>JARFIZ010000266.1:6000000-6600000 GCA_036325965.1 Sinopyrophorus schimmeli | reverse complement strand
TATTTCTGAAACTTTACAAACCTTATTCTTTTTCTTATTACGAATGGCAATAAAAGTGTTATACAATTCATTTTGATCTACTTCTGCCTTATACACCATATTATCACTTGCTGCTACTACATAAGTATTTTGCTTATTGTCTTTATATAATTGAGAATTTAATTTATCTTCTTGGCCCTGTTGAATTTGACCATTTTCAAAAGTTACTAAAAATTGACCATAAACTCAAACCCCCAAAGGTAATTAGTAATATTTCTTACAAATTATAGGTTTAACAGTATCTTCGTCATAATTTACTTCAGAAATTAAACATAATTCTTCTTCCATTATATTTATTATGTAGCACGTGTTAACGAATTTAATGTTTGTAATTGATCAAAAGCAGGCATCTATAACGTAATTTACTGATTTAAAATTATATATATATAGATGGCAGTATTGCATTAACCTAAAATTTGTTAATTTACTGTAATAAGGTGTGTAGTGTTGTCAGCAGTTATCGCTATTATAAAATGCTGGTTTCTCACTAGGTGGCGTTTACAATTATTAAAATTAAAGAATTCACATATTGTATTAAACTTATTTTTATTTTCTATTTTTTAAATTTAATAATACTTGTTTATACTGCTTCTTTTAACCATGTATATGCATAAATTTATTAAAAAAATATTTACATTAAATAAAACGTGGAAGTGCCAAAAGCAGTGATTGTAACTGCTCCAAAACGTTTTTTATACCGTGGCAAATAAGATTGTCGAAAAATTCTAAGTGCCATCTTGATGTTTCATAGTCTAAAAAGTAAATTTAAGAGTTATGCGTAAAATAATTGATGCTTCTTTTAAAAATGTTACATATATATATCTTATTAAAATAACTTTTTAGTTAATATTATAAATTATTTTACTTTAAATAAATATTGACCAAAATAAATGCACTAGAATTTTAGTACATACACTACTGGCCATATTAAATGGAACACACAAAATAAGTATGATATAATAAATATACGTTGAAAACTTTCTTGTATATGTATTTTATAAATAATTATTAATTGGGTTTTAAAAAATCATAAGTAAAACGCAACTAATAATAATGTTTTTTAAATTTATTATATAAAATGGTGTATTTGCGTTGGACAAATTTAATGGAACAAGTATAGATAGCAGAATTAATCACTAAATAATTTGACAATTGGGTGAAAATCAGACGTGTTTAGCTAACCCAAAACGTCTTTTTATTTATATGTGAATTTATTTATATTAATTATGCATCCTAAACAACTTATTAAAATTGTAAAAGACCTTTATGATCGACTTCTGAATTACAGAAAAGTGTCAGAAATTAGTGGCGTATCGTTATCAACAGTGCATAGATTTATCAACAAGGATGAATCTAAGGTGAAAAAAGACTCCTAGACCAAAGCCTAAGCTCACTCAACAAGATGAACGACAAATTCAACGAGTTGTGCACAATTGCAGCGATGAGTTAAGGCGATGTACCAGTCGTGTATTCAAAATAAAGCTTATTTAAATCATGTCTCAACTAGGACAATTAAAAGAAAGCTTAATATATTCAATTTTAAATACAAAACCTTAACCAAACAGATTCAACGCACGCAAGGACATAAGGTAAAGCGATATAAGGCTTGTCGCACGTGGATTCTAGTTTGCATTGATTGGAAAACTGTTATATTCATCGATAAAAAGCGATTTTCCCTAGATGGTCCTGTTAATTGGTCGACGTATGTTGATCTTGATTGCAAAAATGTAAGAGATAGAGTTTGATGTGGGGGAGGCGGATACATGATCTGGGGCATGATGAGTTCAACCGGACTATTTTGGATTAAATTTTTGAAAGACAAAGTTAATTCTACTCAATACATTTATGTTCTCAAGGAAGCCAAGGCTATTCTTGATGAACAATTTGGTGATGAAAATTATGTATTTCAACAAAATAATTGCTCAATTCATAAATCTCGACAAACAACATAGCTAAAAAATTCCAATATTGAAGTCTTAGAATGGCCCACGAAGAGTCCCGATTTAAATATTATTGAGAACATATGGTCACACTTAAGTCAGAAAGTGTACGCTACAAAAGTTAAGTTTAATTCAAAAAATGAATTAAAATTTGCTATTGTAAAGGCAGTATCTGAAATAAATCATACAGGGTCAGAATGTATTGATACTGTGTATATGTCCATTAACAAACGTCTACTTGACTGTTTTGAACGAAAAGGAGGTTTCATCAATTATTAAATAATAATGGTAGTGTAAAAATGTATTAAAAATAGCTTGTTCCAAAAAAATTGTCCACCTAAATTACATTAATTTCATTAATTTAAATTTAATTACTTAAGTTAAATATTTGAAGATGTTGTATTTTGAATATCATAATATACGAATATTATATACCAAGTTTGGCCAGAATCTATTCATTAGTTTTTGAATTATAACATGTTCCATTTTATTTGGCCAGCAGTGTACACGGTTTGTCTGTAACATACAAACTTTTATCCTTATTCTTTTTTTTAAAGTATACTAATACATATATTAATTTTATTGGTTTTCTATTAATCCAGGTTATTTTATAAAAGTTAAAATAAAAATAGTTATAAAAAAACATTGATTCTAGTATTTCAATTTATATGAATTTATATGAAAACCTAATCCGCATAAACCTCAACTTGATGCAAAAGAAAATGACTATCATAGGAATGTACGCTCCATCCAACGATGTACCCATTAATGAAAAGGATCAGTTTTTCACGAAGCTCAACGACGTAATTGGCGAGATTGGAAATTCACGAGAAATTCTATTGTTAGGAGATTTTAACAGCAGAACCGGACAAAGCAGAAATAGCAAAATTGTAGGTCTATACGGGGAAGATCAAATCAACGATAATGGTGAGAGATTAATCGAGGTATGTGAATACAATAACCTAACAATAACAAATGGCTTCTTTAAACATAAAGAAATTCATCAATATACTTGGATACAACCAACTCGAAACTTAAAATCTATAATTGATTATATAATCACTAGACAAAATGCAAAACTTAGGATAAACGACGTGAGAGTACTCAGAGGAACAACCTGCGATTCAGATCATCATTTAGTTAGAGCCACAGTATTCTTTCCATATGTATATAACACCTATCAACAGACAGACGAAGAAAATAATGATAGAATTAAAAGCGTAAAATATAAACTAGACAACTTAATACATGACAGTGTTAAAAATTTATATCAAAACGGATTAAACGAAAAATTAATAGATGATGAAGAACAATCGTTTGAGGAAATATACAAAAATATAACTGAAAGTATCCACAAAGCGGCCAAAGAAGCTCTAGGAACAATTGAGAAACGAAAAAGTAATAACCTATGGTGGACTGATGAAATTGATACACTCGTTCAAGAAAAAAAGGCGCTATACTTAAAATGGCTAAATACAAAAACTGAAGAAGACAGACTAATATACAATAATAAGAAAAACGAAGTAAGACGAACAGTAAAAGGAAAAAGATAAAATGTGGGACCATAAATGTAATGAAGTAAATGCATATATAGGAGGAAGAAAAATACAGAAGCATGGAAATTTATTAAAGCCCACACAATAGATAGCCGTGAAAAGTGCCAATACAGATAATACAGCAACACGAATGGATGGAGCATTATAGCAGTTTACTTTCGGAAAACAGAGAAGATTATAATATAGTCCAGCAAGAACATGTAAATATACAGGGTGAGCAAATATCTGTTACAACTGACACAATTAAAAAGGCAGTTAGAGGGCTGAAAAATAATCGAGCTCCTGGCCCCGAAGGTATACAAGCCGAAACTTATAAAATGTGGCACCGAAAAATTATATCACATGATTACGACTATCATCAATAGATGCTTAAATGGCCATCCCTGCCCAGATGAATGGAAACTCGCATACATCTCCTCGATTCATAAGAAAGGGTCAAAAAAGGATCCCAACAACTATCGCGGAATATCAGTCACAAGTACGATGAGCCGACTATATGGGAAAATTTTAAGAGACTTGATAGAAACTGAATATAGTAGTTACGAGGAAGAAGAACAATGCGGATTTAGAGCGGGCAGATCGTGCACGGATAATGTGTTCTGTTTGAAACAAGTAATTGAAAAGAAAACTGCACTAAATCAAGAAGTACATATAATATTTGTTGATCTCCAAAAAGCATACGACACCGTACCAATAAATAAATTGTGGCAAGTTTTACAAGAATCTAATATAAATTACACGCTAATAAGAGCTTTAAAAAACCTGTACGATGGATCAAAATCTAGAATAAAAACAAACAACGGCTTATCACCAGCGTTTGCGGTAACGAAAGGACTACGCCAAGGGTGTTGTGTTTCCACACTATTTAAAATATACGTAGCTAAAGCATTATACACGTGGAAAAAAATGCCATGGTATGGGTATTCAACTAAACGACAAGTGTCTGTATACTCTCAATTCGCGGATGATCAAGCGATAATAACCAATGATAAGGACGACGCAGAATATATGGTCAGAAAATTAGTCGAAGAATACGAAAATGGGGACTAACAGTAAACACAGAAAAACCAAATATCTATGCATTGGAGCAGATGAAACTAACGTAATACTTGACAATAACAAAGAAATTACTACATGCCAAGAATACAAGTACTTAGGAGTAACATTCAATAGTGAAGGAACAGACAATCAAGAAATAAACGCTAGAATAATACAGGCAAGGAAGGCCATTAGATGCCTAAATGGAATTTTGTGGAGTAGAGATATTACAAAAAAAAGAAAGTACAATATATACGAAACAATGATTAAAAGCATACTAATATACGGTTGTGAAACATGGAGACTGACGGAAAGAAATAAAAGAAAAGTGGAAGCTACTGAAATGGATGCAATAAGACGAGCGATGAGAATTTCACGAAGAGACAGAATACGAAATGAAGAAGTTAAACAACGCATGGGTATGGGCGACACAATTATAGATGACATCCAACAAAAACAACTAATATGGTATGGCCACGTACAACGGATGGAGAATAACAGAATACCAAAACAAATAATAGAATGGACTCCTCAAGGAAAACGGAAAAGGGGAAGGCCGAAGAAAACATGGATAGAAGGAATCCGCAAAACAATGAGTGCGAAAAACTTAACAGATGAACAATGGAACAACCGACGAGAATGGAAAAAAGGCATCGGACAACGTCGAAAAACGTTTTAAACCGAAATATATATATATTTCAATTTATTACAAAAAATCTTGTTTTGCATTTTAATAAAAATTTTACAAAAATTTATAAAAAAGAAGAAAACCACAAAATATCATTAACAACCAAATAAATACAAATTTAATATACAATATTTAACTACCAAACGTAAATTTAACTAACTGTTGTAATTATAATACTAACTTAACTAAATAAACTTATTAACTAACTATGAACTACTTCTAGTGGACCATGAATTATAAAATATATTTATTTATTTGTTAAGTAATAATTGAATGAGTACTTACCAAAATAGAGAACTGATTATTCCGATGGGATACATTTCTGCTATTACTCGCAAAAAAGAAGCGATTCGCGTATCCAAGGGAAATGCTCGTTTAAATAAAAATTCGGCAAGGTAACTCACAAAGTGGCTATCGACTCGGCCAAATCAGAGAATTCTACCTCTCACATCCCTCCACGACATCTCGATGTTTTGGGTATGTGCACCTAATAGAAAAAATAAATTTATAATTTTATTTAATTTCTAAATTATGCTTACCAGTATCGGGATCTACAAAGTTTAGGCTGTGGTTCGCTCGCAAATGAATATATTCTTCCTGTGAGAGGCAGTTATATGCCCTCCAGCAATCGGAAATGGTAAGAGTACCGGAAAGAATTCAGGACCTTATCACTTCCAAAAACGTGGAGGCATCACAGGTAGCTACCGAGACCACAAAAATTTTTCGTCAATTTCCACGACTTTGCCGATTCCTCCCAATCGTTGTGAAGATTGAGTGCTCCAATGAACACAAACCTCCCGACAAAAATTACTCCAAACCATCACAGTTGTTTTAGTTATACCACAGAATACTGACTTATAGAAGCGAAGCTTGTCGTCGGCACCTTTGATCTTCAGGTTCCCATGCAAGGACTGCAAAATAAAATGTAAAAATAGTTGCCTTTGTCCTAAAAGCAACGGTAAAACCATATTGAAAACCTAACTGTTGAAAATGCATTTAAACATAGATTAGTATTTAAATCCAATTGAATTGCCGCCGTCAAAACAGCTTGAAGTAAAAACCTTTTATTCGTAGTTAACAATGGAGCTTTTAAAGCACCATAAGACCAAAACAACTTATCCCTAAGCCTTCAGGTAGAATTTTTATAAATAGCTGTAAAATTTAACTTCAGGTCATCAAACTATTTACTAATGGAAACTTGAATTTAGGGAATTGTAAAACGCTTCGATTAAACGAAAAAATCGATTTATCAAAATTCGATTTATTAATATAAAAATATTAACGTTGAGATAGGCAAGTCCTAGAGAAACTGGTTCGAGTTCGAGCTATCAAAAATTCGCATTATCGGCGTTCGACTAATGGAAGTTCGACTGTATATATTGAAAACTACTGACACGATTTATATAAAAATGGGTATAAGTACAGGGATAACAAGTTACGGCGAATTCATGGAAAATATTTTAACAAACATGCCATTTCCAATTATACCGGAACTGAACAGCAACTTTGTTAATTTAAATAGAACATCTTATATATTATTAACTTTTCGGATTCTACATTAAATTTTAATATTACCCTATGTAAAATATCCTATACCTAAAATGTATAGGGGGAAAGTGGCATGAAACAGCCAAGTTTTGAAAAAGCCATTATCAATTACGCGGTAGTTTTCATACGAATCGTTTATGTATTATTATTTTAAGATAGCAACACTAGCCAGATATCCCCCACAAAAATTTGACCGTTCACCGTCAATAAACGGCGCCGATACGACGTATTGAAGATTTTGTCGTCAAAAGTAAGGTTTTGAGTTCAGTTTATTTGTTTTCTAACGCCTATACGTACAAAACTAATAATAATATGACTACACTATATTTTTATAGATATATTAGGCCTTCTAATAACGTATATATTTTGTAGACTAATCTTTGATTTCATAGTAATTTTCGAGATTTTGTTTCTTGAGAGAATATGTTTTGAAATAGCCGGACTGCAGTGTAATGAAAAAGCCACCTTTTAATTGCATAAAATGCAATAATAATTGTAGTAACAGCAATCAAGAGTGGTACCGATGCAAAATTGTAATGGTTGGGCATATAAATCATGTGGCGTAAAAGGGAAATTGCATTATTTTTGCTAAAAACGTTTTTAAGTTTTTGCAATGATTGATCTAAAACGTCAAATTTTTTGACAGTTTCTTAGATTTATGTAAGTCAATATTTTATCGAAAGTTTGCGTTATTTAAAACGTTTTATAATTATACCAGGCTGTTCAATAAGTTTTGTCGTTCGATAAGAAAAACACAATTTTATGGTTCAAAATACACTTTATTATTCAGTATAATCTCCCTGAAGATTAATACACTTGCTCCAACGATCCTCCAATCTGTGGATCCCATCCCTGAATTGAGAATCCGAAAGATCTGCAAAATACGCTTCAACAGCCGTTATGACCTCTTCATTTGATGAAAAACGCTTGCCACGCATAAATTTTTTGATTTCTGGAAACAAATGGAGGTCGCTGGGGGCCAAATCTGGTGAATACGGTGGATGCTCCAACAATTCGAACTTTAATTCATGGATTTTAGCCATTGTCAAAATGCTCTTGTGACACGGTGCATTGTCCTAATGAAAAGGATTTTTACACGAATTTTTCCTTCAACTGGTCCAAAAGGTTGCAATAATATTCAGAATTAATTGTTTTACCAGTTTGCAAGTAATCCACAAACAAAATTCCTTTCGCATCCCAAAAACAGATGCCATAACCTTCTTGGCCGATTTCCGGACACGAACTCGTTTCGAAGCCGAACAACCAGGTTCACACCACTCTTTACCCTTCTTGTTTTGATTCAGGATCATGGTGATAGACCCAAGTCTCATCCATAGTGATGAATCGACGCACAAAATCCACTTTATCCTTTTAAAACGCTCCAAATGTTGCTGAAAAGTCGCATTCGAATGTGTTTTTGTTCCATTGTTAGCGAATACGGCACCCATTGTGCACACAGCTTTCTAAAACCCAAAATTTCACTTAAAATATGGCTCACACTGCCTAATGAGATGTGTAGAGCCTCTACTAAATTTCTTTCAGTCAATCGACGATCTTCCAAAACCATATCCTGAATTTTGGCTATGATTTCTGGTGTTGATGCGCTTTTTGGACGTCCTTCACGTGGATCGTCTTCAAGGCTTGTACGACCACGTTTAAATTCAGCAACCCATCTTTCTACTGTTCTAATTGTAGGTGAACAATCCTTATACACTTTTAACATTTGTTCGTGAATTTCTTTTGGTGCTACACCTTCCAAAAATAAGAATTTTATCACTGCACGATATTCAATTTTTTCCATTGTAAAAAAATACTGTGACACGGCGACACTAAATGGCTTGTAAACAAAGAATGAATTGACAGATTGAAATGAAACTTCACATAAATTCATATGAAGAGTGTAGCAACAAAACAAAAAAAATTTTGGGCTAGTAGCAACGCCCTCTCTTATCGAACGACAAAACTTATTGAACAACCTAATATAAGATCTAAAATTATAGCTTAAGAGGACTGGGGACCACGTGACTTTTTCAGTTGAAAACAAACACTCGTCTTACGTCTTCGCTGGGAGATATACCCTAGTCCTGCTCGAAGCAAACGCGCCGATTAAGAAATGCACTGTTTCGTTTTGTGTCACCTATTCAATTCTACTTAAACAAAACTGTCTATATAAAACGTAATTCTAGTAGTAATCGGCGGGTTGTAAATCCGTGGCAACATTGCAAAGGAATCGAATTCGCAATGAAAATCCTCAGCATTGAATCTCGGAAACATTACAATCTTAGATATTCACTACTTTAAAATACCTACGCATTTCTTTTATTTCATTTATTTCGAATCATTTTTTATGCTGCTTTCAGTCTGCAGTTTTAAGGAAGTATAATGTGGAAGACGACAATAAAAAAATATATTTTTAAATTGTAATAAAAAATTATCTTTTACTACTAATGCCTATAAATAATTACAATTATTAATAAATAATTATTTATACAAATTCTACAAAAAAAGTATGCAATATATTTTGTATAAAAATAAAACAAAATTATTCATATCTCTAAAAAATAAGAAAATTAAGTGTCACATTAAAATCGGAAAATTATTATATTTTCCTTGTTACAAAACCTATTTATCCGGTTTTAATAATACACTTTCTAAGACATAAAATGGTGAGTGTTAATTTAATATTAAATATTTTGTGAAAAAAACAAAGATTCAATTTTTAAATAATAGAAATATCGTTGTATTTTTTAATCAATGTCTTTGTGATTATTGACCATATATTGTAATAGTGTAAACGTTTTTTTATTACTAAATGCGAGAAATAAATAATTTCTATTAAAACAGATACTCAAAGTACATATAAGGTAAAAGTACCGGTTTTGGACACGTTAGGCCCAGTTTTAGACACTTGAGTAATTTTGATAAAATACTTTAAAAAATACGAAAAAAACTTCTTTAAGATTTTTCTATCGTAGTTAAACATACATTAATTACACTACTATTTCATCTATGATTATAGGTATTATAAACGGGAATGAGCTTGTAAAGGCCAAAGAAAAAAGATAAGACTGTTGTAACTTAAGCTGCTGTAAATCTTAACCGAAAAGATTATTCGATTTGTATGATTATCAACATTTTGAAACAAAAAGACCAGTAAGGTCGATAGTTTTTTCATATTATGTAGGAATAAATATATTTTAATTTTTTGGATTTCTAAGTTAAATAAAAAAACATTTTTAAAGTGTAAAATATCTTGAAATCTTAATAAAAAATTAATTTTTTTTGGTTATTTTATTATGTTCATAAACTTATTGAAAAATTTAATCTATCGACTTTAGTCGAAGTTATTGTTATTATTACTTTATTTCATATACCAAACTGGGCTATTCATAATAATAAACATTAACAAATAAGGATAAGGATATTACAATATATATATTCTGTATTAATTATTTTATTTGGCCAAATACATAGACGGTCTATACATAATACCTATAATATTAACAATATCTTGAGAGAATATGTTTTGAAATAGCCGGACTGCAGTGTAATGAAAAAGCCACCTTTTAATTGCATAAAATGCAATAATAATTGTAGTAACAGCAATCAAGAGTGGTACCGATGCAAAATTGTAATGGTTGGGCATATAAATCATGTGGCGTAAAAGGGAAATTGCATTATTTTTGCTAAAAACGTTTTTAAGTTTTTGCAATGATTGATCTAAAACGTCAAATTTTTTGACAGTTTCTTAGATTTATGTAAGTCAATATTTTATCGAAAGTTTGCGTTATTTAAAACGTTTTATAATTATACCAGGCTGTTCAATAAGTTTTGTCGTTCGATAAGAAAAACACAATTTTATGGTTCAAAATACACTTTATTATTCAGTATAATCTCCCTGAAGATTAATACACTTGCTCCAACGATCCTCCAATCTGTGGATCCCATCCCTGAATTGAGAATCCGAAAGATCTGCAAAATACGCTTCAACAGCCGTTATGACCTCTTCATTTGATGAAAAACGCTTGCCACGCATAAATTTTTTGATTTCTGGAAACAAATGGAGGTCGCTGGGGGCCAAATCTGGTGAATACGGTGGATGCTCCAACAATTCGAACTTTAATTCATGGATTTTAGCCATTGTCAAAATGCTCTTGTGACACGGTGCATTGTCCTAATGAAAAGGATTTTTACACGAATTTTTCCTTCAACTGGTCCAAAAGGTTGCAATAATATTCAGAATTAATTGTTTTACCAGTTTGCAAGTAATCCACAAACAAAATTCCTTTCGCATCCCAAAAAACAGATGCCATAACCTTCTTGGCCGATTTCCGGACACGAACTCGTTTCGAAGCCGAACAACCAGGTTCACACCACTCTTTAGCTTCTTGTTTTGATTCAGGATCATGGTGATAGACCCAAGTCTCATCCATAGTGATGAATCGACGCACAAAATCCACTTTATCCTTTTTAAAACGCTCCAAATGTTGCTGAAAAAGTCGCATTCGAATGTGTTTTTGTTCCATTGTTAGCGAATACGGCACCCATTGTGCACACAGCTTTCTAAAACCCAAAATTTCACTTAAAATATCGCTCACACTGCCTAATGAGATGTGTAGAGCCTCTACTAAATTTCTTTCAGTCAATCGACGATTTTCCAAAACCATATCCTGAATTTTGGCTATGATTTCTGGTGTTGATGCGCTTTTTGGACGTCCTTCACGTGGATCGTCTTCAAGGCTTGTACGACCACGTTTAAATTCAGCAACCCATCTTTCTACTGTTCTAATTGTAGGTGAACAATCCTTATACACTTTTAACATTTGTTCGTGAATTTCTTTTGGTGCTACACCTTCCAAAAATAAGAATTTTATCACTGCACGATATTCAAATTTTTCCATTGTAAAAAAATACTGTGACACGGCGACACTAAATGGCTTGTAAACAAAGAATGAATTGACAGATTGAAATGAAACTTCACATACGTTCATGTGAAGAGTGTACCAACAAAACAAAAAAAAATTTGGGCTAGTAGCAACGCCCTCTCTTATCGAACGACAAAACTTATTGAACAACCTAATATAAGATCTAAAATTATAGCTTAAGAGGACTGGGGACCACGTGACTTTTTCAGATGAAAACAAACACTCGTCTTACGTCTTCGCTGGGAGATATACCCTAGTCCTGCTCGAAGCAAACGCGCCGATTAAGAAATGCACTGTTTCGTTTTGTGTCACCTATTCAATTCTACTTAAACAAAACTGTCTATATAAAACGTAATTCTAGTAGTAATCGGCGGGTTGTAAATCCGTGGCAACATTGCAAAGGAATCGAATTCGCAATGAAAATCCTCAGCATTGAATCTCGGGAAACATTACAATCTTAGATATTCACTACTTTAAAATACCTACGCATTTCTTTTATTTCATTTATTTCGAATCATTTTTTATGCTGCTTTCAGTCTGCAGTTTTAAGGAAGTATAATGTGGAAGACGACAATAAAAAAATATATTTTTAAATTGTAATAAAAATTATCTTTTACTACTAATGCCTATAAATAATTACAATTATTAATAAATAATTATTTATACAAATTCTACAAAAAGTATGCAATATATTTTGTATAAAATAAAACAAAATTATTCATATCTCTAAAAAATAAGAAAATTAAGTGTCACATTAAAATCGGAAAATTATTATATTTTCCTTGTTACAAAACCTATTTATCCGGTTTTTAATAATACACATTTAAGACATAAAATGGTGAGTGTTAATTTAATATTAAATATTTTGTGAAAAAAACAAAGATTCAATTTTTAAATAATAGAAATATCGTTGTATTTTTTAATCAATGTCTTTGTGATTATTGACCATATATTGTAATAGTGTAAACGTTTTTTTATTACTAAATGCGAGAAATAAATAATTTCTATTAAAACAGATACTCAAAGTACATATAAGGTAAAAGTACCGGTTTTGGACACGTTAGGCCCAGTTTTAGACACTTGAGTAATTTTGATAAAATACTTTAAAAAATACGAAAAAAACTTCTTTAAGATTTTTCTATCGTAGTTAAACATACATTAATTACACTACTATTTCATCTATGATTATAGGTATTATAAACGGGAATGAGCTTGTAAAGGCCAAAGAAAAAAGATAAGACTGTTGTAACTTAAGCTGCTGTAAATCTTAACCGAAAAGATTATTCGATTTGTATGATTATCAACATTTTGAAACAAAAAGACCAGTAAGGTCGATAGTTTTTTCATATTATGTAGGAATAAATATATTTTAATTTTTTGGATTTCTAAGTTAAATAAAAAAACATTTTTAAAGTGTAAAATATCTTGAAATCTTAATAAAAAAATTAATTTTTTTTTGGTTATTTTATTATGTTCAAAAACTTATTGAAAAACTTAATCTATCGACTTTAGTCGAAGTTATTGTTATTATTACTTTATTTCATATACCAAACTGGGCTATTCATAATAATAAACATTAACAAATAAGGATAAGGATATTACAATATACATATATTCTTTATTAATTATTTTATTTGGCCAAATACATAGACGGTCTATACATAATACCTATAATATTAACAAGATCAGTGTCTTTATATTATAGTCTATAAATAACGCTTAAATATAAATAAACAACTACACAAACCTATTTTTATCAACATGAAACTTTGAAGTTTTTTTGAAATTAAGAGCTGCTGTAATTAAAATTTAAACCAATAACTGTAGAAAGAAAACGTGACAACACTGCCTGGTCAACATCGAAACCTTTAGTTGGTTTACTGACCACTACGGCGTTGCTCTTAAGATCGTGCAAACTAACCTGTAAACTTGTGTCTCAATTCTGGACCTTTACTTGTTTAAAAAAACAGTTTCATACATAAAATGGATGAATATATAAGAAAATGTTTAAAACCAATCTTAAATAATGATGTGGATAATGAAATAATAGAGTAATAGTTACATTCAAAAATGTTGTGCAATTTCAAAATTTTATTATTTTTAAGGTATATTAAAAGAATTGATGTGGTAGAAGACTTGGAAGAATTTATTGATAACATCATAGATCTGAATAATCCAGAACATTTGAAGGTGTATGAAAAGTTGAAGAATAAGTTGTTTAGCATTCCAAAACCATTAGACAATAAAGGTATTTGTAAGACATTAACACCAAATGAAAAATCTGATAATATCGTCAAGAGGAATGTTTATCCTTTTCCCAGTTTACCGCACAAAGTGGTACCACAAAAAACATTTCCTGATGCCAAGCAATCATCCTTAACGAACTTACATAAGTTAAATAATACAGCCAGTAATGTATTTAACAAAAGAGATAGTAACAATTCCAACTCTAAACAAACAACAACTGGTGCAAAAAAGAAAAATAAGTTTGTAAAGGTTTCACATAATGATTTTAAAAGTACTTTAAGGAATGGTATTGTGCATTTTCTTATTACTTTGAAATTGATATTTTAAAATCATATTTTAGGCCGTCATCCTTGCAATTGTGAGGCAAGTATACATTCATTAATAAATAATTGTTTGAAATGTGGTCGAATTGTGTGTGAGCAAGAAGGTTCCGGACCATGTTTTTTTTGTGATACATTGGTATGTATTATTTTATACATGATAAAAATAAGTAATCTTGATATTAAATAACTATTTTAAGAGATATATCGCTCAACAGAAAGAAAAATGACACAACTCAAAAATTGCTCATTATGAGTTAGGGTCTTTTGAATCATTCTTGAGCTAAATAAGTGTTATGCCTATTTGAATATTAGACACCTTGACTTGAATTTTATGAGTGCCCATCAAAGTATTTTCAGTTAGACTGGGTTTAGTTTTATGACTTTCCTTTAAGAGCAGATTTTGTTGCCACTTACAATTAAGTGGCACTTTTTTTCCTGATGAACAAAATGTACATCTAATTCTCTTTTTACAAGGGGATACTTTCTAGACTACTGTGTAAAAAAAGATACAGTTAACATATAACAATATTATAGAAAGGTTCCACCTGAATACACTAGAAAAGAAAATGAAATAAAAATATCCTAAGTAAAATGAAAACAAAAAACAGTAACAATTTTATTATTTAAATTGGTGTGCAGATAATTTTTTTTTATTTTATACTGTCTTTATTTTGGTTAAGGTGTTTATATTTTGCTTTCTTTTGTACTGTTTACATATATAATTATTTATTTTGATATTTAAACTATATTAACGTAAAAAAGGAATTAGTTCATATTCTTAGACCCAAAACCATATTAAAAAAAATATAGAAAAAGAGAATCTTTTTTTTATTGATAGGATGTAAAATATCATTTTTTTAGGTGTGCCGAAATGACGAGTTCAGGCTTTTAGATTCAAATTCAAAGGAATCAGATGAATTATATAATCATATAAAAAATAAGAAAACTTCGAAGGAGTGGCAAAAAGCCATTGAATTAAGAGATAGATTAATTAAAGCAGATAAATCTGGGTAGTTTTAAAAAAAATTCTTTTTGATATAACTTTATTCAATTTTTTTTTATTTAGAGATCATAAAAGACAAATTTATGATGATCAACAAGATTACTATTCGAGTGATAAATGGAACAAGGGAAATAATGAAATAATTCAACGAATACACAAATCTAGAAAAGATATGAAATTTGCGCTTGATTTTGCAACAAGGATGGTTGTTCCTGCTGAAACAGAATATGAAAAACACAAGACTGATTTATTGAAAGGTGTGAACAAGTTGTTAGATACTGTAGATGAAAGGTTTCCAAAAAATTGTTTTGAGAGTTTAGAGGTAAGTTTTAACATTAATTACTTCATAAGTTAAAAAGAAGATGGATTTCTCATCTCTTTTTGTTGGGTGTATCTGTTTTTAAGTACTACATATTGATAAATAATCAAATACTAGTAACAAATTTTTAGTTCTATATACTTTTATTTATATTTTCTGTTCATACCTATATTAAAAAAAAAAAATTTTATATAATTTTGGTATTCCAGAACCAAATTGAAAGTAGCGGAGTCCATGAAGATAAATGCGCCTCTAAAGAATTAAATAATCCAACAAACTTTAGTAAAATTAAAGTTGCAAATGAAGCATTCCTAGCCGATATCGACAGAGGAATGTGTTTAAGTATGCATCAACCATATGCAAGTTTATTAGTAGCTGGTATAAAATTGTAAGTAGGTACAATCGTGTAACTCAGATTACATTTATTTATTGTTCAATATATTATTATGAATTAAGCCATTATTGATTGGTTTAGTGATATAGCTAAAAAATGTGTGTTTTTATAAAATTTGTTTTTTTTTTCAAATAGTATATAGATAAATTATATATATATATATATGTATACCTATTATTTTAGACATGAAGGTAGAACATGGTATACAGAACACAGAGGTCGACTTTGGATTCATGCAGCCTCCAAGCAACCTAACAATGAAGAAATACTACAAATAGAAAAAATGTATCGTGAAATTTATGATGGTATTGTAAAATAGGAACAAACTTATAAATTATTTTAATACTTATTTTTCAAGATCCTGAATTGGTATTTCCTAAAGAATACCCTACCAGTTGTTTACTTGGTTCTATATATGTAGAAAAGTGTTTAAATCAAGATCAATATCGAAAATTGTATCCCCATGGTGAAAGCGACAGTCCATACGTTTTTATTTGTACGAATCCAATGATTCTTCCATTATTTTATCCCATGCAAGGTCAACATAAAATATGTGAGTATTATTGAAACAAAAATAATTAAACACTGGGTTGTTTACTTTGTTTGTAGTTGCTTTAACTAATGAAATGCATAGGACTGTTAAGCAAGTTTTAATGTCTTCAAAATGGTTATAATTTATTCGAGAATTGTTCATAGTGTTTGTTTTATTTAATTTTTAATAACGATTTTGTATCGTAACACCATACTTTTTTGCCTGACATGTGGGAGAAGAAACAGATTGGAAGACAAGTCAGAAGTTGCGACTTTGGAATTAATAGTGTTAGATTATTAGGTGAGATCTTACGAGAGTTCCAAACGGCTTATCACGATGTTTACACCTGTGACAACAGTGTCTGACAAAATTCGCGGGAGTTTTTTCGCTAGTCTATCTCCGCCTTTAGACTGTGTTAATTCGAATTTATGCCAATATAAAATCGGGTGAATACACTTAAAGTCTGAATGTACACTAATTTAAACTAATGATTATTCACTACATATGTATTTTGTAAAATTGCATTTTTAGCAGTTACGCGGTATTACAATTTTTAGGTACAGGGTATTGCAGTATCACCGACTAGATACACGTAGAATTTTTTTTAAATAAAAAAAACAAGTTGCATATGAAATATGCCAATTAGCAGAGAAACATCTCCTATATGACTTCGCTCTCTTTTAAATGTATATGGACACGTTGCTGTGTTGCCATTTATTGGAAAATTAAAATGCATTTATTTCGAATTTTTTTTTAGGACATTGCATATAAATTTTTTTATTTAGATTGGTGTCAGATATCACCCGGTCAAGTTTCAGTACCTATTCGTCTGACACCCTGTATAACTATATACAGATAATTATTGACCATTATTTCTAATCAATTAAATACAGAATAGCATTTATTTACAAGCTTAATTAATTTAATACAAACAAGTATTATATTTAAACTATTAGTAACCTAACTTCTTACACTCTGCTGATTTAGAGAAAAAGTAATGTGTGTATTACCTTATTTTTAAAAAATTGACATCATTTAGTAGGTATGTATAAATAATTTTTTGCTAGCTACAATTGAGCAATAATTCTTACAATATGAACTCTTAATATTATTTACATTACTGACACATTATTGTATTTTTTGTGTTGCTATTGTTATCACAAATAATGGTTGCAAGTGAACATCAAACATTTTACAACTTCTAGATTTTTAATGGAATTTATTAATATTAATAACTAAATAGATATAAATTAAAGGTTATTAAACTAGGATAGATACAGAATTGCTATTTACAATGAAACATGTAGAATAATACGTAGGTACTATTTGTTTAAGTTTAAACCGTATCAAGTTTTTTTGATTATACATGAGTTAAGGTTTTAAATTTGTTTATTCGAATATGTATTATAACAATTATCTAATTTCAAAATTGCGATAAAGATTAAGTTTTGTTCTTTTGAGCTACAAGTGTACTTTTAATAAAAAGTAATTAATAAAATAAATATTTTTTTATCTTATTTCTGAAACTTGGAAGAATCAATATATGAATATTTTAAAATATCAAATGTAACAAAATAATCAATTTTTAACGTATTTTCACAGGATTGCACATATTTAATTATTATAAAACAAAAAAATCAAAGGGTTCTATTTCTTAAATCAGATGTCTCCAAACTATGTTTCAAATTTCAATGTACAGTAGACGCCGCTTAATGTAATCATTTTGTGACCTAGATAAAGAGATCACATTAACCGACTAATAACAATAAGCGTAAGACACCAGTGAAGAAGGTAAAACTTTACAATTTTGGTTGTCGTTTTGCAAAGAGGTTATTTCAATACTCTTTTATTGTTTTAGAAGTTTATTTAGTAAGGGCTAAGAAATATTTAACTTAATTGCAACGTTACGCTGACTGATCGCGGTTGATAGATGATATATTCAACTTCGGAAAAAAACTAAGATTACGATGTTTGGCAATGCTCATTTTACGTAAAAAATGAAATAAAAAAAAGGACCAATCAACTTCCAAAAAATTTCACCAAGCGACTCCAAAATGATTTAAAAGAGGAAAAAATACTGACTTCGATTTTTATAGTAACTAGGGGATAATGAAACTTTTTGAAAAAAATCTATATTTATTGAAACACTATCGTTAGCTTCAGTCGTTTTGTTTTTCGAAAACGATCAAAAATAGTGTCCTAGTGCCTAACGGACGCAACATTGATCACAATAAACGAAATATTGATAACAGTAATCGAACAAATTTTAATGCTTTTGTATGTAGTGGGCCGGTTCCAATCCAGTTTGATCACACCAAGTGGTTGATAACATTAACCGTGATCACATTAAGCGGCGTCTACTGTACATATAATGCATATAAAAAATAATGTTCTTAGTAATCCGATCTACTAAACTTTTTAAATATTCTAATGTGACCCTATCCTTAAAACGTTTGGCGATCCTGTTTAAGTCGTGCATATTCTGAGATAGTTTTGTAGTTATTCTTTTTTTAAATTATTGTTTCCAGTATATAAATTTAAAAAAATTAATTTGCAAAATTATCAAAACTCATGCATTTCATGTCAATACAAATATCAGATTTAACATAAACTATAAAGTACTTTTAAATTGTAATTGAGATTTTTAAATAAATAAAGATTCACTTATATCAAATGCTAAATTTTTATATATAAACTTTGTCAGTCTATGATATTTTAGAAATCGTACTTAATAATTTAAATTAAGTGTCGTTTTTAGGGCTTTTATCTTTAATATTGGGGAAAAATGCTTCTATGGGTAAGATAGGATCATCAGTTGATATTGTAAAATAGCTGGGAACTATCCTACTATTTGGCGACACTGATTTAAATAAACCAGGAGTATCATACTCCTTATGTGCTGACGATGTTAAATCCGAAACACGTTGTGATAATAAAAATGAATCATGTTTCATTATTTCGGTATTCGCCAATTCTTCATTATCAGCTTCTTCCGTCGTATGTTCGGTTAGTATAGCTTTAGTAACTTCTACTTCTGTAGGAGATTCAGGCGTGTTGTTGTTAATGATGGTCACTTCTGGAATATTAGAACTTTCGGGGCTATCATCCAATTCGTCAGGTTTTGATGTGGTTTTCTCAATTGGAGACGTTCTGTTGTACTTATTATAAATCTTTTGCCTCAAACTAATCGGCGGAGGTCGTCGCAAGCTTGAAAATATATTTGGTTTAATTGAAACTTTTTGTGTAGTGGTTGTCGCTTCAGTTGTTCCACGGCTTCTATTAAATGGTCTCAAACGTGTGTTAATTTTTTTCTCAGGAATTTTATCGTTGCCGCTTATACTTGCAGTATTATGACGAGGATCTTTTGGTGTGAACTTGCTTCGTTCTGTGGGTTCATCTTCTTGATTTGTTAAAACAGGTTTTCGTGATCGTATAGCAGCAAATCGTGATCTGGATGTTTCGGTTGTTATTCTTGTCGATTCAGTAGTTGTTGAAGTGTATTGATTTAGACGTTGTCGATAATCTTTCACACTAAATCTTGGACGATTTTTGTTGTCGTACTTAACAGGACGAGCTCTTACTCTAGAGGGCTTTGTTGTAGTAGTAATTTCTGTTGTTGTTGATGTTGGAGGTGAAGGCGGAGGTGGAGGTGGAGATGTAACCAAAACCGTTGCTTCATTTTCATTTTCATTCTTTGTGTCATAAACTTCTTGTATCGTTATTGTTTCTTTGGAAGGTTCAAAATTATTTAATGGAGTTGAATAGTCATAATCTACTTCATTTTCGGGTTTAATAATGTTAATCGACGTTTCCGGTGGTAGGGTGGTGGTAGTGGTAGATTTCGTTGTGGTTGTTGTAGTCGTTGATGGTGTTGTAGAAAGACGATACCGTCTCTTTGGTGGTTTACGTATTTCTTCTGTCGTTGTAGGTTGTGTTTCTATTTCTGGTTTTCTTGTCGATTGTTTATATTTAACGGTTTCAGTTACGTCTTCTTCTTCACCTTCGTCGGAATCATAATGCCTACCGTAATTTAATGTTTTTGGATAAGTTTCTGTTTTAATTTCAGGCAAAATTTCGGTTCGAGCAACTTCATTTTCCAAATTTGTTTGTGTATTTTCGGGGTTTCTTTGTGGTTTACCAGCGGTAACAATTTCCCCGCTGATATAACTTTCATCTACAGGTTGTAAGACAGAATACGATAAAGGTTCTGACTTTTTATGATTTGTAGGCATTTCGTCTTCAATTTCTATGCTGCTTATTGGTCGTGGACGATTATTTTCATATCTGTTCCTATATCTTTGCTTTGGACTATAAGTTGGTCGCGATGTGCTTTCATATCTGGTAAATTCAGTTGTCGTCGGAGACGTTCTAATACGAGTTGGTCTACGTCTGCGTTGTGGTTGTTGCGATTCGTTCGAGTAGTTTTCTTCAGAACTGTATTGCACTTTATGTACATCGTATGGTTCGGTTGTTGCTATGGTTTCTTCTGTTGTGGTTGTTCTAACCCGTTGAGTGGGTTTACGTCTACGTTGCTGTGGACGATGTCGTTGCGATTGCCAATCACGAGTTGTCGGAATTCTTGTTGTGGATTCTAACTCTTCTACTTGCTGATAAGTCTGTACAGGTTCCGGTTTATTTTCTTTTGTTGTTGTAGTAATATCATTGGAAAATTCCAAGCTTTCAGAATTTGCTGGTCTGGAGTATACTGTGGGAGATTCTGGTCGTCCCACTATAGGATAATGGGTTGATACATCTTTGATATTGAAAATATTTGGATCTAAAGTTGAATAATAATCAGTAGTAGATGGACGTTTCCTATGATTTAGTTCGGCGTATATGGTTGATATTTCATCTTGAGTCGATGCAGTTGGAACAGCACTGTCAGGATCGTAAGGCGTAGGTAAAAATACAAATTCCAGCGGTTGTTGTTCAACTCTGGGAGGCGTTGGTGAAGTCAATGGTGCTTGAGTAACTGGTGGTCGTGTGGATAGGAACGGTTGATATCTATCTTGCCACGGTTTTCCTTCTGTGACTTCATATGTTGGTGACTGTGGAGGTTCACTTAATGGCTTTCTGTACGATTCATGTTTACCGTCATTAAATATTGAAAAACTTTCTGCTACAGGTTTTCTAAATGAATGAAGTTTGGGTTCCTGTTTCTGCTTAGAAATATCAAAATTTTCATACGCGTAGATTTGTGATTGATCTAAAGGTTTATTAACACTATGCAGTTCGAATTGCTGATATTGGTTTGGAACGGGACTGTAGTTTATTGGAATATTATTATGGTACACTTTAAGTTTCTCTTTAGTAACTTGAACTTCCACGGGATCTCTTTCTTTGGTATGTTGTGGACCGAAAGACGATTCAAAATGAGATTGCGGAAAAGGTGGTGGTAGTTGTACAACTACGTTTTCTGGAATGACTGGTTTGTGTCGAATTGGTTCCTTATGTTTTCCAATTACCAGTTGAGGATTATGTAAATGTGGGGGTTGCTCGTTGGTTAAATGACCTTGCTCTTTCTGTTTATTTCCATTTGGTTTTGAGTTATAGGGTGGGGGAACTAAATTTCTTGTATATTGATCGTTAGGATTAATGTACAAGTTTCCATTATTTTGAATCGGATTTCGATTTTGCAAAATGTACGTTTGAACGGGAACTTGTTGAATTATTACATCATTTGTACCTGGTATACCGTGGATTCCAGATAATCCAAATTGATTATAATCTATATGACTTTGCGGCTGGTTGTAATGGATATGTTTATTGTCATTGTGATGATTTTTCGATGGAATTTGAGGTTGATTGTAGTAGGCAAAAGTTCCTGCAACAAAACGGTAATAAATGTCATAGTAATTGAAATGGTTGTTGTCAACTTACCAATAGCTGCTGAAGGGGCTGGTACAATTACTTCGTGTTTCATACTGTGGGCAATCATAGATCCTCTCATTGGCTTAACTCGTCGTTTTTTATTTGGGGGGTGTCTTGGTTTATTCATATTAGGATACCTAGGACGAGGTATTCTTCCTGATGCCGTTAGTGGTATATGAGGAGGATGTCGGTTTTGTTTGCCAGGTACCATCATATACGGTTTATGTTTCGCATGAGCTGGAATTTTTCCATCTAAAATTCACTGTTATGAATTTCGTTTGTAGATTTTTAATTTTAAACAAACCTTGAGGTCTGATTGTTGGACTAATTTCATTATTTGTTGAAGCGGCCGGTACATCCTGAATTGTAGAAATTGTTTTATATGGTTTTGTAGAGGACGTTGGTGGTGGTGTATAAATAGGTATTGGTTGTGCTTTTATTGGTTCAGAATTTTCATCTTGTTGACTAGGATTTTTATATAATAACACTTCGTCTCCTGGTTCACGATTTATTGTTCCTATTATTGGTCGCCATCCATCAGAAGTCATTGGCACGGATTCCTATTTATTTTTAAAATTAAATTAAGTGTTGTTTTATTTCTAAAGTTTTTAATACTTACGTGCATTGAATCTGCATAAACAGTTATTCGAGCTACACATAGTAGCAAAACTAAAAATAATAAAAAAACAATTAAAATAATTTTTATAAAAATTCTTCATAATTATAGCTTTAAATATAGATATAAAAAATGTAGAATATTTGAGTTAGAATATTTTTCAAGATATGAAATTAATTTTTTTAATTTGTTTTATTTTTCTAACAAAAACAATTATACTACTATTATTGTATACAAAATCAAATACATTTTGTATAGTCTCTTGCTTGTCAAACAAATTTTCTTTCTAAAATAGCATATAAAATTGAAGTTAATAAAATCGTATAGGTATTTCTTAAATTTTTGGTACTGCAAAAATACAAAATCTTGTATAAATTTGAAATTTAGTTGTCAATTTTAAAGCGCGCTAAATCAAATTTCGTGTTAATCGTACGCACCATAATTGGGAAGTGCTTGTATTCAAAAAGTAACGTGCTGTTATGACCACATTTTGTACTAAACATGACTAAGTATTGGAAATCAGGAATATACAATAAAAAAACATAAGGTCTTTGAGATGCTATTGACGACTTAGTTAGTGTCTTAGTAGCAACTCAAAAAATTTAAAATTTAAAAATAATCATCATAATTATAACGAGTATATTTTCAATATTCAAATTTATTTTCTTACGTTACATATTTATACATAAATAATAGGCTACAATTATTGAGATGTTATGCAATGTAAAATATTTTTAGACTTGAGAAGACGCGCTATTTTATTTAGATTTTTCAAAACAGACTCGTGAGATGCTATTTAGGACCTACAATTCTAATAGGTTCTCGATTTTTGGACATTAAATTTACCGATGAACGCCTTCAGAAGGTAATGAGAGCTTAAATGCAATGATTCCATAAAGATACAATAGAAATAAGACATTGAGACTATTGAGGCGTAAATTTTTTCTGGGGTAGAAACGTTCTCTTATTATGTTCACTCAACATGCACACGCAAAAAAGTATAAAAATCTTTTATAGAATTTATTCTATTCTGGTATTTGCTATGAATGCAATTTTGAACTAAAATCAATTTTTCTTAAAGAATAATGTTAAACAGATATATGGTTTTAATTAGGTAATAATTAATTGATTTTACCCAATTATTAGAATTTACAAAGAAATACAAGTTATCAAAACGTTACAGTAAAAAGACTAAAAATTGAAATTAAAAATCAACTAACTCCTTCCATTTAGCATACATACGTAATGTGACTGTATAATGTAATAGGTATTTTATTGTATTGCAGTTTTCTTTTGAACTTATATTTTCACTATAATAGAATGAAAGTAGACTGAATGTAGAAAAAAAGATAATGAAATCAGTGAAAACATCTAAATATATAGAAATTTATCTTGATAATTCCGTGAACTGGAAAGTTCGTGGCAATTTATGGAAAAAAATTGTATCTTCTTCGGTTTCTCTTTCTCTTTATTTTAAACATGTTTAATTTTTTATATTTATTTATTTGAATTATGTTTTCCGCAAACATAGTACATGTTTTAATTATAAGTACTACTATTTACTATAAATATGTAGCCTTTTCTTTAATTGGCATAGTTCGAGGCGAGGTAAACTAAATAATAAGTTTTTTAACAAAATGTTTAGAATGTTACATTAAAATAAGTACTGCTTGTTTTGTATTTTATAAATATTGTTGTAATTTTATTATGAATGAACTTGATTTTTGAAGTTTATAACTCAAATTGTTTGGATTTCTAAATTTATAGTTTTTATGTTTAGCCACATATGGTTATGATAATTGTTATTATTTGCACTAATAAGTTTTCAAAAATGAGAGAGTGAACTCATTTTTGTAAATATTTGGGTCAATAGTACTTCTACGTAAATTTGTTTAACGTGTAGACAACTCATTTAAATTATCCTAATTATTGAAATTGTTTTTACAATTATGTATTCAATAAGTTTTAGTTTTAAAAAGCATCTTTTAACTTTTCTTTTTATTGTTATTAAAAAAAAAGTGAATGGTAACTATTTAACATCTGTCTGGTTTAAATAAATGTGCTTAATAGGTATATCTAAATTTTATTAGTATTTAGAAACTATAATTTGATATTTTTCAAAAAATCTTTTAAGACAATTTATTGCTTTTTCTAAAAATCATTGTGTCGATACTAGAGTTTTATTATGGTCTTAATACTAAAAAAAATAAATATTATACATATATGTATATGGTGAACGTACAAGGAAAACACAAGTCCCAATTTGACTGTTATTTGAACAAAGTAGAATATTTTTTAGTACTTTTTTTCGGTTTTATATTCAACGATACAGGCGAATGCTGCGTGTTTTATGGACGCAACGTGTAACCAATGACGAAATTCTCATACGAATGAATAAACAGAGAGAACTAATGAACGCCATTAAAGTAAGAAAAACACAATACATAGGACACGTGATGAGGGGCGAAAGATACGAACTATTGAGAATTATCATAGAGGGAAAAATAAAAGGACGACAATCAGTCGGAAGACGCCAAAACTCATGGCTGAAAGATTTGAGAAGATGGTATGGGTGTTCATCCGCAGAAATTTTCCGAACTGCAGTTTCTAAAGCTACAATTGCCATTTGGATCGCCAACCTTCGACAGGAGAGGGCAACATAAGAAGAAGATTCAACGATAAATTCAAAATTCATTTTGTTCAAAACCTTTAGACTTTTTCAGGCCTACACTGTATATAAAATAAAATAAATGTTTACCGGTTAAGATAACTCATGAGTAATTAGGTCGAAATTAAAACAAAATTATTGTAATGTTAACACTCTTACCTGTCATTAAGAGTTTCCATCGTACAGGCGGCATATTTTGTATCTGAAATAAAAAAAGCCATCTATTATTATTCTGGATAAATAGTTATTCTCGATTTCACTAATAACAGTTATGTGTGTCATTAGGTGAGAATGCATAAACAATTGAATGTCAAAATTAAAATTGCAAAGTTTACAAATTAAGTTTCACTAATTGCAATTTTTTTATTTAAATATTATTGATTTAATTTGTTAAACTCACCGCGTACATTTTAAACTATGTTAAGTTAAGTAATACAATAATACACGATGCTTCTAAATATAGGTTCTAGACCGTATAATTTTTTATAAACATATATTCAAAATCGTTTCTAAAAAGCGTTACAATATTAAGAAAAATTATACAAGAAGTAGTTTTTATAAATATTGAAAAATCGATGAAATTATAAAACCAAAATTTAGCGTAGGTACCAGGGGCGGATCTACTTAAGGGCTTTTTGGGTTGCAGCCCAGGGCCCCGTAGATACAAAGAGCCCCTAGCCCCCAATGAAAATAATAGACAATATGGTGAATTAAAATTAAAAAATTCAATCATAAGGTTTGCAACCCTATACCTACATAACTATATAAAACAGTTTTTTGACAAAACGGCAATTAGTTTACTAATTAGGTAGGCCCCTAAGTAGTATTAGCCAAGGGCCCCACAAATTCACGAAACGCCGCCGGTAGGTATTATTAATAAATTTTTAAGTTATGAATATAATTAGTTTTTTCTTCTTCTATTTTGAAAAAGGTGCCCTTAAATAAAAAAAAGGCATAATAAAAATTTTCTTATTTTACATCAAATAATATGTGTTTAACTGCTTGACCCCTTTTTTTGACACAATCTGTATATTACCGCTCTGCCTTCAAATTAGGAAGATGGTAAATTTTAAAAATTAAAGTATGACTATTGCGATCAGAGTTTAAGTTCTGAAAACTGCTGCAAACTGCTTGTAATTTTCATCATCTGTGACTAAACCTGAAGTCCTCAAACTTTTTAAGCTTAGGGCTACATAAGAGAATAAAAATTGTTAAGTAGGGTGAAGTTAAAGAAAAAGTGTATGCATGGAGCCCACGCGCGACACAAATGACAAAGAACGGCATATTTTGGTAAGAAGTTTTGAAAAATAGTGATGTTTACTCGAAAAAAATTATATTTCAATTAACTACGGACTGTGATTCCGCGCGCGTGTTCCGGAAGATTAATAAGTAGTTTCTTTATGGTGAAATATTTTGAGATTAAGCCCTAACACGTAGCAAAATTGTAAACGATTGTGATACCAATCAAAGAAAAAGAATTTAGTAGAAATTCATGTTGAATTCGGAATTTGAAAAAAAAAATTATTGATTTTTTTTATGTATTTTATAACTATTATTAATATTTAAATTTAATGCAAAATACTTAAAAAAAATGTTTTTCAATTAATTATAAGCAATTAAAAATTGATAAAGTTTAAAAAAAAATCACGAGACTATGAACGCACCACGATTGGTCACCATCGTTGTGACGTCATAATGTTATAGCTGTTTAATAACAGGACAGCGTTTACGGCTATTACACGTATATACCAGGTGTGCAACCTTAAAACGGCCGTTTTCTAATAGATGGCAGTACGCGCGCATTAGGCATCAGCCAACCTTGCCTGCCATTTTTTCTCATTGCTTGAATCTTTGCCATTAGTAAATAAAAGGCAAAGTCAGCAATTTCGAACAATAACGTGTCCTTTGATCACGATAAACATGTCGAATTTTGTGCCAGATAAAGAGCATTTGCGCGGAGCACTGCTATTCCTCTTCAATTGGAAGAAATCTGCCGCCGAAGCGCATAGAATTCTTGTGGAGGTCTATGGCGACAGTGCTCTTAGTGAAACTCGGTGCAGAGCGTGGTTTCGGCAATTCAGAGACGGAATTTTTAACGTCACCGACAAGAAGCGCGAAAATCGACCAAAAGTTTTTGAGGACACCGAATTGCAAGGTTTATTGGACGCAGACGATACCCAATCGCAGAAACAACTTGCCGCAAAGTTGAATGTTAGCCACCAAGCAATTTCGAAACCCCTTTTTGCTATGGAAAAAATCCAAAAGATCGGGAAGTGGGTGCCACATCAATTGAACGATCGACAGATGGAACGACGCCAGACCGCGTGCGAAATCTTGCTTGATCGGCACAACAGAAAATCATTTTTGCATCGAATCGTCACTGGCGATGAAAAATGGATCTTTTTTGAAAACCCTAAGCGCAAAAAATCGTGGGTGGACCCCGGAAAACCTTCAACATCGTCTGCTAGGCCAAATCGATTAGGAAAAAAGACAATGCTGTGTGTTTGGTGGGACCAGAAGGGGGTGGTTTACTACGAACTGTTGAAACCTGGTGAAACGATCAATACTCAATGCTACCAACAACAAATCATCGAATTGGATCGTGAATTGTGCAAAAAAAGACCCGAACACGCGGATCGGCATGAGGGTATCATTTTCCAGCACGACAACGCATCATCACACACAGCAAGATTGGTCCGGGATACATTGGATGCACTTGGCTGGGAGTTGCTACCCCACCCGCCCTACTCTCCTGATCTGGCCCCTTCAGATTACCATTTATTTGCGTCGATGGGACACGCGCTTGCTGAGCAGCACTTCAATTCTTATGAAGATGTTAAAAAATGGCTCGATGGGTGGTTCTTATCCAAAGGGGATGAATTTTTTTGGGGTGGAATCCACAATCTTCTTCGAAGATGGGAAAAATGTATAGCCAGCGAGGGCAATTACTTCGAATAAAATATTTTTCACTTTTCTGCGTTAATTATTGTGTTTTGCTAAATAAAAAAACAGCCGTTTTAAGGTTGCACACCTGGTAGATTTCAACGTATTGAATACCATGGAAACCCGTAACTCGATCGTGTGATGCGCAAAAAATGCTTCAAAAATATTATTTCATTTCTTCTGCCTCTGAATATTATTTTAAAATTTATACACCTTTATATCAAATTGTCATTAATATTTAATGAAATAATAGCACACAATATAATAAAAAACACAATTTCATTTCGAACCTGCTCTACCTATTAACCTAAAAAATAAGTTTTCCGAAAACATTTTGTCAGGAGTTGTTTTTGTAGTATTCGTACATAATGGTACAAAACAAGAACGGTAACTTTTGAGGTTCGACATTTTCAATATAAACTTGAGTATTTAACAATGACAACAGAATTAAATAGATCAAAGCACTGCACTTATTATTTCTGTATAAACTGCCATGAATGAAAACTAACATTATGACGTCACACACGCTCGGGTTTGTTCGGGAGCTGTCGGTGTGTTTTCGGTACTGGATTCAAAAATTAATTTTTATTTTGATATAACTTTTGAAATATTGCGAAAAAAAATTTAAAAAAAATAGTTTTGTTATAAAACTTAGATATGATCTTTCCATTTATCACAAAAAAAAATTTTTTCAAAGACCTAATTGTTGCTTTATTTTTTCATTGTTCGTACTATATAATTATGTATTTAAGCGCTAACTTTACAGCAGAAATGGAACATGACTTATATGGAGGGCAAAAGAAAATTTGGAATATGCTACGAAACCGAAAGAAACCAATAAACGAATATATACAAACGAATAACATACCAAACGACGAATGGGTATCATATTTCAAGAGACTTTGCGAACAAAATGACTCAAATGCAAATGGAGTTGAAGAACAACAAGAAAACGAGAAAACCGAAAATCTACTCGCTAACAACATTAGCGAAATTACTCAAAAAGAAGTAGAAACTGTAATATCAAAACTTAAAAACAGAAAATCTGCAGGCCCTGACCTTATTACCAATGAACTAATCAAATACGGGGGCAAAGCATTAACCAGAGAACTAAAGGTACTATTTACTAATATCATGGAAACCGGAACCATACCTAAGGATTTGAAAACAAGTACAACTATTCCCATATTCAAAAAAGGTTGTAAGAAAAAGCCGGAAAATTACAGAGGAATAACCCTCCTAAATAATGTCATGAAAGTATTGACGAAGATTTTAGCGAAAAAGTTGGCACAGGAAATTAAAATGACTGAGGAACAACAAGGATTCCGACAGAACAGGTCCACCACTGACGCCATATTTATATTACGACAACTAGTGGAAAAGTTAATAGAATTCAACAAACCACTATTACTATGTTTTATTGACCTGACACAGGCGTTTGACAGGATACTTCTCCCTGATGTAATAAGAATTCTGCGAGAAAACAATATCGACCCTAAAGTTGTACAAGTAATAAAGCAGCTGAATACAGACAACAAAACAAGAATACGAATAAACAACACACTAACAGAAGAAATACCAACAGTGGCAGGCATACGACAGGGAGACAGTCTCAGTCCCAAACTTTTCAACATGGTTATGGACCAAATTATTAAAAGTGTAAATGAGATGGAAGCCGGATATAGAATGGGACATCAGAAGATGAGAATGCTGTGCTATGCAGACGACGCTGTTATCGCAGCAGAAAACGAAGACGATCTGCAACGCTTACTATTCACATTCAAAGTAACAGCTGAGAAATTTAATATGAAAATATTTAAAGAAAAAACAAAGTCTATGACCATCGCTAAGGACCCCATCCGATGCAAACTAGCTATCGATAACCAAGGAATCGAACAAGTCATGAGTTTCAAATACCTGGGAATTGAGATAACCAGCAATAGAAACACGAATAAGGAAGCACGCACACAATCAAACAAAGCCATTGCAATATCAGGCTATCTCAATGACATAATATGGCGCAACAAACACATGACCATTGACAGCAAAGTCAGAATCTATAAAACCTGTGTACGGCCAGTTTTAACTTACGCAGCCGAAAGTCGAGCGGACACTTCCAAAACCAAACAAATAATGAGAACGGCGGAAATGAAAACGCTAAGAGCAATACGTGGAGTGTCTCTACGAGATCAAATTAGAATAGAGACTATACGCCAAGAGTGCAACACCCAAGATGTAGTGAGATGGATAAGAACAAGGCGCCGACATTGGAGAGACCACGTTGACCAAATGGAAGATGATCGACTGGCGAAATGGGCAAAAACCCAATATAAAACGTCCAATAGGTAGGCCACCAAAAAGATGGAAGGATTGCTGGACATCCACATCCCAGGAAGTATAAACAATCAAATTGCAAATTACAGGACACCACGTCCTAAATTACGAAGAAGAAGTGCTTTGAAATCCGTCTTTGTTAAATGTATAAACTCATAAATTCTCTATTATGTCCATCCGAGATACCCTGGCTGTGTAATCAATTCACTCATTTGCTGATATACAGTATTTAACCAACAATGTTTTTATGCATTGACTCTAAGAAAGGACCTTTCGTGCCAATAATGTACAAAAATTGAATTTAGTGAATTTTTACCATATAAATGTAGTTCTATATCAGACAGAGGCAGATTTACGAATTTGCCGCCCCTAGGCTGAAAAAATTTTGCCGCCCCTCATAAAAATCTACAATAATTTTCGTTTTTTGTGTCTACTGCTGGTAAACAATATTTAATATAATCACAAACCAAAATGAAATTATCTTTACATTTCTTCGGGTAAGATATTGTATTTATTTATATCATTTTACAAATAGTGAATATCGAATTTTTTTTATTAATTTTTTTTCTTGTTACGGTAAATACTTATACATACCAAAAAAAATAGGTCCCTTAAAATTTTAAATTATAATATCAATTTTTAAACGTCGCTCAAGAATTTTTAAAATATTATAGTTTATTACTTTTGTACTTATCGAGCGACTTTTAAATACTAATACTTATTAAGACTTCATTCTGATTTTATTTTTAATTTGCATTATAATGACTAAAACTACAATAAGACAAAAAATTAAATAAACTTTTAAATAATATTTTAATTAATGTATATTTTTAATAAAAATTTTATTAAAATTCGATTGTTTTTAGTTACTTAAGTTTGTTTTTTGAAGTATTGCTTATATTAAATTTGTCAAGTAGTGGAAGAGAATTGTGAAATATATCCAACTGCAACTAGAACAAGTTTTGATGAATAATTTAACTGTTTACTAAAATTAATTAACTTTTAAATACATAAAAAATATAAATATGGTAAAGTAATTAGATAATATTAAAACAGAATTACAATAAATAAATATGTAAATAGAGTATTGACTTTGTATTTTCAGTTTTATAATATTTCCAATAAAGAAAAATAAACAAAGATTAGTAATTAAAAACAACCGAATTTTGATAAATATTTTATTAAAAATATGCGTTAATTAAAATATCATGATTTATTGAGTTTTTTGTGTTTCATTGTGCAGCCCATGGAGACTATGGTACATAAGGAGCACGAACTCCATGTATACAAATGATTTTCTAATGCATATAAGAGGGCATTAGTGTTTTGTTGGTCCCGAAACAGGAGAGGGGTATAAAGCGGCAGTTTAAATTCAAAATCATATTTGGATGCTGTTTTAAAATTATTATTCAAATGAATTATTTATCACCGCTAAAACTTTTTATTGAGATTTTTAGGTTCTTCTTCTTAAAGTGCTATCACTAAATGATGTTAGCGACCACTTCACTAAATTTCCCCCTGTCTCGGGCCACGTTGAACAATTCTTGCACTCCCAGGCCAGTCCAGTTTCTGAGGTTTCTAAACCAGGACATGTTTCTTCGACCTATTCTTCTTTTGCCTTCGATTCTGCCCATCATAATGAGTTGCAATACGCGATATTTGGAGTTGCGCATTATATGTCCAAAGTATTCGGTTTTGCGATGTTTTATGGTTCTTAAAAGTTGCCGTTCTCTTGCCATTCTTCTTAAGACTTCGTCATTTGTAACCCTAGCTGTCCATGGGATACGGAGCATTCGTCGAAACATCCACATTTCAAATGACTCCAGCCTATTCATCATTTTTATTTTCAAAGTCCATGTTTCGGCGCCATATAGAAGAACCGGCAATACATAACATTGGACCATTCTCCACCTAATATCCAGATCAAGTTGTCTGTTGCACAGTAGTTGTTTCATTTTAATGAAGACATTTCGGGCTTTTTCTATTCTAACTTTGCTTTCCTGATCTGGATCCCATATTTCGTTAACTTGACATCCAAGGTAATTATACGTACTAACTTGTTTAATTTGTTCATTATTTAAAAGGAGTAATTCATTATTTATAGGGGTTTTATTAACAATCATCATTTTCGTTTTTCTCTTGTTAATGTTCAGGCCAATATTAGCGTATTCGTCGTTAACTTTCTGTAATAAATAGTTTAGCTCTTCAATGTTCTCTGTGATAATTGCCATGTCATCGGCATACCTAATACAATTAATGTATTCTCCGTTGATTTTTATCCCTTTCAGTTCACCCGTTAAGGCTTTTGTAACGGCAATTTCTGAGTAAATATTAAAAAGTGTAGGTGAAAGTACACATCCCTGTCTAACTCCTTTGCTGATCTTTAGTTTGTTAGTCTCGATGTTATTTATTTTTACGGTTGCAGTCTGATTCCAGTAAAGCTCCTTTATAATACGTAGTTCTTTGTATCCTATGTTAATACTTCCCAAAGTGCGTATGAGTTCTGTATGTATAACTGTATCGAATGCCTTTTCGACATCGACAAAACAAATATATACCGGTTTCTGATGGTCTAAACATTTTTGTACTAGTACTTGTATGCTATAAAGAGCTTCTCTAGTACCCAGCGCTTTGCGAAAACCAAACTGTGATTCACCCACGCAATCCTCGCATTTTTTATAAATTCGCTGGTGAATTATTCTCAAGAACATTTTGAGTACTTGACTCATTATGCTGATGAGTCTATAGTCTCCGCATGTTTTGGGATTATTTTTCTTCGGAATAGGCACAAAGATGGAGTGCAACCAATCAGTTGGTAATTCACCTGAGTCATATATTTTATTGAACAGGCTAGTTAACATTTCTATTGCATTGTCTCCCAATAGTTTAATTATTTCCGCTGGTATTTCGTCTGGGCCCACAGTTTTTCTTGTTTTTGATGTTTTTACTGCATATTCAACCTCAGACTTCAAAATCTTTCTTGGACTATCTGCGTTTGTGTCATTGATTTCAACCTCCTCTCTCTCTTCACTAAATAAGGTCTTCACATACTCTTCCCACCTGTTAGTCATTTCATCGTCATCAACAATAAGTGTATTGTCATCATTAAATAGAGTCATATTTTCTCTTTTCCTATACATGTGCAGTGTTTGTTTAATTTTTTTATGTACATTATAATAATTGTGTTTCTTTAGGAGCAATTCCATTTCATTACATTGAGACTCCATTCAATTTTCCTTCGCTTCTTTTACTTTTCTACGTATTTGCTTATGTATTTCGTTGTACCTATTTTGATTTATATTTTTCCATATTCTTCTCTGATCCATCAAATCTAAAATATCACTTGTTATCCAGGATTTTCTTTTCTTGCGTTCTCTATCAGGTTAGAACTTGTTTATTTGCAAATGCAAATCAATTGTAAATATTTGCATGTATTTACGACACAAAATTCACGTCAGTGCAAAAGTGAAATTAGTGGTGAAATATAAAACGTAGTGTGTACGATATTGTTGGACAGGTTTTGTCAATTTTCCCATTTCAGTTTGTACCCACTTATAAATGATCCTAAACTGAAAAAACACACTCCTTGTTAAGTGACCTTATGTGTAATATTTTTGAGTTATGGTATCGTAAACCTTAATTTAAAATTTGTAATCAATACCTTATTATTTAAAATATTTGTTCAAGTCTGTTATAACGATGTCATTAACTCCATATGTGAAATTTTTTTTAAAGATCCAAAAACCGTTTTCGCATATCAAATTTGTATTGAAATAGGCTTGGCAACAATGCTTTAAAATTAAGACGTGAAATAAAGTTGCTTTTATAATCACTTCACGGGTAACATAAACTGTTTATAATAATAATGTTCCGCATATATATTTTGAAATATGATATCTAAACAATAAAATAAATGTGTAATAAACAATCTTAATTGATATTCATTGAGAGACATAAAATTCAAACAATACAATAAATTAGCATTGGAGCACGTACTGACTGATTGACCTATCTTCCTTTAAAGAGAATATGGAGACGATGCTGTGTTGTCATTTACTGGAAAATTAAATTGCATTTAATTGATATTTAAACATCGCTAAACAACTTCAAAATTAATAAACCAGAAAATTTTAGAAATTCTTGAGCAAACTGTAAAAATTCATATTTTGATTTAAAATATTAAGGGGCTTATAAGTTCTTTATGTATAAGTACCGAGAACAAAAAAACAACAAAAAAAATTCAATTTTATGTTATTTTTCAAATAATTAAAATACGCGAGTGACTTCTAAATTTTTTTTATCATTCTCATCTTTGGTGGGGTTCCTTAAAACATGTTAAAGTAACATAAAAGATCAAAAAAAATAAAAAGTCGGTTTTTGAGCTACACAAATGTATGACTTTAGACACAAAAAAAATTAAACAATGTTACATTCATAATCATTATTTGAATTACATGCATATAATAGCCATTAAGTAATATGTAACAAACAATAATTATGTTAATGAGTAATTATAATCTATACAACAGTAGACTTTGAAAATTTACTGGTTTTTAAAAAGAACATAAATTTTTAAAGATGTTAGAATGCATTAAAGAAAAGACACATAATTCAACCTTGACCTAGTGACCGGAAATGTGACATGTACAACGTAAATTAAATATATTACAAGCATAGAAATTGAAAAATAATTAAAACTTATCAATAGGACATACTACGATGATTAATCTACTAGATGAAAAAATTGTTTAGAATAAATAATACTGACATTGACAATTTTTTTCGTTTACCATCTGTTTTATCTGTAAATTGTTGTCTATTACATTTAACTTTCTATTTAGTTGAATAAATGAAGTAGAACAAAAGTAAGAAACTTTGTAGCTAGAAATTACGCTATTAGTTTATTAATGAACAAAAAGTTTAAACTTAATATAAACTTTAGTATAAAAAATATATTAATATTTGGCACGGATGATTTTAAAATTAATAGACCTGAAACTACTTCCTATTTGTAAAAATAAATGTTGCGTTTACTCGGAAGAATATCAATTTTAAGTTTATTCAAATCTTACTCTATTTATTAGTTTGACAACATCCAAAGCGGCAATTCGATAGAGGAACATTGACATTTATAAAAATATGAATAGTTTTAAAAATTGTAAAAATATCTTCCCATGTCGTACTATACTAATTAGTTTTGATAAATATTGTATATAACGTTCGAAACCTTATCAATTTTGCTCATTTATTTAATTCTTTTGATATTATATATTGGTTAGAAAACCTTACATTTTTTATTTTCATGGAAAACCTCTACTTTTTCTTGTATTATTTAATTTAATAAGGAAACAATATTTCTAATAGCTTTTTTATTTAAAATTTTACTTAGGGTTAAACATGAAAGTATGTTATCAAAATCAAAATTCAAGGTAATTTACTATTACTTTTTTTTTGTTGAATATATGATTTTTATAAGTATTTACAAGTTTATTTTAATATGTATCTATTAAATTGCAGCAGTAATCCCAACATGCAATTTTGAATAAATAGTTGTTTTGAACATTTTGTTATTTAGGTAATAAATTATTTCGGCACTTACGGAATATATTTAAAAATAATAAGAATTTAAACATAATTTTAATGGCATTCTTTTAATAATTGTTAAAAATATTTAAAATATGTATGAATGATAAAAATAAAAGGTCATGTTTTAAAATTTTTAAATATTACTTTTGGCAAAAAATTTAAACTTTTAATATTAAGATAATAGATACTTCAGAAATACGAGGTCTGTTTAGAAAATAACCAAACATTTTGAATTACGCGCCAACGGAGATATTTAGTGATAAGCGGTTGTTAGCACTATCTTGCACATAACCTCCTTTGTAACCACATCTTTTGCATTGCTTACATCTCGTTTAGTTTTTGTAATATTGTTATTTGAGTGCAACGTGTTTAAGTGTTAGTAGGCGCTTTTTGAAATGTGCGATTTTCTGGAGCAACGATGTAACATCAAATTTTTCGTGAAACTGAAAAACACTTTTTTATGACATCTAATTGTAAGCAAATTTTTATAAGTTACAACGTCATAAGTGTTTGGTCAATGGTAAAAAATGAAGAATGTTTATAGCACTTTATTAAGGAAATGTATCCCTTAAATTAGATTGAACCACCCGACTTATTATGTTATTAATACCTAAATTTTAATTTTTTTTTGTTATTGTATTTGTCTTTAATCACACTTATATTTGTTGTCGAGATGCAAGACTAAATCTGAACATAGCAAACAACTGCCCATATTGAACTCATTTAGCGGAACCACTGGTGTTCAACTCAAACAGGTTTCACTGTATTTCGATATTGTTTGTAAATATCTTCTTTTAGAATTGTAAATAAGCTAAAAATAATATGTTTTATTTTCTTTAGCTAAAGACGAACTGAATTGATGTATTCTTAAATTTTTACTATTATTTAAATTAACATTTAGCACTTTAACTTTTTCTTTTTTTAGCTTTGACATACAATAATCAATTCTTACTTTCAAGAGTCCTTAAAGTTGAAATAGGAGCATTTTATATACGTACAATCACTGATAGTAAAATATCATAGGACAATTTTAACGTTGAAATTTACTATCTATAATATATATTTGTAATTATTATGAAATATTCTAATTTGGTACATTGCAACACGTAAACTAACCAAATTTTTTTGCTGTTTTTTTATTTAATATTTAAACTAAAATCTTTTGATAATTGTTTCAGACATTTTATTTTTTTTAGAGTTCATAAATCGCGTGTAAAGATAATGTTCACCTTCTTAACAATCGGTGCGTGTAGTCTTGTCATCCTGCCTTCTATTATCAATATTAAAATATAATTATTATTTTAATTTTTATCATTTCTTTTTTTTTTTTTTGAAAAGTAAAAAGGATTTTATTTATATAAATGAGTCATTGTCGACCAAAGATATTAAAAATAGACAAGAAATGATTTTAAACCATGTTAAAATAATTTAGGTCCACTTTACTTTCAAATTTTAACATATTAAAGAAGAGAGTGACAACTATAAAGAAAATAATGTTAAAGGTTAAAAAGTTAACAACTGCTAAGAATTCTTAGGTAAAATTATACTATATGTAAAAAATACTTAAAAATAATAATTTCACTCTTATGTCAGCAGATAGGTATATTATTAAAAAAATTGCATAACAATCCCTCAAAATGATACATGTATGTGAATGTGTAGATGCTATTAATAAATATGTAATTATAAAATTTAACACGCGAATTAGTCTGTTTTACACAGAAAGTAAGTTGCGATAGTAGGGGAACCTGTTGAACCTGGGCCATATGTGTACCTAGGCCAATTGGCCGTTTGAAATATTCCCGCGCTATTAAAATCTGTGTCTGTGGTATTCGGTACATCACTGCTAACTATCCAATTGTAGTTAGTCGCTTACCGCCATTAAGCCGGTAGTTGGTGTTATCGAAGTTAAAAATTTTTGTCGAAAAAAGTAATTATTTTAATATACTTTGAAATCTAATAGTTTTATACGCTTTATAATAATCGCTTAACTTTTATATGCGGTCGGTTCTTTGACTTAACAAGTATTTAAAAATAATAAACTTTCGAGATATGTATTCCTCAAATAATTAAAATCACACCTGTTTTCTAAGCAATGAAGTATGTTGTACTTCACATATCAGTTGTACTTTTTCAGTTGCCTAGGTACATCCTGGATGTTATACTTTGACCAGAGGATAATTTTATGTATTTCAAATTTATATTAATAGATTTCTATAAAATATATTTAATATTTCAAAATCATGTCTAGAAGTGAGAAAGAAGTATTAATTACAATTTTACTACTATGATATATATTTGTAAAACGAAATATCAATTGTACATTACACGAAACTAAAATGCCTGATTTTAATATTAAACCAGAGAAAGTTATTATGTTCCATAAGTACAGAAGTACTTTTTAGTTCTAAATGCTTAAGATGAATAATATCCTAGATATTGCTAGTGTTCTTATAAAATTATACAATGACTGATTCAAAAGTTAAGAAAGAATATATGATATTGTAATGTTATGTTGATTTTGTTAAAAATTTGGTCATTAAATTCAATTTTCACTAGAGAAATAAAAAATTTTAGTAGAGAAAAGTTAATGGTTTCTTTAAATAATTTTTTTATCCAAATTTTTAATGTGTCCTAGGTAACATCGTCGTACTGGCTGAAGTACATAGGTGTGTTGTACCTGGCCTAATTAACCATTTTTTTAAACGTCTTAAACACATGTATGTATGAAATAGACATTGCTGATATTTTTGTGGTGGCTACTCAAATAATAGACCTTTCAATATATGCTACTACGGTTTGTGTACGGTACGTCAAATTACAATAAAAAATATATAACTAAAAAACTGGCCGAGGTTCAACAGGTTCCCCTACTTGAGAGCAACTTGCGCCAACATATGCAAATTATAATTAAAGTAATTTCTCTCAGCAAGTGTTCTATAAATATTACTTGCAGCAAGTGATTGTGTAAATGTTGACACGATATTGTACGTTCCAGTGTGCAAAAATATTTTGTCATATTGTTGCTCTTATTGCAATTTCACGATAACATGAAGAAAAAAGACTAGAAAAAAAAATATAGGTCAAGAATGCATTGCCGGAAGACCCACTCTTGATTCCATTTTGGTCAACAATGAATTTTAAAGATATAACATTTCATCAAGAGCTTTTACATGTAGATATCTCTATTACAAACACCACTTTTTCTGGTTTGAATTTTTTTTTATTTCTGATTTGCTTGGGTACGAAGTTGATGTAGGTTTCGTTAAAATGTTTTGGGTATAAATTTAAACTTCCTAGAGCTCTCTTGTAACTTGTTTAGATTTTCAAAGGATTATTGCCGCAATTATTTCCAGTCGTTATGCAACTTGCTGGAAGAGAACTCTCGAACTCCGTTTACATTAAGCTAATACCACAGAATAGCTAACAACCAGAACGGCAACTCGTAGGATTTAGCTCAGCCCGCGCATTCTAACTGCGCATCGATATCGGCCATATTGAAAAGATAGAAACATTTGTTTTGATTCTAACACGTGTGTTTTTATTTATTTGCGGTGAACTGCCAAATATTTGTGGGCGATATCTGGCTAGTGTTGCTATCTTAAAATAATACATGAACGATTCATTCAAAAACTACCGCTTAAATAATAATGGCTTTTTCAAAACCTGGCTCTTTCATACCATTTTTCCTCTACAAATCACATTAAATACAGTTTCTTCTATAAAATAAAAATGGTTTTTTTTAATGTTAAGTCGCAGCAGCAAAAGATTTAAAAATATGAAGTACGTTCCTGAGTTTCGGCTACTTTATTACTAAACCGTCTCTGCTTTTCGCCTTTCAATATGGCCGTCGAGTGTCTGACTGAGATCAAACGCGCCGACAAGGAGTTGCCATTCTGGTTGTTAGCTATTCTGTGCTAATACTTTAAAAGTACAGCACATTTTCATTCGTTCATTCTTATACATCCTTTTTCTGTATTGGGATTTGTTTTAATCCAAAAAACTATCATAAGTGTTAATTACGATTGATTGTTACAAGTCGCGAAAAAATAAACAAAAAAATGTGTAAAAACCTTTTTGCTTAGTTTTTGGATCCATCAGGAACTTTGAATAAAACAATTCCCATGATCCTGATTTCTCAAATTTTTTCTTACGACACATTACTCCCACCCAAAGTGGGTATCAACGTAATCAGTATCCTTCAAGCTTTGAGTAAAGGTATAATATGCTTAGGTGCTATAATGAGCTTATTTTCTGATAAAATTAATCACGTTCTTTTGTTTTGTTTTTGTAATGTGTAAGTATACTCTATTCTGTGTCAAGAAAATTATTTAATATTTTCAATTTTATGCTTTAAAACGTATTATATTAAATTATTATACAGCTATTTGTATATTTTTCGTTTAATAATGTATTATGAACCATATAGAATGAATAAGAAATCCATATTTTTTTGGTAACATGGTTTTGCATATTTCTATGGCTACTTTCAGTACACAAGTGGCAAGCGATTTAATTAATTATCATTGTAATAAATGTCCACAGTAACACTTTGCATTCTAAAGTTATATGGATATCTATAATTAAATCTAACAATGATTAACACGATAGCCAAAAAGGCATTTTATGAAGAGATGTATTTTGAATACCTTCAAAATATCTCATCTTTATCCAAGCATATATGCATGTATAGCATTGACTAATCTGGTTTATTATAAAAATAAATTCACATTGAGATTTGTTCATAAATTCCACTTTTACTTACTCGTCTAATCATATTGCTTTAGTGCTTTAGCTTACTTATGTGTAAAACTTCATTTGTTAATGCCTTTTTAAATATTGCATTGATGTACCAAAGGAAATACTTTGTTGCTGTATTACTTTCTAGAATTGTGCACTAATTTATTATTAATATGAAAGTTCAACATTAACATAATAAGAAAGCATATCGCTTACCTTATACCTGTAAAGATCATGATTAGATTAAATGCAAAAATCCTATAAGTACATTGTAAATATTATATAATACACGGAACTTTGGGATACAGTTAAGTTTTTTAAGCAGACACTTCTATATAAAAGAATGAGTACTTAAGTATTTCATTTGCAATTAAAAACGGTTTGTTGTAATGGTTGAAACGTAAAATGCACTTGGTAGAACGACTAAGTTATTAGACTAGGAACTACTTATCTTTATAATAGTTTATTTTATAAACTATATTTATTTTTATTTATTTTAACCCAATAAAAAAGAAATATAAAATAAGGGATAGTAATATATAATGCATTTATTATTGAAGTTTCGTATATTTTAATTTTAATTAAAAATAAAAATGCTTACTTAATTTTCAATTAAAAACAAAGGCATCCACAGAAGAAGGAAGTACTTTAATAAGATAAATAAACGATGTTATAATAATATTTTTAATGGGGGCTCGCAGCCATAATATATTAAAATATTAGGCTTGGAACATCATATATGCATCATATAAGCCAAGAATATTTGCTATAACATACTTAAACTAAAAGTGTTTTCCAATGTCTTTTCTAAACTTTAAAATCGCATCAAAATATGATTTAATAATTGTTAATCATGGTCGTACCAAGTGTAAGGTGGGTGAACCATGGAAGGCCATGCTCCTTCGAAAGCCAATAATTAAAAAGTTGTAGTTATTGCCATGTGATATAAAATTTTTGTACTAACACTAACAACATAAAAAGGATATTTTAGGTCAGTTTAAATTTTTTATAATTTTATTATAACAGTTATTGGCAACTTATTTGATATCGATATAATACTAATTATACTCTGTCCGGCCAACAGAAATAGTTAAGCCACTCCCACAAATGTGCGCTAAATTTAAATAGAATTTTGTCAATTGGCTTAATTTTTAAAGCACGTAACACAAGCAACCATATAAGCATTTATGTCCTGCAAGAACAGGAACAAACTTGATTATTAATTTGTACCGTGTGAAACTGGGCACTGCATACATTGGTTCAATTTAGTGGGGTGTGACTTAAGGGCCGTTCAAGTATTACGTAAGTCAATTAGGGGGAAGGGGGGTTTTGCAAAACGTTACGATGCGATACATGGGAGGGAGGGGGGTTCGACCATCACGTTACGTAACATTGTTTTTTTTATTTAAATAAAAATATAAAAATATTTTAGCAAATTTCCGGTAGTTTGCGCAACATAATTGTGACTTTTAGGTAAAAATGATCACTTGAGTGTTACGTAACGTTTAGGGTTAGGGGGGGAGGGTTCAGAAAAACGTTACGGAGCGTTACATGGGGAGGGGGAGGGTCAAAAATTTTAAAAAATTGCGTTACGTAATACTTAAACGGCCTCTTAACTATGTCTGTTGACCGGACAGAGTATAGTATTATTTTTAAACGAATACATTCTTAGTTATACGATTGTGTTTAAGTAATGTTCGTTGAGTATTTTATAAGTGAATATATTATAGTAAGCATTTAATGTTTTGTTTTAATGAAACACCTTTTTATGTAGTTTAAGTATAAGGCGATATTTTGATTGTCACAACGTTAGTTTTAAGTTAAACCACTAATTTGTTATATTGGCCTTGTATGGAGTCTTGTTCTTAGTAAGGCCGTTTGGAAGAGTTTAATAAAACTTAAGTTTAATTAATACTGTTAAATCTGCAATGAAAAAAGTGTTTCATAATAATATAAAGTGTTACTTAATAATTTGTTGGTTTCATTTATCCAGTAAATAAACAAATAATAACTGTTTATTTGTTATAGTGGCCTTCCATGGTCCACCCACCTTAGTTATCCACTTTTAGTGCATCCACTACCATGAGAACATTAAGTTATACTAGCTGTACATTTTATCAGTAAAAATGCCAGCAAAGTTCAATAAATGAAATTATGACGGTAAACTTGCAATTATGTATCTGAAATTTTTAAAAGTGATTAACAATTTAAAGAACTATATTTGAAATAAATCATTAATTATATATTTCTTTCAAAATTTGTGTGATCTTAATCGAGATTTACACGCTAACATGAAATTTGAAAAAAAATTAGTTTTTTACGTATAACTTTACTAATTCATTTTTTTTAATAAGAAAAAATAAAATTATCGTGTGTACAAATAAAATTTATTGTTTTAAGTTACGTACGCATTCACTAATGTTAGTATTTTATTTGCAGAATTTTAAAGCCTCGATTACATGGTTATGGTAGAGAGATGACATGACAGTAATTATCACTATCACTATTGTGATAGTTATCGATTACCGGTTAGATAACTTGATAATCGCTACCGCACTGCAGTGACAGCGCTGCTCTAGTACCAAGTTGAATTTGATAGTCCATAGTATTCTCTAGAAGTAGCTAATCCAAAACAAATATTTCTTTGCATTCATTTTGCAAATTTTCCCAATAACAGCTGGAAAGTTCTATCGTACTGGTAGATATTTAATAATATTTTTGTGAAAATATATGAATATCACCATATAAATGAGACTCTGCTTAGGTATAACAATTTATTTATATTTAAAGGCATTTCGAAGTAGAATCCGCGGCGTAGGCATGTGATTAATTTTAGTTGAAATGAAAGTAAGAGCATACAAGGCAGTCAAAGATTAAGCAGGTTGTTTAATACTATAAATAAAATAAATCAAGGTGTTTCTTATATAATAACCGTGCGATCTAGTAAATGTAATCAGCATTTTAAATGATATTCAGACTACTCAAGTTTTTTAAAATCAGCTTATTAATTTATTTTTATATCATCCATTAGGCGTATTTAGGTTATTTGAGATTGCCTATCGATATACATAAGTGCACACATATATACATGGGTACTATTTTATAATGTTTAAATTCATTTATAACTCAAATATACCTGTTTGTTTATAGCAAAGTATTTAATTCTTAAATTTTTTAGTTTTAAATTGTAGATTCAATCTTTTTGTAAATTTATAATATGATAAAATAATTTCACAAGATGACGTGTTACGTTATATGGAAGAGTCGAGAAAAGTAAAATTATGGTACTTGTCAAGGTTTCCAACTTATTCTTTATTGATTACTTTCTATTTGGTTTTAAAAATTAATCTCTAATGAAAAAAGTCCTTACATAACAAACACTAAATTTGATATATTTGAGAAAATGTAATTCGCCTTTACTGTTTAGGAGCAGTGGCTTCTAATGAGGAAATAAACCAAAACTTGACAAGTTCCTTATTTACCTATTCTATTAAACTTTAAGCTAGTTAATAAAACTTTAAAATTGACTGACAGACAATTCACAACAGGTGGATCTAGAAGCATGAAATTTTGCACAGGAGTTTTGTATACAACGTAAGTGAGAATTAAGAAAGGATTTTTGAAAATTCATTCCCTAAGTGGATTAAATAGGGGATGCAACTTTCTATGGAAGTTCGTCATTTTTGAAGCCAGAAACTAAAAAATTGGTCTTTAGGTATGGGCAAAGCAGGTTACCCAAAAACTATAATACGTGAGAAAGGCCGAATGGTACTTGAGAAGTTGCCAATGAGAAATCTCATCGCGCAGACGGTTAGTGGCAATATAAAAACATTCTTTTCTTTTATATATATAGGGTGACCAAACGTCTCGGTTTTCCGGGATTGTCTCGATTTTAAGTACCCTGTACCGGCGTCCTGAAATATGTCTAGCTATTTCTTATCACATGTTACTAAAACCAATAGATAAAGTGATCTGTTATTAGATTATCAAGCAGGCGCCCCAATGTTCTGGAAATTACCAATGATGTTTTGTGACAAACCGTTCTTTAAATGTCACATAAAGATATTTATGTTTTCACTAGTTTAAATTATGCAACACCTACCTTTAAACAAATTCTATTTTACATTTTGTTGATTTATTTTTTTCTACTAAGTAACTTTTAGGCTTTATAGCTCTGCTTTGTTTTTGTTTAATTATCAGCAGTGGCGTACCAGGGCCGGGATATTAGACGATGCAAACAGCTTGTTATCGGCGACACATATTTGTGGTAGCATTTAGATTTTTTTTTCTAAGTTATAGAAAAATAAAAAATATAATACATTTAATAACCACTCTTACTTTTGATTGACTTTGAAAGGGCGGAAAATCGGGGTCCGCCTCATTTAGAAAGGCTCTAAGTACATCACCGATTATCAGTGCCAAATTAAATTAATAATTAGTTTCAAAAAATACTTATGTAGATATAATTAAAAACGATAGCTAGGCGTGAATTTAATACCAGTTAATAGTACCTACTGTTTTAATGATTTACAGTGAAAGCTCTCTTCGCGGACAGCTCTAATAACCGGACATCTCCTTTGATCGGACAAAATTTATAGAACCAAATTTTTGACTATGGTTCTACATATAAATTACGATCTAATAACCGGACGCTCCCGTAACCGATTCCGGACACAAAATTTCTTTATTTTGTATTCTGTAAATTTCCCACAACCGGACATATAGCTGTTAGTAATATTCAATAGCAATTGGAACCTGTTTAGTGTTGTCATATACCGTCTTTTTCGTTCGTTAATTCTCGTAAAGCCTTCGATTATGAACATCAGTAGACTACAGAACTACATAGAAAAGAACGTGTAACTTGCAAAAACTTAATAAAATGGCTCAAAAAAAATTCTTACATTGAAATTAGTAATTAGCATTTTATAACATTAAAATGCTTAATAACATAATATCAAATGTTACTGTCAAGAACATGTTAAGTGTAGATAATTATTTTCAAATGTTTTGATTAATCTGATTGGTTAGGCCCCCTTGTCGGGCAAAGCGGGTAATTTCTGAAATTTTATAATTTTGAGTTTTTTTTTACAATTAAAGCAGAAATATAATTATTTTTTTTTATAAAATGAAATTTTAATAATTGTATTGCGTAAATGTAAAAAAGAAACACTTTTTTTAGCCGAAGTGGTTCATATTGATCGGTGAACTTTAACCTACCCGCTTTAGGCCACCTTCCCCTACTTATATCTATTCCAAAACATTAAATAAAAATATTTTAATTTCTATTTTTTGAGCATGTAAATATACTCACTATCTAATAACCGAACATCTTTAATAACCGGACAAAAATATCCCGAACGTGGGTGTCCGCTTAACAGAGCTTTTACTGTACATAGAACAAAATCTAATGCATAAATAGAACTTAATTTATACAAAACTACTTATTTAATACAAATATTTAATATTATGTCTACTGAAAGATTATAAGATCTACGTATCAAATTTTTAATTATTTATAAGTGTTGCTTTAGTCAAAAATTAAATTGTAATTAGTTTAAATAATACGCTTATTATAGAAATTAATTTTTTGTTTGTTGCACTCTAATTCTTTTAACACACACTGTGTTGCAGCAAAAGGCTATTGTTTATAAAAATTCATCAATTTAACTTCAACCAATTAAGAAAAAATTCAAGCCTATAAAAACATACAATGTTTACAGATACGCAACATAAATTAATTTAATACACCTACTTACTATAAAACGGATTAGGGTAAAACGTGCAGTGAATGACCGATTTGTTGCACCGAGAGCTATTTTGATATAAAAAAAAAGGTAAACGAATTAATAAGCCCAAAACAACCATTACAGTTAAAATGAGATACTATTTTTGTGAATGAATTAATAAAAACATTATAGCAATTTAGTCATAAACTTTGTTTAATTAACTATAAAGAGTATGAAATAAGAAGTCCAGTAAATGACCGGGCTATAATCCAGTGAATTGATTAAAAACGAGTAATTATTAAATTCTTTTAAAAATTTATTTAAATACTACGCTTAGATGTACTTTCGTGTAGTTTTTTTTTGGTATTCTATAAATTAAAGGTTTTCTTGGCACTTAGGAAGCTACCTTTATCTTTTTTAACTGCGTCCTTTAAACCTTCAACATTATATTTAAATCTGACAAACTGTAATATAAATTTAATTATTTTAGCTAGCCATTTTTTTATTATTTTTATGTCTTGCAGTTAAATGAAAAAAGAGACATACAACAGCGCATAAACAAATAATTGTACTAAACATTTTTCTCGTAACGGTCATTCACTGGTAGAGTGTCACAGACGGGACGGTGTGCCCTATTCGGTTATGTACAAAATAGTCACCAATGTGCGGTTTTATTACACTTTAGTAAGGTATTAAAATTAATAAGATACATAGAACTTGCTTATCAGATTGTAAAACTTACTGAAAAGTAAAGGAAATTCGGTAACACGTGCTAAAGTAGAAAACTCCGGATAATTTAATGCAAGTTTAGCAATAGCAGTTTAATTCTTACAAATGACTGCTTAATGTAGTGTTTAGTATATACTGCACAGCTTTCACAGGTTTGAAATTATGAAACTAAGAATAAGTAGAATTCCCCATAATACAATAGACAATTTTTGTGTTGTAAGTTAGATAACGGATGTTCCGAATGTAAGGCAAAAGTGCCAAGTAAAGTTGATTGGTTTTGAAATCCCAAATCAAACGTGTTTATTACAGAAGATTTTTGTTTACTATTGCAACTTGTCATATGAAAGAAAAAACAATTTAAAACAAGAGGATTTCAATTGCAAATATTTACAAAATGGATAAAAACAATCTTTTAACCTTCCGTGTACTAGGTGGGGTATAACTAACGTGAACATTTTTTTTTTGTAAAACGGCACATTTGTAATTGAGCTTTAAACCGAGTGTGCACATTCGAGCTCAAAGTGGCACATTCCGATCTCAGGAAAATAAAGCGCGCCGCTCCGCGTCACGCTTCATTTGCCTCCCTCGCTCGGAAATGTGCCACTTTTTGCTCGAATGCGCACATCTTCGTATTTATTACATTAGTATAATTTACCGTGCGCTCCTTCAAATCAAAAATTGTAATTTCATTTAGTAAATCTCGAATTTATGTTCAAAAAATGTATTTGCCATAGCAATGAGTGGAAGGGAGCGAGAAGATATGATAATCTGGTCAGTGCAAGTGAGAGAAAACAATTAAAATTATTCAATTAATTTTTGGTGTAATTTTTTAGTCTAAATTATTGCGAATCATTAAGAAATTGCCGTGAAATTAATTTGTATTTCAATAAGGAGGCAAGAATGAAATTCTTGTTAGGTTTTCTTAATACAGTAGACCGGCGGTAATCCAGGCCCCTGGCTTATCGGGCGCCCTTTCTAATCCGACATGCAGATTATGTAGTGATTGGTGGTTTATAAGGTACTACTTTTTAGTAAGTTCCGGACTACAAGGGGTCAGTGGCAGAACTCTATAATCCGACTTGCAAAACATTTGTCAGATTACTGCGGGTCGACTGTATAACATGTAGAAACTTATCATTGGATCTGTAATTTGTCGGATTACAAGGTACTCTTTCGTAAAAAATTCCGGACTATAGGGGGTTTTAGGCAGTACTCTATAATCCGACAAATTCGCTAATCCTACTCTGCCCTGCAAACTGTTTGTCGGATTACCGGGGGTCCACTGTATTCGCTATCGTAATTGACACGTGTCATTGGAATTTAGTACTCAAGAAAAGACTTACTAGTTTATAAGTTGAAGAAAAAGTTAAGTTTTTGTATTTTTACCTATTAATAAAAGTCTATTCTAATGCATAAATAAATATGTTTTTTACTTAAACCTATTCATTATTGGCTATTAAAATATATTTATTATCATTTAACTGTCATAAAGTACAATTTTGTGGATTTTATTTCATTTTACTTTCGGGTATGACAAACCCCACCTAGTATGACATGTGACATTTACTCACCTAGTATGCGGAGGGTTCAAATAACATCAGTACCTAATTAATTTAATTTTTCTTAAACTGTAATAAAAAAAAACTTTCTGCACGTCCTCAAATTGCATTCAAGTTATATTTAGTCATAAAAATAAAATGAAAGGTAATTTTAATAGACATGTATATTAATTTTAATGAACCAACTATAAAAAAGCAGAAGGATCGACATAGTTAATAATTTAACAATTAAAAATGTAACGGCAAATTAATATTAAACACAATTACAACTTCCGTGATTTATGTACACACCCTGTAATATTAATATCCGTTGAAAAGTTTTATTTCCGTAAAATAACTACTTGTCACACTTTTCCTTTACACTAAAAGCGTGAGAACCCACTTTACATTTCATTAATTGATTAACGTATTTAATTTTAATTAAGATGTTACAATTAGTAGTATCAAATTTTGTTGAAGTCATTTAGCAACAAGAACATTGTCTAAGAAACTTTAATTTATAAATTTAAATCAAGTTAAATACCTGCATTCTAGAATCGAACACGATGTTCTATTTATTTATTGCTGATTTAATTTAACAGCCTTTTAAATATTTAACGGCTGAAAGTCAGCCAGCCTTTAATTTGTTATATTTATTTTTAAATAAATAAAAATTAGCTTATATTTAAATAGCATAATAAAAACAAATTTTTGAAATTTATTCTAATATAATAACTGTTTTTGTAAAATATTCTTTTAATTATAATTTTATATTGAACCTATTTTTTGTTAAAAAATAGAAATTCATATACCAAAAACTAGCAGTAATAAATTTATCATTGAATTAAAGCGTTTGATAGCACTTATAAATTATCTGTATTTTGGCAATTAGTTAATTATGGTAATAATATCTAATTAATAGTTTAAGAGGAAAATTAACATTTTTTTATAAATTAATTTTTGTTCTAAAAAAATCATTAATAAATGCCAAAACTTACCTCTTATTAAAGAATACACGTAACCCAATTATAAACTTTTGTAAACTTATGGAAACAACTAAATTGTTTTAAAACAAGCACTTTTTAAAATACATCACGTTCTGTACCATAAAATTTCTTAAGGATATCGAATTAATGCACCGTTGCACCGCAACATAAGAACTGGATGGCTCTTCTTTCATGTCTTGAGAAGTACCAACAGTTCTTAACTACGCTTCCAGTGGGGCAACCTCCTACTTCTTCGTATATACGCAAGGTGTGTTAATCTATCAGAAAAACTAAACGATAAGCGGCTTCCTCGTGCAGAACTACTTTTAGTTTTATTCGAAATTAACGGTGATAGAGAAGTTGTTAACACAATTTTTTTTAGTATCGCTTTAGCTGACATTCCTTGCACTTATAAGCGATGCAGTATAATTAAAATAGTAAGATCTACTTGCTAATATCAAGTGCAGATTTATGGAGATTTTATTTCCTTTACAAAACCGAAAATAAAAAGATGTAAACAAAGTTTTTATACTTGTGTTACTTGGAAAATTTCTTCTTAAAAATTTTAAGTGGTTTCTAAACATCTAATTTGAGCAGATGATTATATACGTATAATTACCATAATTCTAAGTTGCTCTGATTTTTGAATTTATTATAATTTTTGTTGAATTAAAGAAAGTTAGTTTTGCTATTTTTAAAAAATTTGTACCGGCAGATCCGATAAATTACATTTAATTTTTGGGACAAACTTTTTTATGTTTGCCTACATTTGCACAATGAACTGTTTAGAGGTAAATAAACGATTTAAATACAGTTTTTAGCAATTACGCTTTTATAAACTTTTACCGAACAATTAGATTACACTTTTGGACGTTAATGGAAGTGCGACAATTGTTATAATTAATACAGTCGCATAAAGTAATTACTAAAAACGCAATTACAATTTTACAAATGTCACTTTCGTTATACAAGACGTTTTTATGCAATTAAAAAATTATACAATTAATTTCAGTTGAATTTTATAATATTTATTTTGTGTTAATTTTAGGATAATTAATCATTGTTTTATTTTTTTTTTGTATGTAATAGGTATTCTGTTATTTTATTTCCAACGTAAAGTTTTATGTTAGTTTTGATATGCAAAGCTATTTTTGTTAAAGAAATAAAATTTCAATCATTTTTTTCTTATTAAATCACGATAAAACAACAATTAACGGTTATTTTTCTATATCAGGCCATATCCACGTTTTGAAAAAGCTTTAAGATTGACGAGTATTGTACGGAGTGGCGGTTTTAAAGGGGGATAATTGAGTAATTAACCCGCCTAAGAATTTTTTCTTTACTTATTTATTTTTATTCTTAAAAATTACCAATGTTAAGTTTTTTCTTTTTTTAAAATCATCCCCCCCCCCCAAGCCAGTTGGCTGGAAACGCCTCTGGTTGTACGTATTCTAATTTGATCTTTTGTACAGTAGTAAATAATGGATCAATAAAAGTTGCACGAATTAAATTAAATTAAATTAAATTAAATTAATTTTTTTTTTAATTATAATATTTAGTCTATTTTAAGATGCCGAACGCCTCTATATTACGTTTAATGGACTATCCGGAAGCGATACCCTGTGCCGTGCACCTAATAAGAACAGGGCTGCCAGATTGGGCGATTAATCGCGAATGGGCGATTTTATCCATGCGTACGTTCTTTAAATTAAACTTGGGCGGCAAATCGCAAATTAGGCTCTTTTTATTCTTTAACATTGGCAATCATCTCAAATCATTTCTTTGCAACGATAACTACAAATAATCGCAATGATTCTGAAATTACTTTATAAAATTGTATTAAAATACTTTTTAAATTACGCGGTAAATTCAAGTGTACCTATTGAATTTTTTGAAGCTTACGATTGGACGATTTTTCAGATTATTTTGCAAATTTCGATTATAGATAGGGCGACTTGAAGAAAATTTTTTTGGCAGCCCTGAATAGGAAGACATTGTGGTATTGCTCCTCGCGCCGCTGCTGAGAGAAGTTTAGATCATGTGTGTCTTTTTTTTTGTGAACATTTTGTATAGTTTTGCTTCTAGTTTAAACATTTCTAGCATAAGTATTTATATTAACCCCTTAAACGGCTAACCCTATTATTAATATTGAGTGTTTTTATTCTTTTTAATTTTCTGAGCTAGCCCTGTCTTTTAAAATAATTGTTTTTATTAAATATATGTAGGTAAATGCCTAGGCAAATATAATATTCTCAACCAAGATAATGAAACTAACTTTTGGAAATTGTATAATAAAGAAACGGTAAACTTTCTGTTAGTCCCAAGCTTTTCATAAATTTGTGAAATCAATGTTGGCATACGACTTCGGTCTTCATCTTGAACACTTGTCCTGTCCTCATTAAACATCATTTTCTCACTAATCTGTCACTTATAACACTTTCCCCGTCTACTTCACGAAAGTATTCATTAATTTTGGCCAATACAACAGATTTGATCAGAAAATGAGTCAACGAAAATTACTTATAGTTCAGTAAGTATAGTTATTTTAGTCGAAATTTTACGCCCCAAGAGTAGTCGGTAAATTATGGCAAGGCAAATATCAGATAGAGAAGATTGACGTATTAGAAGGAGACTTATGTCCAAAACTTGATGAATGAGGGTCGAACGAAGAAAAAGAATAAATGATCAAATAATGTGTTTATGAAAATGGCCAAAAACTTTATTTTTAGTGAAATTATAAATGGCAGTATCAAAAATAGCTTTCAATTTCTTTTCTAAAAATCACAACTACCATATAAAACTTTTTAATAACTTTGTTCTGTATCCCATAAAATAAAGTTTGCAATGCCCAAACTTTTTTCTACTATTTACCCCTCACCACATACATTCGGACATTTTTATATTTTCACAATGTAATATTAGTTTGAAATGCTGCCAATATTTTGATCTTTATAGTGCTACTAACAAAAAAATGATATATTTATCGACTTATGGTATCTGGCAGTCGCTCTATAGTATCAATTACAATATACTAATCACAGAAATGCGCTTTTTAAATAGGACGTTATTATTGTATTTTTTGGAAGTTAATTTGGGTGAACATTCTGTAGTGCAGATGTTTAAAACAATAAATTTATAGAATATTATTACTTCTCAAAATGCAATGTAAGTACATGTTCCAAGAATTTTATTTAGTAGATGCTGGATAGAAGAAGAAATGTGTGGATTCAACAAAAGACTAAAGTGATAGATGTCACGAAATATATAACGGGGCTAAAATGAAAATTCTGTGAATACACAATGAGACAACAAAATAATAGCTGGAATAAAGAGGTACAATTCTGGACACCATGGACAGCAATATATCAAGATGACATTAAAAAATCGACAGGACCGGCATGGAAAAAGATGGCTAAAAACGAAAAAAATTGGAAATTTTTTGGAGAACGTCTTTGTTACCAATGGACGAATGAAAACTAAAAAGAAGAGACGTTTATACAATTAATTACGCTATTATGAATCATTTTGAAATATTAATTATACTAACTGCTGTTGATGTATTACTAGAAATTTTAGTAATTTTATAGCTGAATTCTTTACGATGAATTAAATTAATTTTTAAAGTTCTAGTATTAAATCACATTCGTATTTTGATATTTTTTTTAACATATACCTACTCATAAAGAAAATCGCATGGCTTTTAATCAGGTGAGTTTAGTAACCATTGTACAGGGGAAAGATATGTTATATTTAAGTTGAGGAATAATTTTAAAGTATTTAAACTCATGACTCGAAGCTGAGGCATAAGTAAAGGTCCATGTTACAGCCCCCAAGAGATTGCCTATATCGTTCGTCATTTTCTTGATCACAGTGTCCACATATACTTTTGCGTTGATTTTAATCTTATATTTAGCAAAAATTGATTCAGTTAAGCTATTGTCAGTTATTCCAATCCAAACCATGACTTAAGTTGGGAAGGTTTTTTCATTTTTAGTTGAGCATCTGAATTCACCTGAACTAATAAGTAATGGTTGGTTTGTGCAGTAGCATCATTTAGAGTGAAGAGTCATTCTTCAGCTGACTATGGCTCATTGAAATAATGGAATTTCTTTTTGAAGTAGAGTTTCATTCCAGCTTCTTTGATGTACTTCTTTGCTGAAATATGACTTACATTAAATCGTCAACCAATAGATTGTGCAATTCTGGATTCTCATTTGGCAAAAAAATTTTAAAGACGTTTAATATGGTCCTCTTTGAGTTCTTTATTAATATGTGTTTTATTCTTCGGAAGGTCAATTAATTAGGCGGATTGAAAAGATTTGTTGATTGCAGTAATGGCAACGATGGCAACGATGGGTATACCATGTCTCATGGATGTTAGTTAAAACATGATGTGTCTCTAGCTTATTTTAACTTACAATTTTTCGTTAAGACACCTTTCACAAAACTAGTAACGTGTTGGGCGGGGACCATTTTGACGACCCAAATCGACAACAACGGATGGGAGGGTGGTGGTGATCTTTTTTTAAAATAATGACATTGTTCTCCAAATTTAAGCGTTTTTCCATATTTTACGAGTCCATGTACTGTTCATTTTCAATAGTTCCATACCGTAGAAATATTTTTATATCTTTATTTTGTTCAATACGACAAAATAATGATCGGGTGTTGGGTTCCCTTTGCTTGAATCGCCTCGATCTTTACCCTCTTCTAATTACTCCACAGCGACACCATAGAAGCACTTTGAGTCGAGGCCTTGAGGTTGTACTTAATTGTTATTCAGTTATGTGAATTTAAGGTACATACTCACGCTTAATTACTTACAACGATGTTAACAATTCGAAAATTGCAGTATGTTTTATTTATTATTTGCAATATTAATGCTATAAAACAAATCTTTAATATAAACGCAAATCGTAATTATAAAAGAAATAATAAATATATGCTATATAGAATAAAAGTGGATTAAGCTTAAAAAATATCAAAAACTTATTATAGGTATCATCTAACATTATATGGTGTGTATCATAACAACTATGAAATTTTTTAAACAAATGTATAATTGACCAAATTAATAAAATAAGTATTCCCTGAGGACTAGTATTACCCTATATAAATTTTTTAATTAATATTTGGCTTACAGGGTTTTATTACGATGATTTCAGTACCAGAGTTGTATTTTATACACGCTAGAATATGTATTTTTAAGTAAAAGTTGATTGATCACTATGATAGAAAGAAAACAAAACTCTTTTGCTTTCCAAGTATTAATATGAAATGCAAATGATTCAAAAAAGGTTGGACTTATTAAAATCACACCATATAGTTTTTTACAATTTTTTAAATGTACTTTTGCAGTTAATGTAAACATGCTACTTTCCTACAATTATTTTCAACTTATATCAGAAAGAAATTCAAAATTAATGATTAATTTTGTATTATTTTAATCAAATGTTTCAACTCTCACCTCGCTGTTAGCTTATATGATTATGTGTCATGCGGCATATGGAATGTGGCAAAATAATTTCACTACCATATTTTCTGTAATTAAAGTTTTGACACATTGCTGATAAATTTATGCATGTTCTTCCAATTAATATAAAGATCAATAGAAAACATTTGATGATTTATAATTTCTACTCTATTGTGTTTTATCCGTGACAAAGAATCACTTTTATTAAGATAAATCATAAATAATGTACTTTTATGATATATGCTTTTTTAATTTATTTTACGTATTAATTAAACCAGTTTAGCGCTACTTTTAATTCTTTTAATTACTTTTAATTGTTCCATATATAATTAATTATGATACCTAAATAGACATTGTTAATCTAATACGAAGTACGACTGTATGTATTCATGTTCTTTAACTATTTCATATTATTTTTCCATTGTTAGTATTTAAATTAATCAGATTGGTCTTGGACTTTTACTAATGAAATTTGCTTTTATAATCAGTATAAACGCATACTCTACTTTTTATGGTTTAGTATTTTCTGATTTGTAAATTAGGTAAAAAGTTAATTAAAATTTAAAAAATATAATAGTCTGGAGCGCTTCATTTTACTTTCTTTTCCATAATTATAATAACATATTTTTATAGACAGTTAAACATTAGAATAAAAGATGATTGGAAAGTAATTAGAATATAAAACAAAGCTATTTTATATAAATAAATCGATTTCAAAAAAAATTATTTATATTTAAGAATTTAATTAATTTGATCGATATTATATTTTAAATAATCAATAAATATACACTTATAGATAATTAATTTTATGTGTGCGTATATTGTTCTTTATGTACCTACATTCTTTTGAAATATTTTTACGTACATTCAAATTACGAAAAACTAATGGGGTAAAACGTTCAGTGAATGACCCCGATTTGTTACATCGAAAGATATTTTGATATAAAAAAATAGTAAACATGTTAATAAACCCAAAAAAAGATTATAGTTGAAATAAGATATACTTTTTGTTGATGAATTAATGAGAACATTATTGCAATTTGGTCATAAATGTCGTCAAATTAACCATAAAGAGTATATAATAAAGAGTCAAATGGAAGACCGCTATCGTTTAAAGAATGACCGGGTATACCCCAGTGAATGCCCTACTAATTGATTAACCCAGTGGTTTCCAACCTTTTTGTACCTGCGCCTCCCTTTAAAAAAATAAAATTGTTGCGCCCCCTTAATTTTTCTAACAATCTAATTTCATAAATACTCAACTGATATTATAATTTATTTAATGAGCTACAAAATAATATACAATATTATGTAAAAATATACATAAAAATTTTTTGATACCTATTCGACTTTTTTGATTTGTTTTCGAAAATGATATTTTGGAAACAGCTGCATGCCTCTCTTGCAACAGTCTGGCGCACCCTTAGGGGTGCGCGCCCCACAGATTGGAAACCACTGAATTAACCTATTAAAAAAGGAAAAATTTATAAAATTTTGTAAAATTTATTTTAAACACTAGATAATAGATAAATATAATATAAGTGTATAAAAAAATTTAATCTTTAACATTTCATTCAAATTACTATGAACTAATTTTTTCTAACATTTTTCTGCAATAAAAACTAGCATCATAATTTGTGAATTTGTGATACTGTCGTTTTTTCAATTGTAGGTTCATCTGAATTATCCTTTCTTCTTTTTTTCGGTTTTGAATCAATTTTTTTCTTTTAATTTTAATTTTTTTAATTTTATTTTGTTTTGCTTTTTTTGCAATAGCTATATAAACATCAACTAACAAATGAAAACAGTAGTATCTAAAAATAGTCAGTTATTTACTGACTGATTATTACAATAAAACAAACCAGGGAATGACCGACATAAAATAAATAAAGATAGAACTATTTAGACATCATTTAAATAATTTATAAACCAAGTGATTAATAAAAAAAACAATACGATCGTCAAAATACATAGTTTATAGAATTGTCATATTTCATAAATTTTAATCAAACAGCAATAATCAACTAATAAGCAAACTGCAAAATAAATTTAATAATTTTAGCGATATACCTACTTTATTATTACTTTTATTTCTGGCATTTAAATAAAAAAGGAAACAAACAAGATCTCATAAATACATATATCATGAATGAATGAATGAATTTTTTTAATTGTTATAAACATTGTTTCTCGTAACGGTCATTCACTGATAGACGGTCACAGACTAGACGTTCTACCCTACACAAATTATTTGTGCGTGATATAAGAAAACAAACTTGAAGGCAATTTTTAGAAGATCTATGGATAATTTTAATCAAGATTTAAAAGAATGAAAAGTGTTTTCATTGAATTATTTACAAACCTTGAGGAAAAAATTAGAATAACCGTATTGTTATTGTCTACTCTGAAAAACTTGTTACGCAAAAACTTGTACATTATTTCAAGTTTACCTATTGTCTTACTAGTTTTTAGTGATGTCTTAGTTAATTCAAACACTTTCATTTGAGAAAAACGGCTTACGAAATAACAAAGAAAATTTTATGGGTGCAGGATGAGAATAACAAATGTTTGTAAATTAAATTGAATAATATTATGGGATTATTTTTATAATTTTAATAATCACAACCAATTCATTGTATGTATCAGTAACAAACAAATTCATTAAAGACTTATACATTAAATAAAGTCATTAAGTAGCAGTAATCTTGAAATTGGATTATAAAATTTTCACTTTCCTTATTCGGCTATTTAACACTTACAAGGCAACAAAGAAATTCAATTTAAATGCAGTGAGTACACTTATACTTTTTTATAACAAGGATGTGATCGATTTTCCATATTGATCGAAAACGACAACAAAAACTATTGTGTTACTAAAGATAGTAAGGTACCAATAAAATAATACAAGAATAAAACCATAGTATAAATAAAGAACACTTTGCATCAAAGAAAGTAGAACCAACATAAATAATCTGGAACGCCGATCTACTTGTTAAACTACCTGATCAAATACTTTGATCTAATGTGCGTTCTTTCCTTAATTTTATGCTTTATTTAAAATCTTAATATTTTTTTTAAAGATGCGGTTTTAAAAGTTTATATTGCCTATAGTATTCTCGCTAGTGAATGAAATGTTTACAAATTTCATTTTAGTTACAGATTATCGATATTTTATTGTAATCTGACATAGTTTTCAATATTTTATTTTGGCGACTTTCTGTTTTTTATTACGATTTCTGTGCTTCGTGTGCTTACTTTCCATTAAAAAATAGCAGTCGATGTAGATTTGCAATCTTTAAAATTCACACTTATATAAAACGTAGTCTGCATAAATTATCTAAAGACAGTTTAAAAAGGTCTTTCTTAAAATAGAACACTATGCTTTTATTTCAAAAGAAGCAAAAGTACAACTAACAATCCATCACACCTACTTTAGCCAATACTTCCCACATGTATTATATGTTTATTAGTATGTAACCATCACTTTATGACTATGTTTAGTAATTTTACTTGTGTCTAAAATTCATAATGTGATTTAGAAAATATTTTAACGCAACATGTCTATTTAAAATAAGCAACGTGTTTTCAATTTCATTTCATACCTACATTGTAGAGTACATACTTATGCATGTGCAGGGTGACACAATTTTGATGATTTCGTGTTGAAAATCTATTTTCTTTTAATCGTTCGAAAAATGTTGCTATATTTATTTAAATTTGCAAAGTACCCAATATTGTGACAGTGCAATTATTTTCGACGAACAAAAATTCGTTACGTAAATGCGTCAAGTTCGTCTGCTATAGATCAGACATGGGTAACTTGCTTACATCAGGTGCCAAATTTTCATGTTGTTTTCCAGTCAGAAGCCGGATCAGATTATTAGATAAAATTAAACCAATTCGGAATTTTGTTATCATTTAATTATAATATAATCTGACTAACTTCGTCGAGAACACAACGGGTTGAATCAAAAAAGTGGAGGCCCGGAACAGCGGCGGATTGTGAATTTGTGTGGCCCTGGGCTAATACTACTTGAAGGCCTAGCGAATTCCTCAAGTAATTGCCATTTTGTCAAAAAATATTATTGGATTTTTATAATTCACTATATTGTCTATTGTTTTCAATGGGGGCTGGGGCCCTTTGTATCCACGGGGCTAACGCCATACCCTCTTTACATACATTGTACGTTCACTACATATTTTGGAATGAGTTCTCAATACAGTTTTTCTTCATTATTGAAAATGATGCATGGACAAATATAAATTAAATATTCACGAAGAAGAATCGTGTGAAAAAATTGGTAAATTCTTATAATGGCCTTAGTTATTGCTTATTTGTTATTATCATATATAATATCTTTAAAATTATGTTGTATATGAAATAAATATTTTAAATTGTTAATTAAAAATAATATATACAGGGTGTCTCCAAAGATATAACAGAGTCGAAAAGGGGGAGGATTTTTCCCCAAAAACCGTTTAGAACCGCTGGTTTTTTCTTATTTATAAAACAACCGTAACCAAATCTTTTAAACTTCTAAAGACCGCCCACGTTTATTTAATCTTGCTGACTTTATTTATTGTTAGAGAACAAACTACTTCTACTCGGAATTTTATCCTTAAACTTTACTATGGCCCACAATTTTGATTACGAAGCAAAGACGCACGATCTACCCTATTCTTTACCACTGCGGTTACATTTAAATAGTTAGAATTCATCTGCAACAAAGAGCTTAAGAGAGTGGCATGGCGCAAAGGTTTGGTATCTGCACTGAAGCGCTAACGACCTGGGTACAAACCCACGCTAAAACCATCCTATAAGTTTATGCCTCTTCCTTTTTCAAGACAGAGGGCAAAGAGCAAGGGTAAAGCTGCTCCAAAAAAATTTCCCAATAACATCTCTTGTGTCTTTGAAATACACTACGACTTACATGGCAAAAGGTACAAACGGGGAAATACCTTACGCCGGATTCAGGCACGGCACTTTAAGGAGAAGAAAGGGTTAAAATTCGTAAGCCAAAATATTAATTGAAAAACTGGGCGCTACTCCGGTCTAATATATGCACCAAAAAATCATTTACTGAACTACTCATTTTATACTCTTTATAGTTAAATTTGCAAAGTTTATGACCAAATGTTGAGTTTATTAATTTGCTTACTATTTTTTTCATCAACATAGCTCTCGCTGCAACAAATCGGTTATGCACTAGGCGTTTTACTCTATATACCAGTTGCCAAGCCCCTTAATAGTGCGAGCCATTTTTCAAAATTTGAAATTTTTCGCGAGCCGCAATTAAATACCTACGTATTTAAAAAGTTTGCTAAAAAGGTATTAAAAAAAAATTTTTTACACAAATTATATTTATTCAAAACATAAATACAAGTACAAAATATCTGTATTGAATTTAAATATTAAAAAATAAACACATTTATTTTACTTCTCTTGATAATTCTTTAAAATTTCGAGAGCCACAAATAATCCTTCAAAGAGCCGCAGGTTGGCCACCTCTGCTATATACCTTAAAACCTATTAAATTTTTTATAATATAGATTTTGCTGATCAGCTGAAATTAAACTTTACTCCAACATATACGTTTAAATACCAGGCACCTTCTATACGAATAGCAAACAACTTTGTAGAATTTTCTAAATGATATTTTGTTAAATAAGTAAAGTAATTTTAATTGTTTTGTGTTTTTCATAAAATAATTGCCGATTGTTAAAAATTTATTCAATTATTCTCTTTTTGATCAATCTTATATGCGGGAGGTCGGTCTGTGGTGAAAAAATCAGCGCTCAATTGACATAAGTTTTGCAATTATTTTTGATTAGTGCTTGTTTGTTTTGATCCGAAAATAGCTGTTTATCCATTTAACTGTTTCCACATAACTTTTGTGTGTGCCAAATGATTAATTAAATGCGTAATGCACGATTGCTGCACCCAATTAACAATAAGCATTCCTGCACACTGGCAACTTTTCTATCTTATGCTTCGAGTAGACGGGCAATAAAACTGCGGCACTTGCTATACAATAAAATTGCATACCTATCTGTTTATACTGAAGAAATAATAATTGTGGCAACTTATATCGGGCAACTTATTTTCCAGCCAAATATCCCTTCTATACATATTTAAAATGTAACTTGTTCTTTCTGAGATTGGAAAATTAATTGTTTACACAACAAAAGTCTCCGGCACAAGTTTGTGAATGTGTCTAGATTTTTTACTCTCATTTGTGTTTACAGGACTCCTGAGATTGATTTGTCCAAAGAGTAGCGCCATTTTATTGCTCGAGGCATTGGTAATCAAAAATGTAGTCGCTTGAAAGTTGCCCGCTGGTCTGTCAAACGGCTACTGGCAACTAAATAGCTTCTTTTCGCTCATTTTTACAATTAATTTCGTTGAAACTAAATGCGTTTCATCCTTGATTTTACGAAGAAAAAAAGACAGAATATTTTGAGTTCAAAAGGCCTTAATTGTAATATTAAACAACGCGAAACGTCTTTTAAACTCGTCTATAGAGTTCACTATTAATTGACATGTTGCTGAACAAGTGTTAAATGGCAACTTTACAATCAGAAAACAATTTTTGGACCACTTCTGTGCAAAGATTGTATCTAAACATGGATGTTCTTTTGTTGCCATCAATAATTGAAACACTTACAGAATCCATTGCGTTCGATTTTTTTTAATCGCCGCAACTTTTTAATATCGGTGTGGGACTCATTACAAGAAAAATAAGTTTTATTTTTGTAACTAAATAATTGCCAGTGAGCGCAAAGTCTAAAACACTGTAAAATTTAAATTAAGCACGTCAATCGATACTAGAGCCATCCATTGATTTTCCATAAATTAATAAATAAAAAAATAAAACACATTCAAAATATTATTTTTAAAAAAGTGACAAATATTTTTTGTTTAATTCAAAAAATCAAATGCAAAAATTAAACATGAATAAAAATTACACGTACAAATAATAAAAAAAATAGCATGAGCAAATTAGTGCACTTATTGCATTATATTCTATTGTTTTATTTTATATTAACAATAATTATTATTATTTTATCTTAATTACTATATTTTAAAAAAAACTGTTTTTATTTACATAGTTAAGTTGTAATATTTATTTATTGGATTTTATTTGAAATTTTAAAATTGTGTCGCCGATGAAAGTTCTTAGTTAGGTTGTACAGTTAGCAGAGGGCTTTGAGTTTGGTAATTGATATGGGGATTTAATTTTCTTTTAATTTATGTGTTCTGAAAGAAGCAGCATGCAACTCTCAAAAACAACCTTTTTTAACCAAAAAGATGTGGAAAATATAATTAAACGAGAAAATCAGTTTATTTCAAAACTATTAGCTTTGCTACCTTTACCTGTAAAATCACAAGATGGTAAGTTGTTAGTTTTTAACCAAACATTTGCCAGTATAATTTTAATTTGTAGATGAGGATGTTTTGGAACAAACCGAAGAGACTAATATAAGTAATATTAAACCACATGTATTAGGAAAAAGTAAACCAACTAGAGCACAATCATTAGTTGAATTAAAGAGTCGACTTACTAATATTTCTACAAAAAAGAAACTTACATACAAAGAAAAAAAGTTAAAAGCAAACATTAAATCCAAAATTAAGAGAAAGGGTAAGCAAGATCAAAGGAATATTGATGCTAAGAAACAGCGCATGGAAACTGCTGTAGACAAGGAAGAATCAATAGATGAATCTAATAAGTCTAATACATCACAACCCATTAAAGATGATCGAATGGTATTCTCGAAGTTCGACTTTTCAGGGATTGGTAAAAAAAAGTTTAAGAAAGATAAACAAGATTTAGAAACGCAACTTGAAAATTTGAAGCAGCATAAAAAAAAGGTGAAAGAATTAGAGAATAGTGGTGATATTGAAAAAGTGGTTATGATTAACGAGAAAATTGCTTGGAAAAATGCTTTAGCTAAAGCACAAGGTGAAAAAGTAAAAGATGACGAAGAATTAATAGTCAAATCTATAAAAAAACGGGAACAGCAAAAGAAACAAAGCAAGAAAAAGTGGGATGCAAGACAAGAACATGTTGATAAACTTAAAGATGAACGTCAACGCAAACGTAAAGAAAATATTGACAAAAGAAAGAAAACTAAGAAAAATAACAAATTAAAACTTGCAACAAAGAGAGGAAAAATAATTCCAGGGTTTTAGTAATAATTTAAATGTCTTCGAATTGTTGATTTTGATTTCTGGTTTACTACAAGTGTAAAACTGAGTTATGAATTTTTATTGTATTGATGTAAAAATAGAAGAATTCTGTTAATAAAAATCACATTTATTTTTAACTTGTAGCTCTATTACTCATATCTTTTTCAAACCTTGCAATGTATAACCATAGTACTACGAGAAGAAGGGTTCAACAAAAATATGTTGAGCTTTAGGGGTTGTCCTGTAGAGTTGATAGGTCTTTTAAAAAAAATGCAATTTCTAATACCGTGCGTGGTGTTAGATCGCTTCTCTTGCGTTGATTTTTTATACGGTTTTTTGCATTTTGAAATCGCCAGTATAAATTTTCAGTTCTGCATCCACGCCATCAGAGGTTTGTGTTTCCAAGAGAAAACTATGCTTCTCTAGTTCCAATTTTTTGATTTTTTGATTAAGAGTCTCAATGATAAGTCATTGAAAATTTATGACTTGAAAAATGGCCATATTGGACTACTTTACCATAAAAATTTCAATATTTAGAAACAAAAATTTGAAAAAACAATACTAGAGAGGCATAAATCTGTCCTTTGCAATTCTAAAGCACTGTTTCGTTTTTGAAAAAAACTTTTATTTGAAATGATTTTAAGGGGACTACAGAGGTACGATTTGCGTTCATTTTTCAGTGAGCGATGCGTCTTAACACGCAGGTGTCATTTCTCTACATAACTTTTCTCTGACTTTTCTGTTTCATTTCTCTGCATACCTTTTCTCTGGTGGTCAGTATTATTTTATGTCATAATATATTTGGTGTAGTTGATGCTTAAATTATTTATCAATTAATACTTATCCAAATTGTAGGTCTTAAGGTTTAATTGGATTGTTGCCGAAGATTTATTAGGGTGCTTTTGTGGAAATTGTGCACAAAGCAAGTGGGTTTTACATTTGTTGAAAGGAGGTAGGTATATATGTTACAGTGTGACAATATATTTTCTCTTATCACGCATATTTTTTCCTGCAGTTTCCGGACGCTCTCAAAGGTGTAAAGTTTTTATTTTACGCAAGTGAAGAATAAAGTGTAGATCTTTGCAAACAGTAGGTGCTAAACTTACGATGAGCGATGATGATAGAGACATTGATGTTGAGAGTGATGTGAGTATTACATTTTATGGTTAGATTTACATAGTGAGGTCGCGAATAAATTAACGAATTACATAAATTTCAATAGCGGCCTCATAAATTGAACTCGAACCTATCATGTTGAATTTCATAAATTGTATGAACCTCTCATGCATCTTAATCTTAGGCTGAAAAAAGAGCACATCATAATGCTTCGGAACGTAAACGACGTGACCACATAAAAGATAGTTTCACTAGTCTCCGTGATTCAATACCGGCATTGAATGGTGAAAAGGTAAGTCGAGTTGTACATAATTTGAAAAAGTCTATTTTTATTTATCTTTTAGGCAAGCCGTGCTCAAATTTTGAACAAAGCTGCAGAATATATACAATTTATTGGACGAAAAAGTAATGCACATCGGCAAGACATTGATGATTTAAAACGGCAGAATCATTTACTTGAAGCTCAAAGTAGTACTGTCGATTTTTATACATTTATGTGAACTTATTAACTCTGTCATTGTAGTTCGTACATTGGAAAAAGAAAAGAGTACAGGAACCTTCTCTTTAGATGTGACTTCTAACAGAACTGAATCAGACACATCAGATAATGAAAGTGCAGTTCAACAAAGGAGGTCCAAAAAGATCAAATTTTCTGGAAATTGTCATTAATTTAATAGGAATGGTGTAGCAACACGAGCTTTCTTAATTTTTAATTTAATTTAATTTTTTTGCGTTTTTTTAAAACCCATCCACTGTTAGTAATTAAGTTTAATTTCTAAACCTATTTTATTTGATTTTAGCAAATTTAGTACTTGCATCAGTTTCATAAATCAGAATAAAACCCCTCTCAAGAATCAACAACTTTTCAGTACTAAACTGGTTAAAAATTATATAGAATTGGTTTTTAAATAAGTGTAAATAGAAGGTAGTGATGGATTTAAACCCTACAAACTGTAATGCAACAATAATGTTCATATGTATTATTCATATCAAATTTCATATCAGCACCCCAAGGATCAATTGTATGGAGTCATTTGTTGCTTTTTGGTACCAATTTTAAATAATTTTTTTTTTAAAAATTATAAAATTTTTATAATTTATTATTTATTTTAATATTATTTAAAGGAGTATAAGTTTTATGAGTATTAAAAATTGTTACTTCTCTAAAGTTGTCGTGTTGATTTAATATAATTGACTTCTGAGGTGCTGATGTTATTTAATTAATTTAGTTGATTATGTACAGCAAAAATAAATTATAATGATTATCCACGAAGCATAATTAAACAACCATACCGTTTATAATTTTACAACGTTTCTTCAAAAGGTATCGGTATTAAATTACACCATTTGATTTCCCTATTGTCTAAATTATTTGATTTAGCTTATCGCTAATACCATTCATGATCATACATCAGAATCTATGCGGAAGCAGACTTCCAGTGAAATTCTCTAATAGTAAGATATTTATAAAGCATTTTTTTTTAACCAAAAGTTAAACAGATTGTTATCTTTTTCAAAAGTATAATAGGTGTTTTCAAACAGTAAAGCAAGTAGTACACTTGATCAATGCTTCTTTCATATTTTAAAACACAGTAGGTTAGGTTTTGCCTTATAGAATGTATTTCTTTTTAATTTCAAAAAATGTGGAACGCTTCACGATTTTGCGTGTCATCCTTGCGCAGGGGCCATGCTAATCTTCTCTGTATCGTTCCAATTTTAGTATATGTACCGCCGAAGCGAGTACGATAGATGACGGTTGATTGGAACTATATATACACTTATTTCATGGACGAACGTTTGTGATTTATTTATATCTTTTAATAAAAATATCTTATACGATTTTAATTAATTCCACTTTTTTAATCTACAGTTGTGTGCCAAAATATACAAGAAACTTATTTCAATTATTAAAAGTTTATGTAATTTATTTTAAAAAGATATTTAATTAAAATTAAACAAATATCATAGATAAACGTGTATAGAAAATTGCCTATTTACAAATTTTCAGCAACAAAATCATGGATATTGAACCTTTAATTTTAATTAAAATTTAAAAAACCTCTATGTGTTCCTTAGTTTAATATAATATTTATATTCATTTTAAACTAAATACCCCAATTTTTTTTATTTTATAGCATGTATGACTGGTTGTCTAGTAAAAATGGTTGTGTGAGAAGTTCACGTTTGAATTGCAACTAAAACAAAAAAAGCCGTTATTGTTTGTGAGAATGTTAATTGTGTTTAATGAAATAATTACATATTTATGTATATCGTTGAGTAAAATAGCAGTTTACTAAATTAAAATATAGAACAAGTTTCATTTAGAAGTTTCGCCGTTATTCATTAAATAGGAGTGAAAATAATGATCTGTTTAGAAACGTAGGTTATTTGCAGATTACCGCCAGGTGCTACTTTATCACAGTAATTTAAAAGCAATTACGAAAATATTTATTTGTAAATTATGCCTATAAATTGGAGAAAATTAGAAAACGCAAGTGGGTTTCCATATTATATCAAGTATGTGATATTAGTTCCCTTAATACTTCCAAAATTTTATTGTCTCCACCGTAAACATCTTTTTTATAGTGAATCCACAAATATTAAGCAATGGGATCATCCAAAGTTTGCCGACATTATCCAAAGACTTGACGAATGCAATTATATCAAATATTCAGCATACAGAATTGCTGCAAAATTTAGAGTATTACAACGAGCACTTTATAGTATGTATTTTTATATAACATACAGTATCACATAATTTAAAACGTTTTTTATGTATATAACTATTTTAGAAATAGTTACTAATAAATTTTCAACAGTATTTATGTAATTAAAATTATTTTTAATTTTAAGTTTGTTATAGTGGATGAGGTACCTTTATCGATTATCACAGGGGTATTTGAAAGACATAAATTAGGTGCTACAGAAAGTACTCTTTGCTTAGAAAGTTATGATTTAGAAGCAGTATTATCAGATATTTATTTTGCCACCAATAAACAAAATCATACAAATACAGATATCGATTTTGCATCAGAATTAATGATGAATTTTTTATATAACGTTTATGATAAGTAAGTTATAAGGCTATCAAAATAAAATATTAATGAAAGAAATCTTGTTTCAGAGATCGAAGAAACAATATACAAGTATTATCAACAAAGCTAGTTCTAGCTGCTCTAAGTAAATGTAAAACTTCAGATTTGTATCGATTTATATTTCATCTATGTGCAGATCATAACAATTGTGTTACGAGATTAAAACTTCAAGGAATTTTGACTAAATTTGTTAATATAACATCTTATTTACATGAAGATGTTAATTTTGGAAGTCATCTTATACATTCAACAGTGGAAAATTGTTTTAGTAATGTAAAATAGTTTGATAACAAAAATATATTGATATTTTTTTTTAAATCTCTTTAGGCTCCAGGATATGTAGGAATCAGTGAAAGTGCATTTATGACGTGGTTGGAGAGCAGTCCACAGCTACTGATATATATACCAACATTACATCGAATGAAAACTGCAGAAACTGGTATGTTTAAAGTAAAAGTCATTCTCCCTGATTTTAAATTTAGTAAAATTTGTTATCCTAAAAGTTTTATATCTTGCTATAACAATATACTTATCAACAATGTTTTTTTTATTTTATTTTGTATGATGTATTTTTTAGTTATTCTTCAAATGTAATGATGTTTTGAATCTCATTGAATGTTGTATATAAAAATTTCTCATGTTTATCTTACATTACTCTTTCTTTTTAAATTCTAATTTTTTGCCTTAAATTGTGTTATTATTTTTTTAGTGGTTCACGGTGTTAAATGTTCAGTGTGTAAAGCAACACCTTTATTAGGCTTAAGATATCGTTGTATGAAATGTTCAAGTTATACTCAATGTCAGCATTGCTATTTGTCTGCTAAAACTAGTTACTCTCATAAATTGACACATCCAATGAAGGAATATTGCACTGAGGTGAACCGAATTTAGAATTGTTTTTTTCTTAAAATATCAAAAAACATTTGAAATTTTTATTACTAATAAACTAAATATGATATATTTTCAGGGCAATTCCAGAGATTTTACTCATGTTCTTATTAAAAAACTATGTAAGTTGTTAAGGTGTACAAATAGATTTGATTCTACAAATTTTGTTTCTAATCCTGTTGAAGTAAAGGTGCTAAGGTAATTGAATATGTTAATTATATAATTTTTAATATAAATATTATATCTTTTAGTAACAAAATTAGTTTATTGCAACCATCAAATGCGGATATCGCTTGTAATGTTGAACCACTGTCATCTCCTGACACACAATTACAAGTTATTATTCGCCAACTTGAACTTCAGAATAGGTTTATATTATACTGATGATAAGATATTTTTTTCATAATAATTTTTAATAGAGAACTGCAACAAATGGTTGTTTTCAACATTAACCATGATAAGGAAATGAAAAAATATTTAGAAGAACATAGACTTCATGTGGCTGCTCAAATACAAAAATTGAAAGTTTTGAAAGTATTAAAACTTAATGATTTTTTTATATGTATAAAATGTCTTCTTACGTTATAGGATTATCTCCAAACAGCTCAGCCTACTGTAGTGAATCAAACACTTATTCAAAAACCTGTTCAATCTACGCCTCTTGTGCCCAATACAAAAATTAAGCATGTTGGAATGAATTTTGGTGTATTAAGTCCCATCGCTCAAGTTTCAGATATGCAATCTGATTGGAGTGAAAATGGGCCATCAGTTAACCATACTGAAACAAAAGACTGCATGATAAATTTAAATTCTATGCCTTCATATTCTGTTAGAGATATTAGTACATGGATTGGAGGTATTTTTATATTATTATTTTTTTTAATTTTAATTGGCATGCTTAAGGTTATCCGCAATCATCAAATAACGCCGTTGAAGGTAGAAGTGAAAGTGTTAATAGTTCTGATAGTAATCAAACACAAAAATCTCAAATACGCGAAGTTCATAGTGATTTGGATGAAGTTTTAGCTAAATTGCAACAAATTTTGGCAAACAACTTTATGTTGGATGGTAAATCTGTATAAATAAATACGTTGAATAATATATTATAATATAAATTCCAGAATCGCTTGGAGGAAATGATAATGACCAACTGAAAAGTGCTGTAAACGAAGTTGAGGGAATGTTGTCATCTCTAATTGATGGAGTAGAAAATAATACAGCCTCTGTAGAAAATTCGAGTGATGAAAGAGAGACAATTTTTTACCACAGTTAATATTTTTATAAATCATTTAAATGATTTACTTTTAAGGATGTTAAAGGAAACTGTTTCATACTAATATGTGCAAAAACATAGATATAAATTATAAAGAAAAGTATATATAGATGGTAAGTCGAATTATTTATATTTTGTATTAATTGATAAACATGAAATAAATAAGTTTATTTAAAAAAAAAACAATTTTCGTTACAAAAAGCATTATGGAATGAATGTTTAAAGCTTTTTTTTAATTAATGCTTTCTGATTATTCTTAATACTAATAATACACGATATATTAATTTATAAATTCGTTAACCAATGATTATATAACAATTTAAACAATATTTTTTTAATATAAAAATATAATTATACTTTATAAACATAAATAAGTATTATTGCACATAAGTACTTCAACTATTTACAGTTATAAATCTTTAAGTTTGTGATAACAATTTTAACATTTTTCATAGAAACTATTTTTTTCTAATTTATAATGTTAGAACGCAACATTGTTTCAGTGTCAAGCAAATAAATTAATATGCGTAAAATATAAATTAACTTTCAATTATTATTATATAAAAATATATTATTACATATTGAACATTGTAATATTTGTAATTTTAACAAGCACCATTTTACAAAACAAAAGTGTATCATTAATTACGTAAACTTTGGTAAGACCAAATGATAATATAAGTATTCTAAGTTTAATTGCGTTTAGATGAATTAATTAAATATTTGCAACAATGCGTTAATAAATGTTTTTCACCACCATTATCGTGCATGGTAGCCATTTCTCTTGTATAAATATCTAATCCGTACTGCCCTTCCTCAGGGAAAGTAATATTAAATGTTACAATATCGTCTGTAACAATGTGTGATACGTATTTTGACAGTCGTTTTTCTTCTATACCATTTTTATGTAATGTAGCCATAAAATCAGTTAATTGTCTTGACATTCTAAATTGAATTTCCAATTCCCGTCCAGCAAAAATTAAGGCGTCCTATAATAAAATAATTAAAATATAACTCAATCGGAAATATATTTCGCGGAATTAAAATAAGATAAAACACATAAAGCAAATATAAGCAACTAATATGTAAGATGAGAATCATAAAATTCCAAATCGATATTATTTATAAACATAAGAAAAAACTTACTTGATGGGTAATTGGTACTAGGCCAAACAATCTTGTAGCTTTTGTGGGTCCCCATTCTCCACTTGCGCAGTCTGGTAAAGGAACCATAACGGTTTGTAAGTCTTCGCAGCATATTTTGAATTTACAAACACTCTTGAATTTCATGGGTTCACCAGTTAAATATTCTTTGGGAGTTACGGCGTTTGCAAAAATATCAAGTAAGAAGGCTCCACTGCAAGGTGCATGCACTCTAAAAGCTACCATATTTCCAGCCACAGACTATAAATAAATACCCAAAGGATTATCAATTTTAATAATATCCAAAATATCCAACCTGCATGACAAATCTTTTTAAAGACACGCCATCAAAACTATCGCCATCGCTATCATAAAATTTGAGATTGTAATGAAATATCAAACTGCCCTGCATGTGAGCTGGCATCGCTATTCTAACAGTTGCGGCTCCTAGGGAATGAAAAATGGAAGATTAATTGTTTTAAACATAATATGAATTTAAACCTGTGGAATCTGTAAACATCACTGCTTTGGTATTGGGATCAGAAAAATATAATCCATATCTAAAGAATAAAGATCGGACAAATGGTAATTCTTCAAATTCTTGAAGCGTAATTGGATGTTTCAGTAGCTGCCAATCTGATTGCAGCGGGAAAAATTCATAAATAAATTCCTTTGGATCCGTTAGGAAGTAATGGTCGTCATATTCATATCTAAAAATATATGGAATTATTAAATATTAAATATTTGTGCGGTACTAAAATTGTTATTTTTATAAAACTGGAAATATTTAGTTTGGTCATATGTTAAAAACCTTTTAAAACGGGAATGGAATAATATAGTCCAAAAATTGGTTAGAAAGTTTGTTCGGTTCTTCGGTTTTCTGTGCATTCAAAGGACCTGCGTGTGTTCCAAAAAGGCTCTTACGAATGGAATAAAATAAAAGTGATCTTTTTAACTATATTGGTCACATACATGACTTTTAATTTTAATTAAAAGCTTTTTTACTGTGTTTAATTACTAGTTACGCTTTTGTACAGACTAGGTCAAAATGTAATAGACACGAATCCGTATCTAACAATAGAAAATGTATGACAAAATCGTAGTTTCTTTCATAGAAGTGTTGTCGTACATCTTAAGATGGGTATATTCACCAGAGTTGCAGACTGGTTCCCAACACTTTTAAACCGTGTTTGGAGAAACCCATTATGTGGTGAGTACGTTCGCAGTTTCAAATGAGTTTGGGTGTGTTATAGTTTGCACGAAGAGTAGTAAGATCAAAAGAATTGGGTTTTAAACAAGTTTGCAATCAGATTCCGAGTGTACGCTCTTTTCTGGAGTTGTTCCACAATAAAGGATATTCTTTGTATAGATCCATCTTTTCTTCTGTCCACGATTCATCAGCAAACCTTGACTGAACTAAAAGACGCAACAGTTGTAAACTGTGTTTACACAGTTTACAACTTCATCCGTACAGTAAAAAAATTTTAAACACTGGAGTTTGAGAGTGGTTTAGAATTTGTCTCAAATGAGTTCTAAACCACTGCTTTTGGTGAATACCCAACTTTAGAGACACTAATTATGTAAATAGGACTAACGTATGAGTGCCCTAAGAACTAAACCGAAAGTAACCTTTAGGAGTACTTGAATGCATCTGACTGGCTCAAAAAAAATTTTTTTTTGAATAAAATCATTACTGGAAAAGGAAAAATGAATAGTCTATCAAATTATTAAGTGGTAAAGATCTTGGTGTTTCAAATATAGCCGTTCTGAAACTGCTGTGAAGGCCAGAGTACGTCCCAAAAATTGAACAATGGAAGGGGTGTTAGTTTCCATCATGACAACATCCGGCCACACACATTCTTTGTGCACCCGCGAGCAACTTCTTAAGTTTTCCTGGGATGTTTTGCTGTACCCTTTTTATAGTTCTGACTGTGAACCGTCAAATTATCATCTTTTCCGTTTCCTCGAAAATTCTCTGGATGGAAAAAATTTCTCAAAGAATGCCATAGAAAATCATTTTGGCTTCATTTAAAAAAAAAACCGAAAATATTTGATTTATCTAATCGGTGAGTTAGTTACAGAATAAAAAAAATATTTTTTGGTTTATTTGGATGCTTACAAAAATATTCAAATTTGACTCTAAAAGCCCATGCAATTTTGTTACCGAACGGACATAGAAAATGCGTGTTAAATATTATCACATTTGTAAAACCTTATTTTTTTAAATCTTTTTTGCTATAGATTTTACTATATACAAATATCCCATTAATTGTATTACAAAAATTATTAATTAAAGATAAAAATATACCTTAAACTGTCCGATTTTGCTTTATTTCCAGCTTTTGGAACTTCTTTTGCATTAACCAAATGACGTGCGCCCCAATTACATTGTACAAATCTCCATGCTCCAGCAACGTAAACCGCATTCCATGAATTTCGAAATCTGTTGTCTTCAAATTTAACTCCTGGTTGATATCCAGCAGATTTTGAGTATCCCTTAATCACAACACAATGCAAACCTGCATAACTACATTCTGTACGTCATTAAAAGTGTAAAATAGTATATCGATATACTGATTACCTGCAAAGTCTTTTAAATAACACATGATAACTTTCAGTACCATGTTTTATGCCTCTCAAAAGTCCCATTGGTGTATCACCACGTAAATTTTCATCAAACGTCATGGTATTTAAATTTTTCACTGTAATCCATCTAAATATAGTTCTGTAACAAATGCATTAACATAGTGAAGCATTTTAATTTATTAAGAACAGTACAAACCTTGCTTTTTCTATGTCGTTACCGCATCTTCCTACTAGTTGTCTAACTAAATCTGTAAAGCTTTTTTGATCTTCTTGTGCAACCTGTAATTAGAAATGGAACAAAGTAAAATAGTGATAATTATTTAAAATAAATCGCTTCCTTTTCTAACAAAGCAAAGCTATGTTTTAAGTAAAAATGTTAAGTTATGCATACCTTACAATCCTGTTAAGCAATAAAAGAATTGTTAAATTACAATTTTTTTGAATAATGTATGTTATTTAGACCAGTACTTGGAAGAATCAATTTCCAAAATTAATTCAATAACAACTATTTTTTTTTGGTTAACAATTTCAAATATTTGTTTTTAAATTAGGTAGTCGTATATAGAAACTAATCTCATAAATTATTATTTAATATATTAAATACTTACCGATATAGCAATTTGATCGACATGTGCAAATTCGGCGGGATCATTGTAAATTTGAAATTTACTTAAAGCTGGTGGAGCAGGTACTGGTGCAAGACTTGGATAGGGAGGTAAATCTTCAACAAATCCTCCATCCTCACCGCCATCAACATAAAGTGATTCGGCCATCATATACTCGCTACGTTTTTCATTAATGAGTTCCAACATTTCATGACTTTGTTTTTCCACTAAAGCTGCAGTAGCTGCCCTGAAAATATTTGTCTATCAAATATTTTGTGTTTTTTTTAAATGAAAAAAGTAACCAACTCTTCTATCATACATAATGTAAAGTCTTTCGAAATGACACGGTTCATGCCGTTTACGTTAAGAAAGTTAAGTAACGAAGTTTGATCTATAATGTCGTTATAGTAGTAATATCTGTAATATCACTATTGTGCATGGAGCTAGGTCAAGGTGATATTTACAATAAAAAGTAATTCAATGGTTTGTGCTTTTTATAGTAGGTATAAAGATTAATCGTTTTTTCCTCATAGAATTAGTATTCACAAAAAACTAATATCCATTGTGTTAAGGAGGAATATAATTTTGAATATTTTAGTTGAACAATAATAATCACCAATTCAGCTGACGCATCTTCTGTAAAATGCATTAATTATACGAAAAAATTAAGAAATTTAGTCAGGTGTTTATTTAGTCATCTAAATCGTAATTATTTACAAAAAATTATTGTTTAATTTTTTGAATTGTTTGTTGCTTCCATTGAAGTGGCGATTATTTTTTCAAGTTATACTTCTTTTCGTGCTTTGAGAGTAAAATTTTATCATGCAACGGAAGTTGCGCGCGCATATCACACGAAAACCCTATAGATGAAGTTAGCCGTCTGAGAAAGTAGATTAATGATTGTGAATTTTGCTTAAAACCGAGTGCGCACATTCGAGCTCAAAGTGGCACATTCCGATCTCGGGAAAATGAAGCGCGCCGCTCCGCGTCGCGCTTCATTTGCCTCCCTCGCTCGGAAATGTGCCACTTTTCGCTCGAATGTGCACATAGCTCGCATTCATTGGAATTGTTTACTTTATCCTTCGCTTTCAAATCAAAAAATTAAATTTAGTTCAGTAAATATCGATTTTATGTTCCAAAAACGAATTTACCATAGCAATGAGTGGAAGAGAGCGCAAAGATACGACAATCTCGTCTGTGCGAATGAGAAGAAACGATCAAAATTATTCAACTGATTTTTTGTCTAATTTATTGTCCTAAATTATTGTAAATAGTGCTTAAAACCGAGTGTGCACATTCGAGCTCAAAGTGACATATTACAGACAGTCCTCAATTTTCGTATTTAATCGGTTCCCGAAATACGTACGGAAGTTGAAATAAATGGAAGTATCAAAATCAAAAATTGCAGTGTTGTAAAAATATTGCGTTTTTACGACGCGTTTAATACAAATCTAATATCTAAATATAGTAGGAAATACGTAGCGAATAATAACAGAAATCGAGGACCATCTGTACTCGCTACATTTTTAAAGTTCACTGCAATTACATTCTTAATAATATTTTTAACAAAAAATTATAATTTTGATTTACACGGTTTTCTCCGAAATCTACCGTGTAAATCTGGCAATATGTATACAGTAGGCAGTTTTGAGGATTTGATTTTTTAAAGGAGGCGCAGTAACTGATAGTTTGGAAACCCCTGGTCTAGCTATACACAACTTCAGGTTATCTTTAATTTAGATAGACCAAAGAAATATAACTTCTAACGCGCGTACAGAAGTACACGCCCGGTTTCTTTTCTGGCGGACATATTATTGAAAGACAGTATCTTTGTATAGCACAAGATTAGGGTATATTCAGTTAAAAGAACATGATGTTCAATTGGTTTACTAGTTAACAAATAGATAGTATAGAAAAATACGAATTCATGGCCAACAATACTGTTTAAAAATATAAAATTTAGGTTCAGTAAAGTACACATACATATAAAGTTTACCTTTCATGTTCTAGCATTTTTTTGGACACCGATTCTTTTTTCTTATCTCTTCTGAGGGTCATATTTTTTTCCAAGTCATCCTTTTCCTGCTGATGTCTGAGAGTTAATACGTTTTGGTCATCTCGTTTTCGTTTCATCTGTAATTCTCGTTCGAATCTATTTGTTAAACGTTCTAATTCTTTTTCCCATTCGTCCTAAAAACAATTTTTGTCTTAAATAATAGAAAAACAAAAATGCAACTTTAAATGTTAAAGTACAAAGGTGTTCAGATGGAAATTTAAAAACTGATTAGTACCAAAAGTCTACAAGTTCAAGGCGATTATTAAACTACTATTCTAATCATCCTAGGAGTCAAAAATAAGCGTAATTAAAGGTCTTATGGACTTTACGTTTAAGCCATGGAGATTTGTATGAAGATAATGACAAACCTTTTTATAAATAATAATTACCCTTTAAGATTTATTAAATAATTATAAATTAGTAGATAACAAAAAAGATATTCAACAATCAACAAATTACTTGTAATTTCGTTAAATCAAAGAATTGCCCAGTAGGATTGATCGTTTTATTAAACCAACAGGTGGAAAATTAGCCTTTTATAATCTAAATACAATTAATAGAGTTTATAGTGAATTAAAATATCAAATTTCTCTTTTTCAACAATCTGGTTTGATTTATAACATACGACATATTTGTGGAAGTAGTTACATTGGTCTAACTAATAAAAAAGTCGAAGAAAATTTAAAACAACATAAGAATGATTGTAAAAATATAAATTTTTTGAAACAAAATAATACATTATTAACTATTTACCATTTTGATGGACATCATTTTCAATTTAAACAAGTTTCTATTTTACATCGTAAACAGAACAAAAATAAAAGAAAAAGTGAAATAATTTTTATCAAAATTAATAAAACTGTAAATTTACGTTCAGATGCTCAAGGTCTTAGTTTAATGTAGAATGCCATCTTACAAAAAATAAAGCCAAAAAATTAAAATTAAGTATCACACGAATAGGTACAGAAACTTCGCCGAAAGATGCCTGACAACAATTTAAAGAATAAAAGTTTATATACAATATGTCCTAAATCTAAAGAATTTTGAAAAAAATACTTTTTAATTTTTCAATAAATGGAAACACGTTGTCGTCACTAGAAGTTTTTAAAAAAGAGTAAGGTCATTCAGAACGTCTTTTATTGCTATTGGCATATTTGATACGCAATTTTTAAATTCTTTAAAAAAATTTACATATGGCTCTACTGTCATCGTTATAACAGACTTGAACAAAAATATTCTCAATAATATGGCATTTATTACACTGTTTAAAATTGAAATTTACAATATCATAACTCAAAAATATGACTTGGCATATACATATATCTTTGGTAAATTTAGGGTCATTTATCAGTAGGTTAAGTTTCAGTACTTATTCGTGGGACACCCGGTATAACTATAATCTTTGATCTATAAACATATGTACAATCTTTCATGTTTGACAGATGTACAATCTTTAATGTTTGACATAGATATTGACATGTTAATGTATTTTGTATTTTATTTATAAAATACTTGTATTTATGGTTATTGTTTTACAAAATTGTTAATTATCAGTTGCTTGATAAACAATAAAAAAACGAAACGTCGCATATAAACAACAGTTGATGATTTTATTGACAGTCCAATTCCAGTGAACTTTAATTAATATTTGAAAAGATATTAGACTTTAACATTATGATTAATTAGTAATATTTAATTTTATGAGAATCGTTTTTAGCTACGTTAATTGATCAATATCTACGAGACAAGATTTAAGGACACTTAAATTTTTTCGCGAGTAATTTGCTCTATATTTTAGAGTTTCACTTTTCTTACAAAGTGTACCTGCAAATATATTTTTTTACTTATTGTTTGTTGTGCTGTTTAAAAAGAGCAGGCGTGAATTTTCTAATAGGGCACTTATTTTGAGATAAATTACTTTCAAGGGAGCACTTACTGTAGAACAGAGATGGTACGTTGTTATACTTTTTTTTTAATTTGAAAAGCAATTTTGAGTAAGATGTCATTTAGGTAAGTAATTATTTAAAATAATCCTAAGAGAAAACATGCGAACCAGTATAAATATAATGATCCATTGTTATTTCGTTGCAGTACATAAAACAGTTTTATGAACTAATTATAAGGATCTGCAGTTCTACTCCAAAAGATATGTAGTTTGATTAAGGCCAAGGCCATTCGTGCACTAACTCTCTAACTGTGAATAGGAATTAGAAAATAATTTAAATTAACATAGGTAATTTATAAACAATCAATGACATCAGGCACAAGAATAGATAAGTCCACTCTTTCAAGTTTTATGATTTAAGAGAGAGAGAGAGAGAGAAAAACAAGTACTTAAAGTAGAAAAACTGATATAACCGGTAATTTTATTTTAAAGATGAAAATTTTAATATCGCTAGCTCTTACCCTAAATTCCTCTCTTATCCGTTTTTCTTCTTCTTCTCGTTGTCTTGCAAATTTTCTGTATAAGTCGTCTTCTTCCTTTCGATGTTTCATTTCTAACCGACGTTGTTCATCTCTATCCTATAAAAAATAACAATATTAACAACAATAAATTTGTTTTTTGAGTTGTAAGTACATGCCAGGGCCGGATTATGGATTAGACAAAAAAGACAAATGTCTAGGGCCCGCATACAAAGAGCTCGGCCATACACGAAACAACAATATTAAGATTTATTGTTCTTTCTATAAAAACTATATTTTTATTATGATTTTTAATTTTTATGTATTTTTACGCTATAAAGTCCTATTTTTTTTTTTTTGTTAATTGGTAAAAGTTTAATTCTAATTATCCTCAGCCCCGTGGGGCCCGGAGAACAAAAAATGTCTAGGGCTCCACAAAAGATTAATACGGCCCTGGTAGATGCCAAGATTTGAAAAGTAAATTCAACGCTAGATATTTTATTTTATAGCTATACATCATATGCTTATTTATAAATACAATTGATTATATAAGTGTGTACGTATTGAGGTTTAAGACTTTGTTGAAAATACTACCTACAGTAAATCCTCGATTATCCGGACCTCAGTTATACGGATTGTCAACGGGATTCGGACTCGTTGCAAAAATTAAACTTAGGTATTTCGTACTAAATATTTTATTATTTTATTTTGTATTTGGCACTGTTTTATTTAGTGATTAATATTTGTTGCGTTTTTTGTAAACATATGTATACCTAACAATTTCACTAAGTTTTTTCCTGTTAAAACAGGACGCTCGGTAATAGTGCTTAAAACCGAGTGCGCGCATTCGAGCTCAAAGTGGCCCATTCCGATCTCGGGAAAATGAAGCGCGCCGCTCCGCGTCGCGCTTCATTTGCTTCCCTCGCTCGGAAATGTGCCACTTTTCGCTCGAATGCGCACATCCTCGTATTTATTGGATTTGCCTATATTATTATTATATTCTTCAATTCAAAAAATTAAAAGTCGAATAAATTAGATCTATTTGTTGTTTGAAAAAGGTTAGATTTTTTTCCTTTTGATAAGTTATCATGGTGCTCTTCCGCATGCCTAATTGTAGCGAGCTTGATAAAAATATTTTCAGGTGTAGGTACTTTCGAATGATTACTAATTCGCATTTTTGATTAATTTAAATTGTATATGATTCAAATTTTTTGAAGTGGGCTCTTAAAAAATCAACTAGTTGATTTTTATATCATCTTTTGCAGATTGTTGAAGGTTTATATTTCAAAATTAATGTCTCCAACTATTTTTGGGAAAATTTTCATTTTTGTTTAAAATTATAAACAAATTAGTTTTAAGGCACGTTTTGTATACACTGTTGTAATTAGACTTCATTTATGGATTAATTCAATTTTTAAATATAAAAAAATATTTATGTTACATAGGGGATGCATTAAAATTTTAGAATGAGTTGAGTGGGGTATGTTACAAAAAAGGTTGGGAAATAAGAGTCAAAATTCGGAAAAAGTTAAAGTTTTTTTTTTTTATCTACGATGAAGTCTCTCATCTAGTCTAGTTTAATAGTACTAAATTAGAAATGTGGTTTTTGGTAAAAACACCCTACTGCAATTTTTAATTAAAGGAAAAGCGAGAAGTGGTACTTTTAGCTCAGCTCGATTTAATTAATATTAATTGTAAGAGAGAAGAATAAGATAGGCAAATTCTATTATTAAGGAGTATGCGCACTTTCAAGCAAAAACTTTTTTCGAATAGAAAATCTGGATTTGGTATTAATATAGTCGAATCCAATTAACACGAAGATGTGCGCATTCGAGCGAAAAGTGGCACATTTCCGAGCGAGGGAAGCAAATGAAGCGCGGCGCGGAGCGGCGCGCTTCATTTTCCCGAGATCGGAATGTGCCACTTTGAGCTCGAATGTGCACACTCGGCTTTTAAGCATGATTAGCAATAATTTCGGTGACGAAAAATTAGTAAATAATTTTTATCATTTCCTCTCACTCGTAATTATGAAATTATCGTATCTTTTTGCTCACTCTCGGCCATTGGTATGGTAAAATACGTTTTTCGAATACATAATCGATATTTTATTAAATTTTTTGATTTGACAGTCCCATTCAAAACAGGAAGTATGGCCACATTATACCTACAGTAGCGCCCAAAAGTGAGTGCCTAAATGATTTTTCGAGAAGAACTTTTTAAAATATGGGCCATTTTACTTCATTTTTGAGTATGTTATACAGTTTTGTATGAGAAAAAGAATTATTATGTTTAAAACGTGATAAACAAAAATTTACGGAAGTTAAACGAGCTCAGACTTATTTGTGTAAAAAACGAATTTTTCAGAACAGAACACTAAGAACGATTTAATGAAAAATAACTGTATAACAATACACTAAAACAATTTTATAATCATAAAATGCCTAATACTTAGTTGGGAAACCACGAGATTTTATAACTGCCTGACAGCGAGATGGCATTGAAGTATGGCCACATTATACCTAAGTAGCGCCCAAAAGTGAGTGCCTAAATGATTTTCGAGAAGAACTTTTTAAAATATGGGCCATTTTTCATCTTTATTTTAATGTTGTTGAAAGTATTAGTCTATCACAAGTTTTATCGGAGTTAAGAGTCAGATTATTTGTTAAAGATTGACTGAACACTAAGAACGATTTTTGATCTGCAATAAGTCTTAAATCAGAGGTGCTTAATCTGTTAAACCATGTTTTAGAACGCATCTAGGAGATATTTGAATAATAGGATGTAAGACGACATAGCAGCATATCTTTGTAATCATTTGTCCATCTTATTCCGTTAATTTTATGATGGCGACACGCATGCCATTGAACAAGTGTTCTCATAAACTGATCGGAATTGATCCACCTCCATGATTTTTCTGCTCATGGTCTTAATGTATGTTTAAATCGTTATCTTTCTCCAGGAGGCTTTGATGGTATGTCGCGCATTATCACATAATTGAACTTAGATTATTCTGTGAATAAGTACTTGACTCCATGCTGCTTCAGAAGTGCTCCTTTGCATAAATCCACGCGATCCATTTTTACTGTGGTTTGATGAAAGTGTATCTTTAGAGGACGTCTGTCCATGTCATTGATTCCGTCAATCTTCGAAATGTCATTGAACTAATTCATTTGACTTACTTTGATTTGAATTCTGCTGCCAGATGCACAGTCTTGAAGATCGCGATCCGCTTCTGAGGATGAACAATGGTTTATCAGCTGGCGTCATGCATAAATCGTGCATCACCAGATCTTTGATCATTCATTCGAACTAAATTTAGACTCTGATCAAACCTTTGATATAATTCTTGAGACAAGTAGAGCTGGATCCTTTAGACATCACGTGAAATCGGAAGGTAACACGTTCTCCAGTTCTTTTATCATTCTCAACAATTCTTGATCAAACCTTGAATGCTTTGAGAAGTACGACTGGCATCTTTAGAATCCTGAAATGGCAGCTGCCTTCATGCCAGAGTTTCATATCTATAATTGCTTTCCGAATGGCTGGAGAAGTTTCAACTTGGATTTTAACTTGGCAATTGTTATATTCAAGCAGTGACGCGCGAATATGTAAAAATGACTATTGCAGTAGAAATGGAACATAACCTAAAATACCGTATCTGCGCAACAGTTAACTATTAATAATATTTTCCAACATCAAACTGTACAATTACTGAATTTGAAGTAAATGCTGAGATTCAAATCGTAATTGACTATGGGCCTATGTATATAGCTAAAATTCGTTTTTTTCTATACATTTAATTAACCGAATTTTCTATTATCCGAATGAGCTGCAACAATAATTAGTCCGGATAATCGAGTTTCTACTTTATATATTATATAATATTTTGCATTGAATGAAATACTTATATTAGTTATTGATACGTTTTTTGAAATTATAAATTTTAACGGCTTCGATTTTTCAATGAAATAAAACAAAATGAAAAAGTTTTTGGAAGTAGAAGTTTATCGTTCTTCCTTTCTAGTGCTCTCGCAATAAAATGTTTGAGAAAGAGAAAATACTTCGTCGACTGTTTCAGGTTTCGCTTTACCATTTGTAGTACAACACGTCGATTAACGTGAAATTTTTATGACACATTATATTCGGTAACCGTGTGACGTCACGATTAGCAGGCATTTCCTTTCCAGGTCACTCTCATTAAGACATCTTATGTTCTATATATGCATGTGGGGGTTTATGCGAAGATTAACATACACGCGTACTCTTAGAGACTATTTTAGTAAACATGCCTTTTTCTATGACGTTTTATTGATAGGCGACTTAATGCAAATGAGTTATCGTAGGATTTAAGGTTGAATTATTTTCCTACGTTTGTTCTGGTACAACAATTCATACATAATCCATCAGCTGATATCAATTTTAACAAAAACAGACCATCAGTTGTGCAAAAACTAACCATTTCAAAAGTAATTTACTAAGTTCTTATTTCTATTTGGGTACTTAATTTTAATAGATAGTTCTTTTAGTGCAAACAATTAATAGAAATAGAGTAGGTGTATGAATATTAATATTCAATTAATAAATAGTACTTTGGCATTTTTTAATCGGAATGATTTTTTTACACAATTCCGTTGGGTTTAAAAAGGTATAAAAATATTTATATCGCCCAGTAATGGTATTCTTGAAAGGATTTAATAAACGTGGGCTGCTTTACTTACGTGGTGTCATTAAATTAGCAAAAGCTACGTCACGGTACTACGTTTAACGGTGTTTCATATTTCTGGTTTGTTTTTGGTCTTTTTACTCCATGTAGCATGAACTCATTGTATTTTACCTAATAAGGAAACGAATCTTAACGAGTGTTATGTATTGCTTTAATACGTAATTTCAATAACAATTTTTTTAATATTTTTAAAATGATGTCAACAGATCAGTTACCTATGTATATTACGCTAGACCTATGTTTAGCGGATTCAAGTAAAATTATAGAAGCGGTGGTACATATTTATCAAATTAAATATACAAAAATTGTATAACGAGCTAGTACAAACCATTATTAAAAAAAAATAGACAATAAAATTTAAAATATGTAGGCATCAAATTTTTGAAGTTATACTTCTATTGGGGCGTTCAGAGTAAAATTTTAGCAGGTTAATGAGGTTGCGCGTGTACAGCTAACGAAAAGTCGGCGGTTGAAGTTAGCCGTTTAAGAAAGTAAATAAATTATTGTGAATCGGAAAATGAATTCGTATCACTGTGGTGCTAATCTGAAACCAAACTCGTGATAGTTCGGTCAAAATTGACATTTCAAATAACATAAATTCTGACAGAGCTAAATTTTGGTTGAGACCTTGGGTACATCGTTAGAAATAAAGCGTCAAATGTCCCCATAGATCCCATGTGTGCTAAAAAAGTTATGCGGGGTCAAAGGTCAAAATTTGAGGTTTTTTGGATTTTTTTCGAAAACGGTAAGTGTTATCAAATAAGTAGTTGAGACAAATATTATAGATTTTAAAATTATCTACAAAAAAGGTTCTTATACTTTTTTTTCTAAGAATCACTATTTGTTAAATACCGCGATTCTACACTAAAGGAAAAAATTAAAGGGTCAAGAAATTTTTTTAAATCTTTTGGTAATTTTTGACAAGCTGTATTTCAATGAAAAATAATCGTATCTAAAATTTAAAAAAAGCTTTTTAAAGCTCAAAATTCTAGTTTTCAGATCTTTTATTCAAAAATTTTTAGAAGCCACCGGTATCACGCAATCTTAAGCAATACATAATTCTTTTACATTTGACCGAATTTTTTGTCCGTTATATCCGAAGTCCGTTAAATAGAGGTCCGTTATATCGAGGTTCTACTGTACTGTTAAGATAATAATCAATTAAACTTACTTATTATAAAAAATATATATGTTCTTATTTAAAGTTATAATTATTTTGTTGCATGTGAGAGAGTTATTTATATTTTTTTAATTTGTGAAAAATACATTATGTGATATACACGTATCACAGACATAATAATTATACATAGGTATTCTCTAATACATCTTCATTGAATATTCTAAAACTGTGTTCATAATTTGAACAGAAAAAATTAAGTTTTTAAACTATATATGTACAAGGTTTTTATCGTTGTAGGTGGCCCACTAGTTTATACACAATTATACACATTGTTAAATAATAGCTAAATAGCTATTTATTAAGTATAAATTCCTAATTATGGTCATTAGAGAAAAGTTATATATGAAATTAGTAATGATATAAGCTCTTTTCATAATTGTTTTATATTAAACACAAGTTGTATGATGTAAAGGCTACAATTATGAGTTAGACTAACTTTGCTGTCACCAATGACATCCCCGCACGTCGACAAATGTATATGTATATCGTCGGCGATACTGCAATACCGTGTAACTAGCTTTTTCCATAGAGACCAACATTGAATAAAATAAGATTGGAAATTTGACCTTATGAAAAAAGGTAGTTAGGCGGTATTGCTGTATCGCCGACGATATGTTTGTTTCGTACATTTGCATTCGTCGGTAAGGATTGGGGTAATCACGCTACCCTTGGCAGTATTTCCCCGAGGATCAGATATTTTTCGAGCAGGAGAACATGAATGATAAAAGTCGTAACAGAGAATTAATAACATCAATGTAATCATTAACCAATAGGCTTTATGAAACTATAAATCAATCCCTGTGAAGCATTAAATAGATTATGGATCTACTTTCTTATTAAAGGTGCCAGTATTAGATGGAAACTTCAAAAAATTGAAAATCACAAAATAAAAACGAATTAATTGATGTACAACCACCATCTTTGTTTTCTGTCAATATATTTAGATGAGAATGTAGATTATACTGTCAAATTCAAAGAAAAAATTTGTATTTTTTTAATGAACATATTGGCCTTTATTTGTGGTGCAAAAATCAGCGACTTAATCAAGTTCAATTTTTTAAGGACACTTAAGTAACTGTGATACAAAGTGTTTTTTCTTTATTTATAACTGCGTACACTCACATTTTAATATCTAGTTGTTTTGTACAATGCTCTTAATAACTAAAATGCAGTATGTTTTACATATACCTACACGGATAAAAAAAGTATCTTCATTCAAGAAAAATATTCTTGAACCAAGAAAATTATTTTGAAGAGAACTAGTTGTCTTGCTTCAAGAATTTCTTGTCTTGAATTCATGTTTCTTGGATGGAGAGGTCGAATCACTCCGATCGATAACATTTTTACTTGGTTCAAGACTATATTATCTTCGATCGATACAAGTGAATTCTTCCTTCAAAAATTATTTATTGTTGATTCAAAAACAATTTTTTTTATTTAGAATGTTATAAGTTTAAGTCAGAAATAAACTTAGAATAAAAATTTTTTTGTTTTATTGTATGCCGAAAAATATTTATACCTTATATTTTATTAATACAGTCGGTAACATCTTGAACCAATGTTACCGTCTATCTTAATCCAAGAGAAAGAAATTCTTGGGCGAAGTTGTATATATCTTATTTGGAAACAACGAAGTTCCTTGATTCAAGAATCAATTTCTTAAGTTAAGAGAATTTAACTACTTAAAACAAGAATGACATTTTGAAGAAAACATTTTTCTTGAATCAAGTCATTTTTTTTATCAGTGTACATATATTTATATGATTTATAGGTTAAAAATAGCAATTCGTTTACCATTTGCAGTTACAGTTTAAAATAGTAGTAAAATAATCAACAAAAATTCACCACTAGATAAACTAAAAATGAAACAAATAGAAAAAGAATGTATGAATTTTTAATTTGAATATTAAAATGTCACTCGAAAAAATCCAAAGTGATGTACTAATAAATACAAAAAAATTCTGAGCGATCTTTTAAAACTCAAATTTTAAATTGAAATTTTCAGAAACTTATTTTTTGTTTGTCTATAAAATTATACTGTACCTAACGACAAAAAAAATTAAAAAAAAGAAATCAATTTTTGACGGTTTTTGAAATTTTAAAAAATTTTGAGCGACCTCTTAAAAATTGTTTTTTGAGCTGTCCTTTGGAGGTAGCTCTTAAAACATCAAAAACTAACATTTTTTCACTCGAGACTCAAAAAAAAATAGTCGGTTTTTTTGCGCCACCCTAATGTGTATGTATGTATCATAATTCAAAAACATTTTTATTTATTTTTTCAAAAAAATAAATGTAATTGTAAGTTCTAAGACCATTATTTAAATTTCTAAAATATAACATTCTCTCCATTATTGCACAATAAAATATAGGGGGAAAGTGGCATGAAACAGCCAAGTTTTGAAACAGCCATTATCAATTACGCGGTAGTTTTCATACGAATCGTTTATGTATTATTATTTTAAGATAGCAACACTAGCCAGATATCCCCCACAAAAATTTGACCGTTCACCGTCAATAAACGGCGCCGATACGACGTATTGAAGATTTTGTCGTCAAAAAGTAAGGTTTTGAGTTCAGTTTATTTGTTTTCTAACGCCTATACGTACAAAACTAATAATAATATGATTACACTATAATTTTATAGATATATTAGGCCTTCTAATAACGTATATATTTTGTAGACTAATCTTTGATTTCATAGTAATTTTCAGATTTGGTTTCTTGAGAGAATATGTTTTGAAATAGCCGGACTGCAGTGTAATGAAACAGCCACCTTTTAATTCCATAAAATGCAATAATAATTGTAGTAACAGCAATCAAAGTGGTACCGATGCAAAATTGTAATGGTTGGGCATATAAATCCTGTGGCATAAAAAAATTGCATTATTTTTGCTAAAAACGTTTTAAGTTTTTGCAATGATTGATCTCAAACGTCAAATTTTTTGACAGTTTCTTAGATTTATGTAAGTAAATATTTTATCGAGAGTTTGCGTTATTTAAAACGTTTTATAATTATATAAGATCTAAAATTATAGCTTAAGATTATTATTAAATAATATCTTCGTTAATGTGCAGTTTTAATCTTGTAATAAGAACATGGCTTTTTCAAAAATTGGGTTGGCTGTTTCAATACCTATAGGTTATGTAAAAGCCAAATTTTATTTTTTTTATAAATGATTAGAAGTCGAAAATATCGTTAATTTTGAAAAATGTTTTATGACATTACGTACATAAATGCATGAACAATTACAGATTTTAAAAAAAAATTGATTTATTTATGTCCTTCTATATTATTTATCCTTGTTTTTAAAACTGGCTGTTTTATGCCACTTTCCCCCTACATACACATAAGATACAAAGTATTAAAAATGGTAGTAGGTTATACGTGCTTTGTATAATATCAGTTTTAAATAGTTTAATAGGTATGTACACTAAACGGAATATACAGATGTCGAATTTTAAAATTTCCCTTCTGGCTATGTTGTACTACATTTTTAACTTTCTCGTTACAATTCAACAATATGGCAACTATAATAATTTTAATTGTAAATGCCCGAGGAATACAAATATTATCTAGAAAACGATGGGAAGACGCTACAAGTAGTTTACAGACTATGAAGTTCTCGTGATGAGTAGTTGTAGATCTAACTTATCACTTTTTATTGTAACTTAAATATACGTTTCAAACTCTTATGTGACAGATCCAACAATAAAAAAAAGTAACTGTTATTAAATGTGTGAAATTTTGCCTAAAAGCTACATACTTCTGTCCAATACAATAAAACCTAAATTAAGTGAACTAAATATTTGCTTAAGTTCATATAAATATTGTTTTTTTCTTGTATATGGAATTAAAACTGTGAGAAAACCATCTTTTTACAACAAATATTTTATATATTGATATAAATAATTTGAAAACAGTCTTTTAAAATTACATAATATAAATATGTTTCAGTATTCAATTAAATGAGTGCATTTAAATGTAATCATAAATATATCAGCTAACGCACCTCAACATCTTCGTAATGAACAAATTCACCACAAACTGGTGTTCATCTTCATAAAGCAGTGCATTTAAAATTCACTAATTGTAAGATATAACGTCTTAACATAGCTAACGGTACCACAAGTATCATACAAAAAGTCGGAAAAAAAATTCACAAATTAGTGGAATTTTAAACAAATTAAGACCTGCCCAGGGCCTAAAATTTTACATGCATATGGTACGCGATAATTCATACCAAGAGAGCCGCGGTCTTTTGGAGGATTAAAAAAGGTATTTAAATGGACTGCAAATGTCAATAGAACCCATTATTTTAAAATAAATATTAATTACTATTGTTATATAAAAAGAGAAGAAGATTGTAAAAATATTTTAGGATTTTAGGACCACCGCTATTTCAAAAAAGTTTAGAATCGCTGACTTGAATTTATACAGTGTGTAACTTACTTATGGAACATTATTAATACATCACTAACATTCCATTGATTCTCATCTGTCCAATACCTGCAATTTTGCCGGTTTACCTCGCCTTGTAGTGTAAATGTAGATTCGTCCAAAGAGAGAATAAATTCAAAAGACAATATATCCCTGTCCAGTAAGCTAAAATTAATCTGCAATCCGGATCGTCTTCTATTAGCTCTTGAAAAACTGCATTTTATAAGGGTGAAATTTTTCCCTACGTAAAAAATCTCTAGTCATATGATTGTCATTATTTTTGAGAGCAAGTTGAGATATTGATGCATGTGTATCCTCTTGGTTATTTAAAAATAATATTTATTTTTGATTCGTCTTCCAAGTGAGGGGGGTTTAACATGTCCAAATTTGCGAAATTGAAAATATATCTTGGATATGACTTCTTATGAAACCGGTGGTAATTCAAGATAAGTTTCATTAAAAAATGTTCAACTTCTATTTGATTTCTACATCTATCCCCATAACCAATCATCATTAGAATTTCGACGCGATGAATCTCTAATAAATAGCCCATTTTTAACAAATAGGAGTAATAATAAAAGGCACATAAAATCACTTAAATAATTGATGGAAACAATCAAGATAAGGAAACTGGAGTACCTGGGACATATTATGAGACGTAGTGAAAGATATGGACTACTACAGTTCGTTCTGCAAGGTAAGATACCATGCAAGAGAGGAGTAGAAAGAAGGAGAATATCTTGGATGAAGAATCTTAGGACGTGGTTTGTATCATCAACAACAGGATTATTTAGAGCTGCTGCAGATAAAGTAAGCATAGCCGCAATGATCGTCAACATCCGGAATAACGGATAGGCACCGGAAAAAAGAAGAAAGACAATTATCGAATGCCATTTTAACAATGGAAGACATCTCGTCTTTGTCTTAATTTATGCTTGCAGGATTCCAGATTTTTAAAGCAGACGTTTGTTAAGGTGCGATTCAGTTTCGCGAAACAAGGCGAGCTAGCAGTTTGCGCGAAACCAGAATGTTGGACCAAACGCATGCTATTATTTTGATTACCTTTTACACGATGCAAAACAGCTAAGGCGAAACACGTCGATTCGCTCTGAAAAACCGACAGTCGGTCGGCTCACGATGAAACATTTTCGCGCAACATGTTTCAGGGAGAGACAGGTATCCACAACGTGAAACTTTTTCGCAAGTGAATGGAATGGAATCGCACCTTTAGAATCGCCCACAAACCACCATATTACTAAATAAACACATTGTTCCTACATTTTATTCGCTTACTTTAAATTTAAAAAATTTATAACTTTTGTTTCTGTAAATCGATTTTCATTTTTCTTTCGCTGTTGCAGATAGAAATCCAACAACCACTATGCAATAGTAAATAAATTTACCATATACCATATTCAACAAAAAATTTCAAAAAGATATAAACATAAAATTGGAAAAAAACTTAACTTTCAAAACTGTAATTCAACAAATTCTAAAGCATAGCGGAGTAGCATTAAATTTGAATGCCTACACAGCTGAATTGTTTATAAGATTTTTGATGCTTGAATGGTTTTATCATTGCAATTGGTGAGAACGGAATCTGAAGAAATAACTGCACCCGTAGATTCATTATTTATATTATCTCACGACATTTTTACGTAAATATATAAAGACTTATTAAACTTTTGAAAAACACTAGAAAATGCAGTTGAAATTTAAATCCCCATGTAATTAGCAAATACAGTTAGGGCCAGTAATTAAAGCAAATATATGCGTAATATGGTCGAACGAATACGCTGCAATTATATATTATAAAAATACGGAAGTAAATTATTGTAACTATTGTGTTTAAATTCTGGGAGTATATACCTATTATAAATAATCACATATTTTGTGTATTATGTGAATTTTAATAAAAAAATTTAAAAACTTACAGATTTTTTATAAAACTTTATAGTAATTATATAAGATAGTCAATATCTAGAAAAATAAATTAATATGTAGCTACAAAAAAAAGTTTAATTTGCATCAATTATTAACATGATACAATCTTTAAATAACCGGAAAAGGAAAATGCATTGTTTTTGTCTTTAGTAAACAAGGTCAAATCCAATTGCATATCTAAAATAAATATTTGTGCTTTTGAATTACGAACATCAATGAATATCAAGTGATTATCTTTTTTGCAAATTATCTACTGGTTGTGGTCCAATTTCAATGTTATTCATAAAGAATCTTAAAAAAAACGTAAAACATTAAATGTACCGTACGGCTACCAAAAAATAGTTATTTCTATTTCTTTCAATTATATGAAGATATAAAAAGTCAATGTTGAAAACTGCTCATATCTCTCTCATTCTTGAACTTATAATTGCCTTGTGGTTTTTTTTCTGAAAAATTATTGTGGTAATATTTTGTTTTAAATATATTTTCAACATAAATCGTTTATTTCTTTTAAGACTTTTATATAATATAAAAATATTTAGTTTTAGATTTTCAATTTTCTTAATCTACAAAATTAAAATATTTGGGCATAAGTAAAAACACATAAGCGTCTAAAACAATGGATAGTTTCTTGATAAAATAACGATATTTCTTATCAAAAGTTTGTTAATTTTAAATTTTCCAAAGTACTATAACATAAGACAATATTAAAATTGAAGTAGCGTTTACATATATCGCATTTATGATTAGTCACACGCAGTGGCAGATTATCCATTAAGGCAATGAAGTACCATGATATGGGTCCCAAATATTGAATAATTTAAAAAAAATTAATTTTAAATTATGGGAGTGTTTCAGTAAAATGCCACGAGCTTATAATTCCTAAAATAATTAAAATTTCAAAAAATGTACAATATACATTGTACATAATAAATTAAAGTAACTTTTATAAAAGTTTCTTTAACTTATTCCATCTATGGACTGCCATGAATACAACTAGTGTTCTACTTCCGATTTAACCGGAAATCATTCCAATTCTCTTATATTAAATAAAAAAGTATTAATTTTTTTAGATAATTGGATAGAGCTCGTCGAGGGCTTTCCAAAGATGTATAACAAGTTGCCATTCTATCAATAAATAATTTTAAAAAAAATTATTTAAGTTGCAGTTTTCAGTAAAGTGTCACGAGCTTATAATTCCTAAAATAATCAAAATTTCAAAAAAAATACATAATAAATTAAAGAAACTTTTATACTTGTAATTATTGATTTTTATTATTTTAAGAATTAAAAGCTCGTGGCACTTTAAATGAAACACCCGGTATACATATATTAATATAAATAACAGTTTAAATATTTACATTAATGTTATATAATATCATAAAATATTTGTTTTCGTTAAAATTCAAATATACATACAAAAGATTTTAAACTAAATTCAACAGCAAAATGTTACTCTTAATGTTTATGTAATTACAACAAATAAAAATTTTGTACTTAAAAAAACATAATATTGACATGTGGTTTTAAATAGAAATCTTTTCAGATATTTGAATAAACTTTAAAAAACGTATTCAAGAAATAATTAAAAATTAATCAGATACATACATTTGAATACAAGAATAAAATTCTCGTAAGTTTTTTATAAAAAACAGAAGCACTTTCTTAAAATATTAATGAATATTAGTTATAAATTAAAACAACAATAACAATAATCTTCTTTTACTATATGAAAGTGGAAATCGCTTTCTTCAATTTTAGTTATAATTTAATAATATGAATGATAATGGGAACTTAGCACATGTACTTTCCCATTAATGTATTCTAATGACACAGATTAAATTTTAATATTAGATCTTTTTTAATATATTTTTAGATAATTTGTGATCCCAATTATAAAAATCGATTGATTAAATATACGATTTATTTTAGTTTATTTTTTGTAGATTTCGGCATGTTATGTATTTATGTAAAATAGATATAATTTTAAATTTCTCCAAAGGAAAGTAGTTATCTGTAAGCAAATATACAGAGGAGTTACTAATAAATAAAAAAATGACGCAAAATAAACCAATAATTTGAATGAAAATACTTATAACTCTTAAAAACTCTTTTTATGTAACAAAAAAAATTATTAAAGAATATTAAATTTTTTATGTCTCATACATAATCAAACAATTTTCTTGTAAATAAAGCCAACAACATACAAAATTTTTTTAAAAAATTCAACGTGATAAAAAAATTTTTGCTAAAAAGAATCGTCCTATATGGCCATATTATTGTAAAATAGAATAATTGCTATAACTTTATATAAAAATATGTTTTTACAGCAAACTATATAATTGTCTAAAAAAAACATGTACAACGTTTTTAAAAATGCTGTTTTGTAACAAATTCAACTTAATATTTTTTAAAGAACTATCTTATTTTTTTTGTGTACCTATATGCAGGTACCATTATAATTTACGTTAAAGTAGTTATGAAAATGGTAGCTATGTAGAACGGATATCACCTAATTACACAAACATGCACTAAAATCAACACACAATGCCTCAGTTTTTATTTAAAAACATTGATACATATTAAAATAAGTAAGTACTATTTGACTAATAAATATTATAGGAATACAAACCGTTCACGCAAACTAGAATTTATTTAGTTTCAAATGTATTATTTTAGTATATTTTTATCTATTTTTGGTTAAGAGCCCGTTGCAGCAGATCGTAAGTTTTACCTGCGGGGCAACGGGTTAGGACGAAGTAACTCCAGTAGCGTAGCTACAGTGAAACGGATGGAGCAAACATTACAGGTTAAACCAAATCACCAAAAAAAAAAAAGAATTTTATTATTAATCAAATTATTGTATATTGTGGCTTCTTTCATTAACCGACTATGTATAAGTGAGGAGATACACCACTTGTTTCAGGGCTCTGAATTTGTGTAAGTCACTGGCTTAAGATTTATATAATGTGATGTTTGATAATGTCTTCTTACTACAGAAGAACAATTCTATGTATTTTGCAAAAACAACAAGTTATGTTGGTAAACGAAAGAGTGTTTATATGAGTTAAATTCAACAAGCAGCTCTTTAGCCGTATAAAGGTGCAATTCCACTGAGGCAAAATACTTGACATGCGACATTCAAACTGTGTTACTTTGATGAAAAGAACTGGTCATGATGTAGACGCCACATCATCAATGCTTGTAGCACGCGATAAAAGAAATTGAGTCAATTTTTATACGCATCCGTGAACTATGGGGTTTGAACCAAGAAAATCGGATAGAACTTTTAGTCGACATATTTTTCTTCACAAAGGCTCTTTGCACCTAGTTAAAAGAACCCCTTCAATATACATATTTGTTATTAAGCTTTGTGGAACAAAACTTTTCGAATATCATTATGATTAATCATTTGTTACGTTTTTAAGAAAATAGCTGCCCGTTAAATCAAATTTTAGGTCCATGGCCAACTACTAAAAAAACTAATAAAGTAACAATTACATTTCATCGCTTCCATTTTATTTCTTTTACGAATTATACAAAATCTTTCTAAATAATATTTGATAGCAATCAATGGCAGCTCGCGTATAGACACTGTGGAACTGCGGCACCCCCAATTTCCACTTGATATTATCGGAAACATTTTTTCTTTAATTCTTTCTATATACTTGAAAAATATATAATCGTTTAACTTAATTCTGAGATCTATCCCCCAATTTATAAAAAATATAAAAATCTTTGTATGAAACTGTGCCTTTCACAGTACCAGTGAGGAGGTGTTTGACTGTTGTGCACATGCGCACATAAGAAGATGAACGTGAGGCTGCAAGCGAGAGAGCAGTGTTGTTCCCCAGTTCCGATCCTTGCGTGCGTTACACAATTTTAAAACAAAGGGTAAAAATTTCCTGGAGCAGCACTCCTACTAATTTTGGCTAAGAGCCGCCACTGATAGCAATACTAAAATCTGTCTAGCCATTTAAACAGAATTTTAAAATATGTTTTTCATGTATTTACACCTTAAAATTTCGACAAAAAACAAAATATTTATCGACATCATTTTTTGAATGAAATGCACTGTTTAATTTTAAATAACAGTTACAGAAGCACAAAACATAACTAATTAGTCTAATTAAAACGAAACATTAACTACAACAGTTTATTGAATGTTTTTAAACTGTCCGCTGCAATTTAATCGAAGTTTCAAAAGGGTGCAAACACATAAGTAACAAAGTCTAAAAATCTGTATAAATGGCTCAACAGATCTTAATTTTGTCATCAATTTTATGTAGAAACATTTTGTACAGCTCTTGAAATAAAAAAAAAACAATAGGATTAAAATATTTGTTACTATATCAGTTTTTTCAGAATTCGGCTTAAGCTTCCGCATACTAGGTGACTAAATGTCACATGCCATACTAGGTGGGGTTTGCCATACCCCGAAAATAAAATGAAATAAAATCCACAAAATTGTACTTTATGACAGTTAAATGATAAGAAATATATTTTAATCACCAATAATGAATAGATTTAAGTAAAACACATATTTATTTATATTTATATTAGAATAGACTTTTATTAATAAAAATACAAAAACTTAACTTTTTCTTCCACTTATAAACTATTGAGTCTTTTCTTGAGTACTAAATTTCAATGTAACGTGTCAATTACGATACCGAATATTAAGAAAACCTAACAAGAATTTAATTCTTGCCTCCTTATTGAAATACATAATAATTTCACGGCAATTTCTTAATGATTGGCAATAATTTAGACCAATAAATTATACGAAAAATTAATTGAAGAATTTTTATCGTTCCTCCTCACTTGCATTAACAAGATTATCATATCTTCTCGCTCCCTTCCACTCATTGCTATTGTAAATACGTTTTTCGAATATAAAATCGATATTTACTTATGAAAGTACGAGCAAGGTACTGGGTGGGGATAGACCGCTCCGGGCGCGTGGTAAAGAGGTTATGTAGATCAGGTGACCGCAGTCTTGCGTATGGCAACACTGTGATTATTATGATTATTACGGCAATGTTATCAGTAAATTCAAAATAAACATTGAGTGTAACACGTGAGAATATAAAATTATGGAAGGTAAAATGAAATAGAAAACTATCTATCGGGATGAAAATTTACCAGAATTACTAAAATTAGGTTAGTATTTTTAACACTTACTTTTCTTTAATGGTCTGTAGTGTTGCCATTTTGTTTAAGATCTAATAAAAGCAAGCTAATTTTCGTAAATATCTCTTAATTTAGTCGGTCACTACGGTTTTTTTTTTTTTATTTACTTATTAATGTCTTAACTTTTAATTACATAGTTTTATTTTCATTTTCTTCGACAAATTTGGGTGAAAATTATGAAAACATGTCGTCTATCTGTCACTTTGCCATAAGACTAATGTTAAATATGTTTACTATTGAATAAAATTATTTATTTAAATATTTGGTTAACCTCCTCAAATTTTGAGAATTTGTTTAGATATATTTAAACTACATATAAAAATAATCAAACATTTTGTTCCAAATTACTATCGTGCTCGTAATTCCTTAATTAAATTCAAATTTTTGATTTGAAGAAGCGCACGGTAAATTATACTAATGTAATAAACACAAAGATGTGCGCATTTGAGCGAAAAGTGGCACATTTCCGAGCGAGGGAAGCAAATGAAGCGCGACGCGGAGCGGCGCGCTTTATTTTCCCGAGATCGGAATGTGCCACTTTGAGCTCGAATGTGCACACTCAGTTTTAAGCTCCATTACCAAATGTCCCGTTGTAACAAAAAAAAATTGTTCACATTAGTTATACCCCACCTAGTACACGGAAGGTTAAAAAGGCATCAAATTGTATTTCGAAAAGTTTTGTCCCATAAAGCTCAATAACAAAGATATATAAAAATGACCATCTTATAGCAAACAGACTGTAGGGGGAAAGTGGCATGAAACAGCCAAGTTTTGAAACAGCCATTATCAATTACGCGGTAGTTTTCATACGAATCGTTTATGTATTATTATTTTAAGATAGCAACACTAGCCAGATATCCCCCACAAAAATTTGACCGTTCACCGTCAATAAACGGCGCCGATACGACGTATTGAAGATTTTGTCGTCAAAAAGTAAGGTTTTGAGTTCAGTTTATTTGTTTTCTAACGCCTATACGTACAAAACTAATAATAATATGATTACACTATAATTTTATAGATATATTAGGCCTTCTAATAACGTATATATTTTGTAGACTAATCTTTGATTTCATAGTAATTTTCGAGATTTTGTTTCTTGAGAGAATATGTTTTGAAATAGCCGGACTGCAGTGTAATGATAAAGCCACCTTTTAATTGCATAAAATGCAATAATAATTGTAGTAACTGTTTTATCTTGTTCTTTATTATTTATTTAATATTACAAGATATAGTTTTTTAACTTTACATTCACAAACCTTACTTGTTATGTTACTATGTACTAAGTGTTGCTAAGACTACTAGTATTTATTATTTTTGTTATATCCATCAGTAACTGGATATATTTAAATACACAACACGCCCCTTTTAACTCAACTGTAGTTTAACTACAGGGTGTCTTATTCTTTGAGATCTACGAAGACTCGATGTAGTCTCTGATTTAGGTTCTAATTCTCTTCCATTTGAGTTCATATCAAAGCGAACAGAATCGTTGTATCTTTCTTTGATATGTATCGAATTTCTTCTATAATATTTGTTGCATATCGTCTTTACCAAATATGATCTAGGTTTTTCCAATGGTTTTATAATTATGGCGGGTTCCCATTGTAAAGTTTTGATATTTTGTAATAACACTTTTGACCACTGGTAAATGTCTGTTGTCTTTTAGCAGCATTTCTATTATACCATAACTTTTGTTTTTCTTGGTTTTTTAACATTGTTTGTTTAACATTATTATCTATTAACTTAGGTTCTAAAGCTTGATTAATTACAGGAATTTTTGTTCTCAACATTCTACTATTTAATATCTGAGCTGGAGAGCAACCAAGACCTGATACTGGTGAATTTCTATAATTTAACAAATATAACTCTAAATCTTGATTACTTTCACTAGCTTTTCTTAACATTGTTTTTGCTATATCTACTCCTTTTTCAGCTAAGCCATTACTTTTAGGGTAATGGGGCTAGAAGTCTGTAGCTGAAAGTTCCATTGATTTGCAAACTTGTTCATCTCGTAACTACCAAATGGCATATTATCAGATATCACTATAGCAGGTATTCCATTTCTACTAAATATTTGTTTAAATTTATCAATAACTGCATTAGTATTTTTGCTCCCTAATTTCTCAATCTCTAACCACCTCGAGTAGTAATCATACAGTATTAAATAACTAGAACCAGCATGTTCGGCAATATCAACGCCTACCTTAAAAATGGTATTTTGGTATCTCATGACTTTGCAATGGTTCCTTTGTTTTTGATCTACTGTATTTCAAACATATATTACAATTTCCTATATAATTTTCAATTTCTGACATCATAGCCATCCAATATAAGTTATTTCGTGCCACTGCTTTAGTTTTTACTATTCCTAAATGAGTTTCGTGTAATATATTTAACATGTACTTCTTCAACGAAGATGGTACAATAAGTCTATCTTGATAGTAAACTAATCCATTTTCTACAAAAATATCATTTCGTAGTTTCCAATAATGTTTAATTTCTCCCTCTTCATTACATTTATTTGGCCAACCTTTGTTATACCATTTTAATACTTGATTTAATATTTGATCATTCTCAGTAGCTTCTTGAAATTGTATAATTTTTTTCTTCGCTCATTCCACATCTTCCAATGGTGAGTGCATGCACAACATCTTGCATTATCTCATCCTCGTTCTCTTTTTTATGTATTATATTTCTACTGAGTAAATCTGCTATATACATTTTACTTCCAGGTAAATAATTAAGTTCAAAATCATACATTAATAATGACAATCTTAGTCTACGTAACCTATTGTTTTTAATTTTATCTAAATCTTTTTTTACTATTGATATCAATGGTTGATGATCATTAAATATTTTAATTTTATGACCATAAATTAAATTATGAAATTTTTTACAAGCAAAACTAACAGAAAGCAATTCTTTCTCAATTTGAGCGTAATTACATTCAGTTTCTGACAAGGATCTTGAAGCAAAACTTATTGTTTTACCTTCTTGTAGTAAACAACATCCAATTGCATCTTTAGACGCATCACATTGTATCTCAATTTGTTTCTTAGGGTCAAATGAAGCTAAAATAGAAATTTCACAGACCATGTCCTTAATCTTATTTAATGCTTGTTCATGAGTATTTGTCCAAATCCATTCTATATTATTCTTTAACAATTGTCTTAATGGTGATATTATTTCAGATAGATTTGGTAAAAAATTTCTTAAAAAATTTATCATACCTAATATTTGCTGTAACTCTTTTTTATTTGTCGGTTGTTTTAAATTTTTAATGACTTCAATTCTTTCTTGATTTGGTTTCATACCTTGTTCATTAAAAACTAATCCAAAATATTTAATTTCTTTTACGAAATACTGTAACTTATTAGGATTAAATTTAATATTGTATTTTCTAGCTGTTTGTATTACTTTATCAAGAATCATTTTAATTCATCTTCAGTACTTGCATAACATAAAATATCATCAAAATAAACACTAACTCCTTGAATATTCCCAAAATATTTTTGTGTTAATTTTTGAAATATTTCTGGAATAGATGTTATTCCAAACGGTGCTCTCAAGAACTTATACAATCCTAATGGTGTACTAAATGTGCAAAGTTTACTTGACTCACTATCTAATCTTATTTGATGAAAACCATCTTTGAGGTCTAACACAGAAAAATATTTTTTATGTGCTAATTTAGTACTAATTTCTTCTAAAGTTGGAATTGGATAAAATTCTCTTAGTATATGTTTATTTAACTCAACCGGGTCTATACAAATTCTAAGTGATTTGTCTGGTTTTTCTACAATTACCATATTATGAACCCAATCTGCAGGTTCTTCTACAGGAACTATTATTTCTTTCTCCTCTAACATTTTTAATGTATTTATTACCGTATCTTTAATTTTAAGTGGTATTCTTCTAGGAGGAATGGCTTTTGGACTAGCCGTTTCTTTTATTTTAATCGTGCACTTATCCGGAAATGCCCCTAATCCTGTAAATACATCTTTATTCTCATTAATGAATTTTGTTCTTTCATTAATTTCTTCTGCGACAGTATCAATGCGTTTTAACAATCCTAATTCTATACATGTTTTGAGACCTAATATCGGTGTACAATTTACTAAATCAACTATTAGGAATTCTGCAATTGTTTCTACATTTCTTACTTGTACACTTGTTTTTAGCAAACCTTTTGGTGCTATTTTAAAACCTCCATAGCTTTCTAATTTCATGTCTACTTTTTTGACTAAATTATTCCATTTATATTTCTGTACATAATAGTTTGGTATTATATTTACTTGCGCTCCACTGTCTAATTTAAATTTAATAAATTTATTTTTAATTTTAACATATTTGTACCATTCTAATTTATTTATACAATTAATACCATTTATATAATTAATTGTGTTTACATTCAAATCATCTTTTATATTTTCTTCTATTACTTCATGAGCTTTTTTATTTAGCTGCTTATTTTCTTGGGTTTTACACATATTTGCAAAATGATTAGCTTTTTGACATTTATTACATGTTTTTCCTTTAGCCCAACACTCCTTATTGGGATGACTTTTACCACATCTTTGACATATTTTTCTATTTTTATAGTTACTACTAAATTTCTTAAAATTATTACCTACGTTACTTGTTTGTTTTTGAAGAGTCTGCTTTTTCATTTCATTTACTTGACGTTTCTCTTGTTCTATTACTTGCATGTTCTTCTCTGCTAATTCTACTGATTTACAAAAGGAAATTACTTTTTCTAGAGTTATATCTTCTCTAAGTAGTCTTTTTTGAACACTTTTTGAGTTTATACCCAACACAATTTGCACTTTTAGTAATTTTTCTTCTTGATCTCCAAACTCGCATGGTGTTACTAATGTTCTTAGATCTGCATAAAATCTTTCGAATGGTTCTTGCGGTTCTTGTTTTCTTGCAAAAAACTTGTAGATTTCCATTATTGTATTTTTTGTAGGAATACAATGTTTTCCTAGAACTTCTATAATACTATCAACGGTTTCTTCTTCTTCTTTAACAGTAGTTATTGTTCGGTATAATTTCAGACCTTCACTTCCCAATAAATTTTTTATTCTAGCTACTTGCACTTCTTTTGATTTTTTATTTGTTTCCGTAGCTGTAAAATATATTTTCACTTCTTGTTTGAATTGCTCAAAGTTTGTTTCTAAATTGCCGGTTATCTGAAGTATACTTGGCTTATTAAACTCCATTTTAATTTAATACTCCAACAATAAAAAAAATTATTGTATTTTTTTTTTTACGTTCTTCGAAACCTTTGTTTTCTTCTGCTTTACGTAAGTTCTTATTGTTAGTCTTTAACTGACTTTCGACTGCGCCATGTTTTATCTTGTTCTTTATTATTTATTTAATATTACAAGATATAGTTTTTTAACTTTACATTCACAAACCTTACTTGTTATGTTACTATGTACTAAGTGTTGCTAAGACTACTAGTATTTATTATTTTTGTTATATCCATCAGTAACTGGATATATTTAAATACACAACAGTAACAGCAATCAAGAGTGGTACCGATGCAAAATTGTAATGGTTGGGCATATAAATCCTGTGACGTAAAAGGGAAATTGCATTATTTTTGCTAAAAACGTTTTTAAGTTTTTGCAATGATTGATCTCAAACGTCAAATTTTTTGACAATTTCTTAGATTTATATAAGTAAATATTTTATCGAGAGTTTGCGTTATTTAAAACGTTTTATAATTATATAAGATCTAAAATTAAAGCTTAAGATTATTATTAAATAATATCTTCGTTAATGTGCAGTTTTAATCTTGTAATAAGAACATGGCTTTTTCAAAACTTGGGTTGGCTGTTTCAATACCTATAGGTTATGAAAAAGCCAAATTTTATTTTTTTTATAAATGATTAGAAGTCGAAAAATATCGTTAATTTTGAAAAATGTTTTATGACATTACGTACATAAATGCATGTACAATTACAGATTTAAAAAAAAAATTGATTTATTTATGTCCTTCTATATTATTTATCCCTTTTTTTTAAACTGGCTGTTTCATGCCACTTTCCCCCTACTTATAATTAGTTTTTATGTATAGGTATATTTTTCTGTTACTAAATTATTTATAGTAAGTAAGCTACTCATCACTCGACTAACTACTGGCATAGTTTACACAAATCGTACGACTCTTCTAAAGTATGCAATTACCAGTGGCGTAACTATAGTTAAGTGAGTCCTAGGGCGGGATCTAAAGGAGCTTCTACATTTCGTGTTATGACAAATTATTTTACAAAATGCAATTTTAAAGTTTTTCTTTCATGCGTCAGAGCCGCTTTCTAACTCGGGGCCTTGCGAGGTAGTTATACCATGTGCACCATTTATTTAGTTATGCAGTTGTAGTTATCTATACATCCATTTGGATTTGTTATCCATAATATTTAAAATATTTCTAAATAAAATACTGTGATTCATTCTTTTCGTATTTTCACATAACTCGGTCTCTGTCTCTTTTATCTATGTATTTTGTTATTTGAATTTTTTTTTTGATTTATTACAGCTTTCGTTCCGTTTTAGTCGTAAAGTATATGAATAATTAATTGCTTACCAAATAACAGTCCAACGGTTTTTCTCTCGGTCGACCATAAGCTTTTTGTAATTCTGTTTGTTTAAGCGCATGTGCAATATGAAGGGCGCTGGCATCGAAGCGACCATATTGATAACCGGGCGAGTCTGTATGATTGTTTTGAGAATAAGAATTGGGACTGTAGCTCTGTTTATTTCGGTCATACGGAGGGGATGCATGTTGACCATTTCCATTAAGATGGTTTCGAACACTATAAGCTGAAATAAAATTAAAATTAATAATTTACCAATGTGTTACATAAGAATTAATACTTTGTTCAATTTGCTATACCTAGTGTAAATATAATTAGTATTTATTTAAAGAAAAAAAATTACTTTTTTGAATAAATATCTTATTTAGTAGGTACCTACAGAATTGACATAATCAATACCGTAACTAGACTGGGGCACGTGCCACATAAAAGAGAGTCCCAAAAAAGTCAAAAAAATTTAACAAAAACAAATGTCTCGGCAAATTTCTAGTAAAAAGAAAATAGGTATGTTACTAAGAAAAGATGAAGATGAATCAGGCTTCTTAACAATTTATATGTATTTTTCTTTGAACAAATTCCACACATAACGTTTTTTTGGAGTATTTTTTTATGAAAATTTCAATTTTTGAGTATTTTTTCCGGCATGGAACGCATTATCGTATTTTACATCAATTTATATCGTAAAAATTGTTTCGCTTAACGAGTGTTTCGCATTACGAGTAAGACTCCGGAACGAATTATGCTCGTTATACGAGGTTCTACTGTAATTAGCTTTATTTAATTCATAAAATTTTGTTTAGTGATGAGGTCTTGCCCAAGATCCCAAAAAAGCTAGTTACAGACCTGGGTATGATCATTCTTTTGACCAAATGAACCTTCTTCACGGTACAAACTTGTAAACTTACTGAATTCTATTTTCCATTATATTATACGTCAAACTACTTGCAATGGAGCAATTTTTTTAAGTTCCCAATATTTGAGGATGTGAGTAGCGCTTAAAAAACATTATACATATTTATCTTAGAGCCAGACCTTGAAGAACAAAAACTATCAATAAAAAAATTATATATTTGTGATATAATACACATTCCATCTATCTCTTTATTTAATTTTTTAAGCCCTGAGCTGGTAATATTCAATTAGTTAACATCTTATTCTTATTAATTTTGTTATATGGTACACCTGTCCATAATTTTTTAACTATTGCATGACAAATCCGAAAGAAGACACAAATAAGTCAGAAGTACCCATAAAACCACCTCGTATATGGAGCTCTCTCCATAGATGCTTATAATAGACAACTATTGATCGCATAGATAACGATAAATTACGTATTTAAAATCTGTTTAAATTATATGCCGACTATCATTAAACAAGCAAAGTGCGTAAAGTTTTGAACCGTAACAAAATCAAATGAAATCAAAATAATGGGGTTAGAACGACACCGGCAGTTACATTTTTGGTTATATAATCAATGCCATATTGTTATTAAATTAATTATTCGCTTCGACAATAAAATACTCGTAGGTGTTGTATGTAGGCATTCGCTTCATTTAGAATTTACAACAATAAATTATATAAACATTGATCAATATGACAAAATCTAAAGGATAATTTTTATTTATTTACATATAACGATAATAATGTACTCATATTTCACGATATGGATAAATAAAATAAAATAAAAGTCATTATGAAGTCTAAATAATAGTGAAATTAATAAAATAATAAATTTTTAAAATAAATATATGTAATTGTAAAACAGCACTTGAATTTGGTTTAAAATATATCGTATTTCTACACTATAAAACTAATAATCTACTAATCTTACTTCTGATAGTTTGGTAAGGCATATTTTCACAACGAGAAGCACTTTAAAACTACTAAAATTGAAAAGAAATTACTCTAAAAAGAAGTAATTAAAATTTAAGTAGGTAACTACCTTAGAGAACCTGCTAAATTACCTTCAAGGAAAGCCATATCGTTAATACTTTTACTTCTAACTAGTTTCGTTTAACGTATTTGTTCTTTTAATTTTTCTATTGTTTTCCTCATGTTTTGTTTTTTTTATTTTGAAATTCAATATACTACCTTCCAAATATTTACCGTAGGTAATTTGATTATAATTCTCTCATTAACACATTTTTAAATACTTAACAAAATAAGTCCATTATTAAAACGATTGTAATTAATTCTAATATTGTTTTTATTGATTATAAATTTTGTGTTTGCATAAAAGTTTAACCTACCTATTTGTTTAGTAATATGGCAGTTCCTTACCTTGAATCAAACTAGTTCCTGCAATTTGCTCATATTTGATTAAAAATACAATAAGATGAGCCTTACAACAAATGTGGTTACACTAATTTAAATATTAATACATGTTGCACTTGAGGGAATAAACTTTGTGCCTATAGGAATGTAGTTTATCACTTTCTAATAAATACTTTTTTTTACAAAACATCTACAGTTTGATAGCGTAGTAAAAGTAATTTATATATGCATATGCTTTTCTATTTTTAACATGTGGTTCCGCTAAAATAAGTGTATGCAGTATTTGAAAGTTAATTTAAATTTGCTACGCCTGCTTAGATTGAACTTTATATTTATATCTATATATTTTACATATACAGAATACCTGAATAAGTAATTTGAAATGGTTTAAGAGTGTATAATTTGCCAGCAAATCCGTAATTCAAAAACGTAGACTGTGACGAATTGATATGCAAATCACATATTACAACTTCGCCATATACATAGGTAGTAGGTACATACATTCTAGTAACCTAAATAATATATATTTGAAATGAATGTTTCCTGAATTCCTAAACGTCTTATGCAGTAACATTAATACCAAACACGTTGTGAATTTTCTCACAGTGTCTTTGCTGAATAAATGACGTTAATAGTTATAGCAAGAGTTGCTAAATTTCATCCGGGATGTTGTTCAATGACAAGATCCGCTTTTGAAAAAATTGTAACCTACAAGTTTAAGAAATCCGCTGATTTCTAAGACCCACGTAGTTTATATAAAAAGTTATTGTCTAGATTTTAGTATTTTTTGTGTAGGATTGTCGAAGTTTTGTACGAATTTGGTAATCAGATACAGTTATACAATACACAAAATTAATTATATAAATACAGTGGAAACTCGGTTATCCGGACTAATTATTGTTGCAGCTCATTCGGATAATCGAAAATTCGGTTAAATGAATGTTTAGAAAAAAAAACGAATTTTAGCACAGCTAACGAAAATACGACAGTTGAAGTCAGCCGTCTAAGAAAGTAAGTTAATAATTGTGCATCTTGCTTAAAATCGAGTGTGCACATTCGAGCTCAAAGTGGCACATTCCGATCTCGGGAAAATGAAGCGCGCCGCTCCGCGTCGCGCTTCATTTGCCTCCCTCGCTCGGCAATGTGCCACTTTTCGCTCGAATGCGCACATTTTCGTGTTTATTGGATTCGACTATATTAATAACAAATCCTTCAAATCCGGATTTTTTATTCGAAAAAAGTTTTCGCTTGAAAGTGTAGATACCTACTCCTTAATAATTGAATTTGCCTATCTTATTCTTCTCTCTTACAAATAATATTAATTAAATCAAACTGAATTAAATGTACCACTTCTCGCTTTTCTTTTAATTAAAAATTACAGTAGGGTATTTTTACCAAAACCACATATCTAATTTAGTACCTTTAAACTAGACTAGACGGGAGATTTCATCGTACATGAAAAAAAATACTTTAATTTTTTCCGAATTTTTACTTTTATTCCCCAACCTTTTTTTTAATTTACCCCACCCAAGTGATTTTAAAATTTTGATGCCCCTTATGTATCATATAAATATTTTTGTATATTTAAAAATTAAATTAATACATAAATGAAGTCTAATTACAATAGTGTATACTAGGGTGGCGCAAAAAAACCGACTATTTTTTTTTGAGGCTCGTGTTAAAAAATGTTAGTTTTTGATGTTTTAAAAACTACCTCTAAAGGATAGCTCAAAAAAAAATTTTTAAAAGGTCGCTCAGAATTTTTTTTATTTATTAGTTCCAAAAAAACACGACGCAAATTGAAAGGACGCAATGTGAATTAAGAAAAAATTAGAAAAAAAGTGGAGCCATCTGTCAAAAAACAAGAAAAAAATTAAAGACTCGAACCCAAAACAACGCAACCTCGAAAACCTAACGACGCACAGTGAAAATTAGTACTAATTAAGTAGCGACACAACTTCGAAAAAACGCAAAAAGAAACGACGCAAAGCGAGGTACGGGTGTACATCACTTTAGATTTTTTCGAGTGACATTTTAATATTCAAATTAAAATTTCATACATTTTTTTCTACTATTTAGTAAAATAATCAACAAAAATTCACCCCGAGATGAACAAAGTTTATTTAAATATTGTTAAAATGTTGTAGTTGATTAAATAAAATATTTTGAGTTTTAATAAAATTATGTTTTTTTGTCATTTGTTTGGTTTTTTTAGTTCATCTCGTGGTGAATTTTTGTTGATTATTTTACTAAATAATAGAAAAAAAATGTATGAAATTTTAATTTGAATATTAAAATGTCGTTCGAAAAAATCCAGTGATGCATTAATAAATAAAAAAAAAATTCTGAGCGACCTTTTAAAACTCAAATTTTAAATTGAAACTTTCAGAAACGTATTTTTTGTTTGTCTATAAAATTATACTGTAACGAGAAATAAAATTTAAAAAAAAAATTGATTTTTGACGTATTTTGAAATTTTAAAAATTTGAGCGACCTTTCAAAAATTTTTTTAGCTGTTCTTTGAAGGTAGCTCTTAAAACATCAAAAACTAACATTTTTTCACTCGAAACTCAAAAAAAAAAATAGTCGGTTTTTTGCGACACCCTAGTGTATACAAAATGTGCCTTAAAAGTAATTTGTTTAAAAATTTGACAAAAATGATAATTACCCAAAAATATTTGGAGACATTAATTTTGACCTATAAACATTCAAAAATCTGCAAAAGATGATATAAAAATCAACTAGTTGATTTTTAGTGGCCCACTTCAGAAAATTTTGACCCATATACAATTTTAATTAATCAAAAATGCAAATTAGTAAACATTCGAAAGTACACCTGAAAATATTTTTATCAACCTCGCTACAATGAGGCGTGCGGAAGAGCACCACGATATCTTATCAAAAGGAATAAAATATCTAACCTTTTTCAAACAAAAAATCGATATAATTTATTCGACTTTTAATTTTTTGAATTGAAGAATAAAATAATAATATAGGCAAATCCAATAAATACGAGGATGTGCGCATTCGGGCAAAAAGTGGCACATTTTCGAGCGAGGGAAGCAAATGAAGCGCGACGCGGAGCGGCGCGCTTCATTTTCCCGAGATCGGAATGTGCCACTTTGAGCTCGAATGTGCACACTCGGTTTTAAGCACGATTACGAAGCGTCCCGTTTTACCAGGAAAAACTTGGTCAAATTGTTGGGGATATGTTTACAAAAACGCAAAAAATGTAAAACCCAAAATAAAACAGTCGCACATTATCTTAAAATTAACAAAGCAAAAAAAACACTGTTTAGTGCGACATACAAAATAAAATATTTAGTAAAAAATACCGCGGTTAAATTTTCGCAACGAGTCCGAACGCGGTTGACAATCCGGATAATCGCGAAGCCGTATAACTGAGGTCCGGATAATTGAGGTTTTACTGTACTTGTAAGAATAAGAGTTTTGAGTATTTTTTAAAAAGGTTCAGATAGTCTCCATCCACTAGACCAGGGATGAGCTTTTTCATGTGATCTGTTAAAGTTTTACTTTTTAAATACAGTCGGACCTGGGTGAGCGATAGTTCAAGGTTCCGGGAATTTTTTCTCACTTGTGGAGGTTTTTCAAATGGGCAAGTTTCTCACTTATACAGGTCCAAGAATGATTTCTCTAACTTATAGAGGTACAAGAAAACAGAAGAAACAATTTTGAAAAAATAATTATATAATTCCCAGGCCATTTAACCCTCCCTAAATGACGATCTTCTTTTCATTCATTTAACATTAGGTTTTACACTCTTTAGAGATTAATCTTTAACTTGATTATTATATTCAATAACTCATCAAATATTGTTGATTCTGCTTCTATTTTGATCCGTTTAGATGGAAAAATTTTGGTAATGGAATCAAAATTTACCTTTTAAGTTTGAAGATCGAAATTTATTTTTAGCGTTTTTCCGATAATTTCTTTTTTATTTAATTTACCATCTACCGTATCCTTTTTTTGTATTTGGACGTTACCCATATCTTATATTTACGTTTTTTAAATGACGGGACCTGGCAATTCATCTCATCCATAGAGTTCTCTCGATTATCCAGTTGTTCTCCCTCAAGAAAGTTCGACTTTATATATGTTTATGACTTGTTAGTGTATCATTGTAATAAAAAAGATAGACATTATTTTATTTCTTATATGCGTCTCGCACAAAATTTTCAAATTTGTTGTTGACCCGTCGGAAAAAAAGGTTGCTCGTCCCTGCACTAGACAGTTTATTTGCAAGCCTCAACCTAGAATCCAATTAACAGTAATCGATCATGAATATGCACAAGCAATTTGTCCTCAGGCCAAGATTTGTAATTGTGTGTGTGATAAAAGATTTGTACTTAAAGTAAATCATTTAAAACAATTAAATCGTGTTAAAGTCAACAATTTCAGATAAACTAGTCAATGAGTGGTGATTATTGGGCAACATTTACAATATTCAAAAAGGAAATTAAAAGTCCTAGACTAATAAATCAATTAATTAAAACCTAAATTTGAATAGAACTTTATAACGCAAATAAAAAATTTAAAAATGTAGTAATAATACAGCATTGCAAATGTTGAATACATAATTTTGCTTGATAAATATGCAGAAACTAAAACATTGTTCTATTATGACTTTATTTCAGTAACCTGGTTACGTAGATTACATTTCTCTCTCGGTTTTTTTAGGGTAGCATCTTGTTACAGAATTTACAAAGAAAGATGAGTCAGTCCCTTGAAACAATAAATAGTACTAAAAGGGCATTTTAGGTCCCGAGGCCTGTTAATGTTGAGGTTTTGGTTAAAAATTATTAATATTTTTTAATTAACAATAAGCAATATAAAATTATAAATTTGATTAAGTTTAAATCAACTTGCCAGAAACTCGGCCTCGACACATGTTACCGCGACAAAAACGAAGTTTTCTCTAAAGAAGAGTTATACACTCGTGCCACTTTGGTAAAATTATCTGGTTTTTAGAAAAAACAAATATGTAATACAAAAAAATTAGATATATATCAACCAGATGTTATAAATCTTTGAAAACCTCTTGATGAACACTATTCAATTATGAAAAAAAACCTTATAATTTAAAACAAGAAAGTTGATAACAATTCCACCTACCCCTACGTCATTTAATACAAGGTATATAAATATTTTTTTATATCGTTGAGGTCATAATCGATATTTTTTTAACAACAATTTACTTCTGTAAGATAGACAAAAATCAAGTTATTTTTAATCATATCCTTTACAAATCAAGGTAATTTTACACAAAGCCCCTGTATATGTTAGGTTATTAAAAGTCAAAACCAAAAGATATGTAGTATATTAATAAATCTAACTGATACTAATATCGTTAGACTATGTATTTGCATACGTAATTAACACAAAAAATACATAGTTAATAATAATAAACTCTAATACTGCAATATGCAAACATCCGTATTGTATTGTTCGGTATAAAAAAATTTTCAGACTTGGGATTTACAAAACAATATCTAAACGTAATTATAAAATAAATTTTACGATTTTTTATTTAAAAATCAAATAAAAACGTATACGTGGTCTGTTCAGAAATTCGAATTGCATGCCAACAAAGATATTTAATGATATTTAGTAATATGTGGTTGGTAGCACTGTCTTGCGTCTAACCTTCTTTGTCACCACATTTTTTTGGATTTTTCGGTGAGATTGTTATTTGAGTGCAACTTGTTTAAGTGTTGTTCACAATTTTTGAAATGTACGATTTTCCGCAGCAACGATGCAACGTTGCAACTTTTTAAAAAATCCGCAACACGGGACCAGTCTTGTGGCAAGACAATCCATAGTTCTAGCACCACGGGAATGCCCTCGCACACTCAGCTATGTCAATTTGTCAGTTAACTACTAACGATCTGATGACTGTCCTCTCGCAGCCTCCTTACTAGCCTTACTAGACTTGCGTTTTTTTCTTACTTCCGAAATAAAAATCAATGCTGAAAGGACGTCGCTTTCAAAGTATTGCTGACACCAAAACAAATTCGCCACAGACCTTAAAAGCCTTTTCAAATGAAGCTATCCGGAAAAGATTTGCGAAATAAAAATACCGCTGGGAAAAGTGTGTCAATTGGGAAGGAGGGTACTTTGAAAGGACAAAAATCTGTAAAATTAATAATAAAGTTTAAAAAAGTAAGTTCCGTTATTTTCTGAACAGACCTCGTTAGAGTAAGAACATTGTTTTCCTTTAATTTGTTAGTTTATATCAATATAACAAACATACCAAATCATTATTGGTTAATGAATAGTGCACTCTAAATACGTTTTATCATAAAATGATTTATCATTATGTTAATTGAAATAATACGATACCTTCTTCGAAAGATCCTCTACTTGGTCCACGAATTTGTTCGTTGACAAAATTGCTGGATTTAGGTACATTTAAAGCAGATCGAATTCCCACAGAAGAACCATCCAGATGTCCAGGTCCTATTTTAGGTACATGACTATTACAATAAACTTCCTTGTCTTCCTGCCGATGTTGATTATTATAATAAGTTTTCAAGGTTAATTTCGTTCCACATATCGCGCACTTGAAACAGCCACTGTGAAAGAACGTAAAGTCCTTCAAAGGTCCAACACGGTCAACTTGATACACGGTTTCGTTACAGCGTAAACAAGTACTTTCGTAAAAATTAGGCCGGTATTTGTTGTGATACGAATTTTGTAACATTTTTACTATAAAAACGTTCGAGCACTATAATACTAATTGTTAAAACTGCACTTATTCACTTGTTTTAATTACCCGATGAAGTTTTAACATGCTTTTTTTAGTTTGTCTAGCGTTGTCTCTACATTCTTTATAATTAAAATCCATACGATGGTGCGTTGGTACTGGAACTGTTTCGCTTGCTTGAGTACCTATAAAGTACAAAATAGAATTAATAATTAATGGAAGAATTCTTAGATTTAAATTTTTCTAATTTTTAAGAAATCTAAGTAATAAAAATTCAAATAAATAGTAAGGTACAGTTATACCAAAATACGCTCTATCAATTTGTTATGTAGGTAATGAAAATAACGTATCAAAAACGAAGTATTTTTTTTACGTTAAAAGTTATATATAAACTAATTTTTGAAGTTATACTTCTTTTGGCGCGTTGGGAGTAAAATTGTAGCAAGCAACGGAAGTTGCGCGCGCACAACCAACGAAAATTCAACAGTTGAAGTTAACCGTCTAAGAAAGTAAATTAATTTTGTGGATCATGCTTAAAACCGTGTGCACATTCGAGCTCAAAGTGGCACATTTCGATCTCGGGAAAATGAAGCGCGCCGCTCCGCGTCGCGCTTCATTTGCTTCCCTCGCTCGGAAATGTGCCACTTCTCGCTCGAATGTGCACATCTTCGCATTAATTGAATTAGTCTACATTCATCTTTTCTCTTTCAAGTTCAGAAAATAAAATTTATTGCAATTTTTGATTTTACTTTCGGAAATAGTTATAGTGTTTATTTTTTAAAGTAAAAGCCATTGCCTGGTTTACATAGTAAAAGTGCCCCCGCAGATAATGAACCGATTTTTTTTCTGTAATTTATCCGACCATCAATAATACTTTTAGAAATTTTTAGCCCTCCAGCTGTTATAGTTTTTGAATAAAACATTAATTTTAATTTTGTGAAAATATTTTTTTTCTCAAAAACTGCTTTTTCGATTTGATTGTGCTTTAGATATGTTAGATGTATATATTCTATCAATCATTTAAAAAAAAATCTATTTTTAAATATTGAAAAACCTACAGTTTTTGTACATTTAAATTTTCTAAAGTGACATTTTGGGTACTGCTGTATTAGGGACACCCACCATATTTTTTACTAGTAATTGATTATTTACAAATCTATAACATATATTTTTTTCAAAATTTTCTGTTTGTGACAACATAGTTCAATATTCAAAAAAATATTTTTTTAAAGTTTTGTTTAAAAAGGTTTTCATACATATTTTGCATTGTTATCGATTTACACACCTTTCTCCGTGTAAATCAAAAAATATATGTACAGTGGAAAGGCCTCGAGATTAGATTTTTTTGGTCTAGCTGTATGCAAACACAAAGTGCGTAACATAACAGGTGGGGATAGATTTAATTTAGTTACGTCAAAGAAGTATAACTTCTAACGCGCGTTCATAAGTACACGTATCGGCTTTTTAAATAATAATAATAATTAATTACTAAATCTGTCCTTATTAAGTCATTATAATTTTCTCATTAAAGATATGTAGGTAATACGTAGTTGGGGCGTTTCAATAAGTAAAAAAAGTACCTACATGCTTTTAATGGCATGTTTAATGACATTATTACATTAAACGACCCGAATTATAATAAAATAATATGAAGCAAGTAGCTCATGTTAAAATTGTAAAATTACTCATTCACAATATTAAATAGAACATATCTTTGCATGTATCATGCTCAAAGTAATGCAAGTACGGCCAAACGTAAAATTCCTCTCACGATGTAGACATAATGATTTAAATTCTTTTATTATTTTATAATAATGCTTAAGTTAAAAATAATTGCGAACAATTAAACGGACATAATTAAGTAAATACAATCGTCGTCCAAAATTAGTATCACTTTTTTTTGCAAAAACTTTACCAAGGTTTCCAAGAGTTATAATTTTCATATAAGATACTGGAGGGTAATAAGGCCCACTTAGTGTTAAATATTTTTTATTAAATAAACTAAGACAACTCATAACATAGTATGAATTCTAAGTGATTTTTACATATTTTTTTCTGAAAATAATGTAAGGTTATTTAAAAACAAAAAAACTAAAAACACATTTTTAAAAAGCAAAAACATATACACTGGTGTTTGGGCCTTATTAAACGAACTGGCAGATAATAAGGCCTGCCTTAAAATACAATGGCAGATATTAAGTCCCGAATAAAGTATTCAATTCAGGGGTAGCAACTTTGGCATATAAAAGGTGCTTGGTCATCTTTCGTTAGTCCAACACATTCTTCATGTACCCAAGTGTTACATAACGTACAAGATCTCATATCAGTCACAAAATCATGGTTGCAGACGGAACACATCCAAGATTGTTTTGAGGAGCCAGCAATATTATATTTTTACGTAACCCTGATTTTGACTATAAGTCACGACGCTCAAGCATTTGCCTTTTATTAAAATATTAAGGCCCGGGCCTTATTACCTGAGTAGTACATTTTTTTTTTAAATTATTTTTTATTCTGATTAAATAAATCAAGTTAACTAAAGAAGAAGTCAAAGAAGAAGATTACCTCTTTGTATATAATTTTGCTCCTCTTAAATATTCACACGATAGCACTAATTGAAAGTTAATTTGGCAGAGATACATTTATAAATTGCTCATAATATTGAGGTAGATTCACTAAATCGAGGTTTCCCGCGTTAATTAAAACCCAGAAAATTTTCCAACATAGATGTTTTAGATGTTCCTCGCTCGCCGATGGCACTTATTTATTTATAATAATGTTCACTTAAAGAAATAAGTAATAAATATATATTTGCCCGCTTGTTCGTTTAAAAAAAAGAGTTATTTCTTCGGTTATTATATGTTTTGAAAATTTACTTATTGTTTTTTTCCTAATAATTTCCTAATGATTTTTTGCTAAAACCTAAATCTTGTGTCTTGAATAAGTTGTAATTGGGCTCCATTTATGAAATAATTGAATTTTTAAATATAAAAAATATTTATTTATATATGGGGGGGGGGACATCAAAAGTTTATAATGGCTTAGGTTTGGCACGTTAAAAAAAGGTTGGGAAACACAGCGCTAAACCTATTATATGTGTCACGCCATTCTCATAATATTTATTGTAAGACAGAGATAGAACCACAGTTCAAAAATATTAATAAATTGTAAATATGATGTAAGAAGGACGTTGATAACGGAACTAAAAAGAATTAAACCATAAATCACTGTTATGTAATACTCACAGGCTTAAATTTTATAAATATTTATTAGTGAAAAATACAAGTCTAATGTTTTAAAATTGAATAACGCAGTTACTTAAAGATTAATTAAAAATAACTAAATAGGAATGCATTATCTAAAACTATCTTATTTTACGTTGTGAATATGTAGGACGTGCATATGTATAAAAGAATCTTTATAAGTACAGTCGAACCTGGATGAGCGAGAAAACTCTGAGTGAGATTGATTGTCATTTACAAATGAGAGATAGGAACCGTTATAAGCGAAAGTTCGGTGTATTTGTTTTGTATTATTTATAGCCCTTTCTGAATGTTGTCGAACTACGGCACGTATGGTTCGCATAGAAACTATCGGATTTCTTTAACACTTTGAGGACCCCTGGTTACTTTAGAATATCACAATTTAAATGTCACGTATTAAATTAGATAATGGTTTTCTGAGCGTACCGGCGTATAAAGTTGGATCCCTAACGCGTTGAAAATATTTTGTGCCAAGCATTTCACCGGTAAATGTCTTCTATCGGGTTCCACGTGCATTTATCGCCCGTTTCCAGCAGTGGATCTACACTTTTCGGAGCCACTTAGCAGTGGCGCGCCTTCCCGTCCGCATTTGAGATACTATATTCTGTTTTTTTCACGAGAGGAGCGTTTTAAATTTTTACGCTCTAACAAACTAAGCTCTCGCTAGCTAATAACGAAACCGACTTACAATAGCGAATTTATTTGTCAACTGCTACCCAGCAAGCATTATTATACAAATATAACTATAGAAAATTAAGTTTTAATCTTAACAGATCTTGTATTATGCAAAAGAATAGAAAGGTTATGTTACAATGTTAAATTTGAACTTGGCGCTAAATGTGAATCAATCAGAAGTATTTGCATGGTGTAAACGAAACGCCCTGATCTGGCACTGTCTATTACAGTCTTCATCTTAATTTTTTTCAAAAAAACTAATCTGGTCTCAAAAGGTTAACTAAAAAAATTATATTTTTTTAAAGAAATAACGTCAACTATAATATTGTAGTACTTGCAACTTTGTTTATGTAAAAAAAGCATTTGCGCCAAGATCAAATACAAATTCTATCTGCATATCTATTACTGTTTCCTTTATTTTCTTATACCTCTAGAAGTGAGAGAAATTACTCCTGTACCTTTATAAAAAAAACTAGGATAAGTGAATCACCTCCATAAGTAAGAAAAAAATCGTGGTCTGTGAACTCTTGCTGACCACGGTTCGACTGTATAAATATCATTTTTATCTAATAAATGGTGGAACTCAAGTAAATTAACTTTCAATTTGGAAAACACAATGACCATAAACGAACTTACAATCATGGTCGAGCTGCGAAATAAATATTTAATATTTATTTAAAAGAAAAAGCAAACTAACATGTTGATTAACTAGACTAGTGTTTTCTAACCGGTGTGTCGTGAAGAAACTCAGGTGTGTCACAAAAATTTCATATTACTAAAATATTTGATATTACATGTATTGATAGTTTTAAGTATGAGTATTTATAAACATCTCGGATTAAGGATATTTCGGTGTACGAACAAATTTTATGGACACAAAACATCTTGATTTACGTACTGCGTCTTTGTTTACATACAAGTCATAAACAAACAGTCAATAAGGCTGACCTAAAAGTTTACAAATACTAATTGTAAAATATAAAAAGATAACTAAAAAATTTTCTTCTAAATTGTACTTGTTCAGTATTTTAAGAACATTGTTGAGTCTCTTTCATATACCGGGTGTTTCACAAATGAGTACTAAAACTTAACCGATTTAAAACTAACCCTAAATTGAACAAAAAACTACCCCCAAGTCAAGTAACCTTATGTGTCATATTTTTGAGTTATGGTATCGTAAACTTTAATTTAAAAAAGTGTAATAAATACTTTATTATTTAGAATAATGTAAAATTTTGTTCATGTCTGTTATAACTATGCCATTAAAGTCATATCGAGAATTTTTTTTTTAAATTAAAAAAAACAGAATTTGCATATTAAATCTGTCAAATGAAGCACGTACTAAATGACCTCACTCTCTTTTACAAGCATGTTGAGACGACGCTGGGTTGTACATTGACCGGAAAATTCTCGTAATTCTTTAGATTTAGGACATATTGTATATAAACTTTTATTGTTTAAATTGGTGTCAGGTATCACCCGATTATGTTTCAGTAACTATTTATTGGGACACCCTGTATATATTGTTGAGTACGGTAACATTAAGTATGATGTATTCATCTATATTCCTATTATCTATATATCTGTTTCATAATGTGTGTTTTTTTAATTTTATAATTTATATGTTTATTAAATTATATGTTTCAAAAAAGGCATAGTACAAAACCAGTCCAATGAATAATGCTGATAGAACGCACTTGCCCATCTTCAACGACCGAAGGACTAACATTCAAGCCTTAACTCAAGACAGTCAGTTTTTAAATTTTATTATTTTACCTGATTTTCCCCTGATTGATTTGTTTATTAAATTGTTGCTATAGTAAATTGTTACTTGGTGTAATCATCCAAATTCTTTATTATTTCAAAGTATTAATCAGGATCGTTCAAGTTCTCCCATTCCGTGCGTGAGCGTTTCATACTTTGCCATGATTCATTAGACAAAAATAACCGAAAGCGAAAGAGAAAAACTATGCGTAACTAGAGAAAGCTTATCGACTTTTCTTCTCATGTCCTTAATCAATTTTCAAATATCTTTTTAATGAAGAATACATGTGACTGATGAAGTCTTCCATAGTGCAATCCCAGTTTCATTTTTTTTTTCACTAATTCCAGTAATTTGAATACTGCCTATAATTATCTCGCCGTTTTTGTAACATTTCGGGAAACCTACTCTTTTTATTGACTCCTACAAAAAATTCTTCTTAAAGAAGCGATTTATACATGTATTTCGATATAAAATGGCAATACTTGGCCATTACTTATTATATTCAATACACGAAGAATGATAAAAATTGTCAGATTCTAATTTTCTTTCAAGTTATAAATCATAATCGACATTACCATTGGTCAAAGTTCAATTTCAATTATTTATTATTATTTTATAGGACATTTACATCAACCATCATTGTTATTAATAGTAAGTATGTTTTTTTGCAGGCCTTTTACAAGAAAAACTAACAAGCTGAGCATATGTTCAAAAAAAAATCGGAATGTTAGACAGATAGAAAGTAAAATTTCTATAAAAAAAAGGTCGAATTTAAATATATATGGACAACTTTCGTATGCTTACAAATAAAAGTAGCTATTTAAAAATTAAACTTTATCTATACTCATGTATTGTTACAATTTAACGAAGACATTTAATTGTCAAGTCACAAAATGAATAATAAGTACCTACTATCGAGATATCTACATATCTACATACACATTAACCGTTATATGTATATGCTATTTAGTAATCGCTTTATTTATAATTTTTTTTCTTCAATTATTGCAAAATGTTTATCTTCAAAAAAATGTTCAGATTCTTCCTTTTATACTTACGTTAGTATGGCCTATGAAAACCACATTAAAGAAACATTGGATTCGACAAAATCCGTTAAAAATGGAATTGGAGTATATAACACACTTAACGATTAATTTCAACCGGAATCACATTTAATGATCGTTAAAAATCTCTTCCGGTGTAATTTAGAAATAATTAAAGATCTTATATAAATTTATTACATAACAGTGACTTGATTTTTTGAAAGTAGTTTGTATTTTATCGTACTTGAATATATTTTAGGATTCATTCATTAATACGTAACGTAAAGGCCTTTAAATTAAAAAAAATGATTGGTAGGTGTGGTGATTTATCATTGAAATCTCCAATGATTTACAGATTTGAAAGGAATCTCGTAACAAAATTCAAAATTAAGTTAAACATTTTGAATTCGCTTATTCCAAAGAATTTTTTATTATTACGTTTCGATGTTGCTAAGATAAGTACCTTTACGTTATTTGTCTTCCACAATCATGGAATCGTCGAGCAGTATTTTTACCGTCCTGATTTTATTACACAATCAAAGTAATAACACTCACAGTAACTTAAGTAAATGTTTGACTAATTACACGGCATGGATTTATTACGACGAAGATTGTTTTTTAATATACGTCAAATATTCTTTAATTACTTCGTAGAAACGTCAACAACTTTCAAGCCCGACGCGTTAATCTCAACTACATTATATGAAAAATCGTAGCCATGTTGTGGACAATCAGCGGCTGTAGCCCCAACTTTACGTTTTACTTGTCCCCGCCGACCCGTTCACCTGTTGTGGTTTACAAGAACAGAAAGTAAATCATCGCGTATATGCGGAAAATATTCTACTTAAAATAACAGATTCAAATCTCTATTTTATTAAATAGCACGTATCCCTACATTATTGAGGCCCCACTAGGTCCATTATTGCAAAAATTAAATCATCTAAAAATGAAGATTAAACTTCGCGCCGAATGGAATGGTTACACTTGAATTTGAAGTGAAGTAAAACCATGACCACCAGTTTCGTCTTTTACATGCGGGCCCAGGGCCCCCGGCTTAATGGGGGCTTCAAAATACCGACGTCGTTGTTTATACGAAAAATTAGAAGCACAATTTTTTTACTAAATTTTTTATTAAAATTGCTCTTAAAATGTCTAAATTTAAATGTAGGTAGTTACACGAGTGATACCATCTAACTGTGACTTTTTTATCTGAAAATTTTTTGACTTTTTTATGCATATTTATATTTTATATTATATTAAAAATACTTGTGTAAAAGTATTGTACTACAACTTTAAAATAAGAAATAAATTTAAAAATTCTCATAACATGGTACCGACATGAAATTAGTTCAGTAGATAATCATTGACAAAAATTATCAAATTTATTATTGAATTATATTTTAACAAAATTATTAATTATTTAACTTTTTAATAAGAAAATTTAAGCAAACGCATATTTTAACAAATAAAATGAAATGAAATCTATTTGTTATTATAATATTAGTACTCATCACAGTTTTTTTTTATTCTAAAACTTCTTCGTAATGGTACAGCTTTAATTTTTTCAAAACCATCAATATAAACCTTTTCATATTCTCGGAGAAGTGTTTGCAACAAATAATTTAATGCTGTTTATCCTCACCAGAGGTAGAGTATTCGATACAAATATTATTAACGAATTTTAAGTACTTTATACATGAATTTCTAAGTGTTGAATGGTTTGTATTTAATTGTTATTTATTTAAACAATTCACAAAACTACATAAATTATTCGGCTATAAGTATTATGTGAATTTTTTTTTAAATCAGGAGAGACTTTCAAAAATTATATTTTGGAATATTTCTTAACCACAGCTACGATTTTTTTTAAATCTTCAAAGTTTGTATTTTATTAGAATATCATCAAGTTTTCAAATTTCACTAATTTTGAACTTACCGTTTTGTGACTTTACATTTGATAATATCAGTTTTTTTAAATACTTTGGATACTCAAGCTACGATTTTTTTTAAATAGTATTGCCAAAAAAACGTATGATGTAAATTTGGTTAACTTTAAAATTGTAGTTTAAAATTAATTTTCTTTTAAATTTTAGAATAAGACACATAACACGGTGTTGTTTATTTCATGTCTAACAATTGATAAAATAGGTTAGGTAGGACCGCATTACCATAGAAATTTTATTAATCACTTCAGTTGTTAACCTTAATAACATATAAAGTCACTAAATAAAAGTACATACTGATGTTTTTATTAACATATTTTTTTTTACTTTCTAAAAGGTCCCCAAACTGTGTATGCCCTATGGCCCTCGCATAGCCGAAGACTGCATAAATATTGCATTTATTAAATCTTGCCTGTATGTTGCAATTTTACGTCCTAATATACATCACTATTCGACTTATCGCCAAAAGTGTAATGCAATTTATAATGATGCTAATGAATTAACGCGTTAGGTCGTGCAATATTCAATGTTCAATCACAAAACGTCATAATTAACGGCATTAGACGTTAGTGTGGCACGAGTATAAGAGTTGTCCATTGCAAATTTAAAGGTCTCTAAATATAATGCATCTATGGAACAATATTTAAAAAAAACAGTCCAAAAGCGGTAAAAGTTAATTGCTATTCAATCATATGACTGTTATTATCCGAAATTGGAATATGTTTGTGGTATATGTAAATCAGCAAACAGAAATAGTTTAAGCTACTAAGATAATTGCATACCTCCCAAGCCTTACACTTTAGGGCCTAATTAATGAACCTAAGTACATGTGAACCTCGTTTTCCTCCACACTGACAATTCTCTTCAATTTAAACATTCAAAGCATTTACAAGTCTTATTAGAATTCTAATCATACAAAAGTATAGCTAGTGATTTCGTTTCTTATGCATACTGGGTAATTAAATTCTTAACATTTTTTTGCAAGTTATAAATGCATAAATAAATTAAAAGATAAGTAATATCGATATTATAAAATTTTAGAAGTGACTCAAAATTTAAATATTTTTAGCTTCAGAATAGTTTTCACTAAATTAATGCTAATGGAAAGATATTATATTCTGTTATTATTCTCTACATTGCATATAGTGAAGCAAGGACTAATGAGTTAACGTTGATTGAATAATTAAAGTAGCTTGAAAAAAAGGGACAACAATTCTTAGCGTGTGGAAAAATGGTTAAATATAGTGTTATAATAAAGACGATAAATTATCCATTGTTTTACGAAATAGAAATATAGATTAACCTATGTTATTTTTTAATAGTATTATCTGTTATTATCATTATCACAATTTACTGCCTCAAATTCTTTATTGCATAAAATTTAGTTAACCCCAATAACTTATATTTAAATTAATATTAATTTGGTAAATTGCCGATTTTTTTAGTAATACAGTCGAACCTCGATAAGTCGAATTTTTGATAACTTTAACCTGTTTCCCTAGAACTTGCATATTTCAACGGTAATATTTTTATATCGATAATTCGAATTTTTGATAACTTCATTTATTTTTAGTTTCCCTTCAACTTCGACTTATCGAGGTTCGACTGTATTTCAGGTCTTCAATTTTTGTAAAATCGCGATCACTTTAAAATTATGCTATTTTACTAATTGATCTAGTGATACAAAAACCGATAATTTACGAAAGTTCTGTCGTGCTATTAGCACCTGTTGTAGGTAGGCAAGTGAATAAGTCGAAGAGGCCCATGTTACAACTTCTCAAGATTGGCATTTTGCCTTGGGGTATACACCCGCAGCCTACATACCAGTACTTGCACACCTATCTTACATCATTCTTCGCTACCAATGCCACCTATTAGAAATATTGTTAATTATATTACGTAGATAAATGTGTAAACGACCTGCAAAAGTCTATTTATATGTAAAGTTAAAACAGTGAAACTTAGACAACCGCTTGTACAACTCTGTATTAAAGATTGCTTGACGATAAAAACTCGTAGTTCTATGTTTCATGTTATAACTCGGTGAGAATGTAGTAAAAAAATCTTACATTGGGTATGTAATGGAATATGACCTAAGGTTACCAGACGTCCCACTTTTGGCGGGACAGGCCGATTTTTAACAATTTGTCCCGCGTCCGGCTGCGTTTTAAATAAGTCCTGATTTTTGAGGGAACGGCGGGAGAACAGGAAGGTAATAGACGGTTTTCGGCGGCCCAGGAGCATTTCCCGCCAACTGGCTTAAGAGGGGTAATTTAAAAAAAAGAAAAAATTTAACTTAATTTGTTTGTTTGAAATACAGTCGAACCTCGATAAGTCGAAGTTGAAGGGAAACTAAAAATAATTTGAGGTATCAAAAATGCGAGTTATCGATATAAAAATATTAACATTAAAATAGGCAAGTCTTAGGGAAACAGGTTCGAGTTATCAAAAATTCGGCTTATCGAGGTTCGAGTTATGGAAGTTCGATTGTAGTGGTAATTTTTAAGAATAAAAATTAATAAGCGAACGAAAAATTCTTTGGAGGGGTAATTACTCGATTACACCCCCTGAAACCGCCACTGCGGCGGACATGTGTCTATTTACCAGGAAATGAGATTTATATTATTCTTGTTAATTTTATAATGTTAACATTTAATAATAACAAATAATTATTGAGAACTGATTATAGAAAACTGCTTATCAAAGTTCGCATTGTAAATAAGTTGTTAAAATTCACCAACATAGTTCGGACTTAATGAACAACAATCTACTAAAAAAATACACTCAAATGAGAAATATGCCAAAGAATAAAATAATACAATACATATTTTTTTTTTTATTTATTATATTTGTAAATTGTACTTAAGTTGAAATTTAAAAAAATATATTACAGTTCTATTTTTACGTTTTATAAAAATTCTGGTTACTCTATTAAAATTTTTACCAAATTTTTAATCAAAAACCCCCCGTTCAATGATGTCCCGCTTCACCAAAAATTAAGTATCCGATATTTCTAAACATTTTAGTTCAATGAGGTGAAATTCATTAGCAGGTTTAAACGTATTTTCAAAAACAATAAAATAAAATAAAGAGTAAATTTAAAACGTAAAGTGCGAAGTAAACAATTTTAAATAAACAACTTAAATCAGTTTTGAACATAACTCAACTTTTGCAAAAACTATTTTAAATAAAACGTTCTTAAAAATATTTAATCACCCAAAAAATAAATTAAGAACGTGAACAAAAAGTATGACAATATTAAACTGTTGGAGGCCACGACTCACCCTAACTTTACAAAGTATGTATTTTATTAAGAATTTTTTTGTTTTCTTTTTGAAAAATATAAATATTCGTGACCAAGTCTTACAAGGGTGTTGGGATCCATTAAAATAAGTGACACAACTATAAAAGTTTTAAACTTTCCAAGGGTGCCTGGTACGCCTTAATTTATAACTTTTTCCCATTTCTTTTTTAAATTATGACAGCTTTATTTTTATTGTGCTTTCAAATATAAACTTGTAACACTTAATTAAAAACATTTATCTCTTTGTGTCTTTGTACTTTGTGCTTGTTGTAAATCTGCTTTCAAATTAGACATCCTTTCGCATAATAAAAATAAAACATAAATATATTTACGAAAATTTATAAATTATTTATTCGGAAGCATAGATATATAAAAAATTAACTATTGAACTCTTATGGTTGTAATTAATTTTGACTTCCTGCCAAGCTGCTTCTGGTAGATTCAACAACATGTCTTCTAACTGTAGCCAAGTGTCGTAGATATTCGCTGGGTGTGTATTTTCTACGCGGTAAGCTTCCATAATCAGAAGTGTCCAAATTCAAATCTTCACTTTTATCATGAAACTTCTTACAACAAGGAGGATCCTTTTTAATTTTATCAAGACACTCCTCAAGTCTCTCACAAGAGCCCTTCAACAGAACTTCATATTTATTCACAGGTATTTGATAATCTGTGCTTAAGGTTTCCTTCATAAAATCCAACCCTTTTACCTCTTTCAGAGTTACTTCAACGTCATAACATCGTTCCTCTTGCATTTTTGAAGCAGCCACCTTTAGATTGCTCATTAAGCTTGTGGCTTCTTCCATGAAATTCGAAATGGCTTTGAAGAGACTGTTAGGGTCGTCGTTTCTATTAGGGTTCGTTTTAATAATGGATTTTAAAACAGTGACCTTCTCGCTTCGGGGACGATAAGATCTTCGGTTGTGTACATTTGGGCATACTGTTTTTCACCAGGGGAATCTTCAAAGGCTTTACAATGCTCTTTTGAAGTGGTGGTTATAATTTGGGGCGCGTGTAGTACTTGGAAGGTTATCAAATCAACCGAATCTAGTAGAGGAATCTTCCTAAGTTCGGCTTTGCAGATAAGGGAAGTGATCACAGGAATTTGATGAATTTGCGGAGTGATATAGTTGAGGTCGTTCAGATGAGCTTTTTTCTCTTGGAAAGTCGATGGTTCTAAGGAGTTGTGGTTGCTGATGATGTCGGGGAAGCTAAACATCGTCGGAAGATTGTTGTCTTCTAAGCTGTCGTCTGAAATGGCCTCGCTGATTTGTTTTCTATTAATGTAATTGTGAGACACATTTATGTTAACGGTATTGGTGTAAATTGGATTGGAAGTACAAGGATTAACGATTTGAACTGACGGTTCATTCATCGCTCGTAAATATTTGGTGAATGAGATGCTCGATGGAGGTTGTGAAGTCGACGGTGTTCTTTTTTCAGCTTCAGCTGAGGACAAGTTTTTGTTAAACTATTTTTCATTTGCACAGATTTACACAACCAAAGCGCAAAGCACAAATCATAAAGCTAAAAAGCAAAACTCACAACCACAAATTGAAAAAGAAAAACTAAATTCAAAAACGACTTACCCGCTTCAATCGTCGATTGAGTCCCGCAAGTCCTGGTAAAAGCAAAGGACATCCCTTCTGTGAATGGTAACCGCCGAACATTGTTCCAGCGTCTCGCGTTTTTACCACGTCCTTAGTCGAGGTGTGGACATCTCTAATTTCGTTCGAACTCAGTTTTAGACCATCAACGTCTGTTGAGACTTCTTTAACCCTTAAGACCGGTCCCGAATCCGTTTGTGTTTCTACGTGGCGACGTTTATGAGCTTTCAAAGCTCGATGTGTCAATTCCTGAAGTCGCAACCGAGCATTCGAGCAGATCATGAGCTCCTTATGAATATCTTCATTGGACCCTTTAAAGTTAGAAGTTTCAGTAGAGGCTTCCTTTTTCTAGTGGCAGCATAAAGTCGATTAGTTACAGCTGCTACAATTGCTGAACGTGGTTTTGGAATTATTGATTTCTTCTTCGGCCCTTTCTCCTCAGTTACAATGCCCTTATTGGCAGTTTTGGGTATAGTTGACTTCTCAATGGATCTCCTGGGTAAGAGGGAGGGCTGCGAGAGTCTCTTAGAGACCTCTTTCGGCTTGTTTGTAATAGTCTCAGTTGAGCTATAAGGTCTTTTATATTTCAAATCAATTTGCTCAGTTTCTTCGCTTGAGGTGCGACGAATGGGTGGTACATTTTTAATTTTAGGTGAGACGACACTTGAAACTTCCATTATTGGGAGAAGATGCTCGATATTGTGCGGTATTTTCGAAAATTCCTAAAATTGAATAATATTAATAAAAGAACATGTAAAATTGAAAAAATGTTACCTGTGAGACTAAGAGATCTTTAAGACGACTAATTTCGGCTCTGAGTTCCCGGATAAGGCGTTCTTTGGGATCGTCGTTGACGACGGGACGAGATATTATTTTTTTGGCTCTTTGTCCGAATCGTAGGGTATTTACCGATTCATTGTAGGAGCTACTCGATGGCGAAATTGCTGCAAAAAAACCATTACTTTTCTGACTTGAAGTGATGTGTCAGTGTAACCTACTTGCAATCATAAGAGTGCGTGAATTTCCTCCAAGTGTATCTTTTAGAAGCCATGTTAATGTCGAGTCTCTGTAGGGGACAAAGCGCTTTCGAGATGTCTTCCAGCTTTTGGAACAATGATCAGCTAAAAATTAAATCGGTTTTATGCGTTTTTTAAGTTCTGAATTAAATTAAATACACGCATTTCTTGTTTTTCACAATTTTCCAATAAAAATAAATAAACATACCTAAGGTTGAGATGACATTGCCCAAAGCCACCAAACTCTTATTGATGTTGGCCCCTTCTTTAAGGGTAGAGATATTATGGCATCTTTCGCTACCAGCAAGGTCGACCAAATGGAGTTGGACGCCTTCTCCGAAAGCTATAGTAAACACTGAATGGCTCCTACTGGAATGTGGGTTTATAAGGGTCGATGAGACCTTTCTGTTTGCGTTTCCTATTTCCAACCACTTTCTTAGACTTTCGGGGTCCGCAGCTCTCCTTTGGGTCAATCCTGTTTGAATTAAATTTTATTCATTTTCCCATCCCACTATTTACAAGAAAAGAGAGGAAATTACATCACCCAGAGACTTTCTTAAATTCCCAACTTTGTAACTTAGAAATATTAAAATAGTTGATTAATAAATTTCTTAAGCTTATTACATAATTAACCGTGGAACTTAGTTTAAAAAAGTGTTATATGAATACCTTGTACGTATGGTCCTTTTTTGGGATGCTCCCTCACCCTCAAGTTGGGCCGTTTAAAAAGTCCTATTGGTTCCTCGTTGGGAATTAATAAATCGTTAACTTTCTCGTTGTAAATTTCTAAATAACTGAAAGACAAATAACTTTAAAACAGTGTCGTTCAAAGTCTCGAAAGCAACTGAATAGAATTAACGAGCGAAGTAAACGCAACGCGCAGGAGTTTTTCTTTTTTGGCACAAAGTTATATAAATTAATTGCCTCCTCAAAACTTGAGCTAATCCTTTGGAAAATCATAACTTAATTAAATCACACAGAAATCTAACCCGTTCAGTTAAATACCCGATATTTAAAAAGATACAGTAAAGATCAATTAAAAGCAACCATTTGATGTTTGCGTAATTTTTGATTTGAAAGCAATTACATATTTAAAAAATTATTTTTTTCTAAAAATACATAAATATTTATCATTATATTGTGATATACGGGTGCTATCTTTATTTGAATGGCGTGTGTTCTCACACTTCACACATGCAAGGACGAAGATTGAAGATTATTTATCGATTTCAAAATAGCATTTTGCAGAGAACAATCGCCCGGAAATTACCTAACTTTGAATTAGTTTTGATAAAATTAAATTTAAACAAAGCACTCCGTGCCTGGTGATTTCAATAGCTTTTTTCAAAATTAAATTTAAACGAGAACACACACCTAACTAAAGTCTCGACTTGATTGCTTTCATCGGTAAAGCTGTACGAACGCAGATAAGTGAAGATTTCCTGGCAAAGCCTCGGGGTTAATCCTGGATCCCCGAGGGTGCCCATCATAGTGTGAGTCTTTCCCGAGGAACTTTGGCCATAAGCCAAAACGCAAGAGTGATAGCGCCTCTCGATTGCTTCTTTAATCTCCTTTGATAAAGCTTCAAATATCTACAAAATAATTAATCACAATTTCTGTTATCGTCAGAGTAAAAATGCAACACTTGCGTCATTTTGAGAAGATGCACCATGGAAGCAGTAGTCAAAAGTAAATCTTCTGGTTCGCTCCCGACTATCGCCTGTGTTTTCTTCGGGCACCTGAAAAGTTAAATTTAGATCAAAGATTTAAGAGGAGAAAAAACAAAATAAAAAATGGGACGCAGTAAATCAAGTTTGTTTTTAGTTTAGAGATCTCTTCTTCCGGCGTCATTAAGAGAAAGTTTTTTTAACTTCTAAATTAATCAATTTAAACGATAACAGATTAACCATAAGGAATAAAACAATAGATTTAGGAGTTTGAAGAAACTCACCTTGAGATTTGTGACGGATACGGTATTGTTTTCGACTTGCACCACTTTTGTAGCTTTGGCAAGTTTTTCCCTGAGAAAAAATATTGTCATTCACAAAGAAAAGCCATTTGTTCATTTTAAAACCGAATCTAATTGCTACAGGCCAGAAACGTATGTGCAAACAAAGAGGGCAAAACCTAAAGTCTGGAACGGAAGTTCTAAATTTAGGTCTTCTGATGTGAGTGCAAAAAGTCAGTGTACTGCTTTATTTTTTTCTAATTTTTTTAGCATTCACAGATTTTTCTTTTGTAAACAATGATCAAAATAAATCAAGTTAGGTATTCTAATGTTAAACTTTTCAAAATTAAATTTGCGCTAATTTGGTAATTAAAATTTCAAGTGGTACCTTTGTGAGAAGGGCCTTATTCGTACAGCAACTTTAAGATGGGTCATTTTGTTTACAACAAATGAATGACATTTTTGCACCAACATAAATTAAAGAGTAAAGTATACGTAGCAAAGATCTGGACCCCTTCCAGATTAAGGAACGACTGACTTTCAAGTGAGAAATCGTATGTTAAATGTCTGAGCTACGATGTATTTTTGTCTCAGAGAATTAAGTTCTTTTTTCGAAACGGAAACTAATTGATTTAGACTTTCAAATGAGGGTATTATTTTGTAAGCAATCTTAATTACAACATAATTTTTTTAAAGCTTCCGTAGGGTTCCAAAGCTACAAAAGATTAATCTGATTCTCTAATTTGTTGGCAGTTTTTAAGATATTTTATTTCAAAAGTGGATTGTTTCAAGAAGAGTTAGGATTAATCAAAAATACTAATACCTGTCTCTCTGAGCGTACTTTATTCCTTATCATGCGATGCACAATTCTTTAAGACGGCGCACAGTTTTAATTATTTTTAAATTTAATAATACTTACCTACCGAAATAAAAGCAAGTTTGCTTTTGAAACACCGGCACCAAACTAAAAATAATTTTTAAGTTTACACATAGACAAAATACTCGGGCCTTTTAATCACAAAAGACCAAAAAAGTAATCTTCGATTTAAAACCAACGCACTCATATCGGCAAGCATTTAGATAAGTTTTATTAAAAAGCAATAATCGATTTTTCTCTTGCGGAATTAAATTTTAGTTTCAACCCCTAATTTTATTATTTAAATAGGTAGGTCAGTCGCCACATTCACAAAACTCTTTTATTTTGCGCAAAGTAAACCTTAAATAACATTTTTTACTTCTCGTAAAAAGGTACAAAATTGTGAACCAAATTTTATTAAACTTTTTTTGTAATACATATACGTATGAATAACACATTAAATAAATAAAGCGATGAGAAATCTTCAAATCAACAAGATTCCCCGCCATATTTTTAACGTGTCGCATTAATAATAACTTACATTTAACATATTTTTAATCTGAGACCACAATAAAAAAGTTAACAAATCATTTTTAACATTTAAAAATCGTGGAATTGCCAAAGAAACACATCTAACATCGTATTGTCCTTTTTTGATTAATTTTTTTGAGTCTGATCGAAGGGGGTTAGTCTTTGAGCAGTACTTATTCAATCTTTATCGCCATCTTCCTCGTAGTTTTTTAAAAATAGAATAATATAATATAAAAATACCTAACAACGGGGCAATCGAAGTTTTATTTTTTTTTGTCGAAGAAAAAGAAGAAGAATTGTCATCGAAAAACAACCCCAACATTTGTTTCTTTTTAAATCTAAATTTCTTTGTCTTCTCTCGTCCAAAAAATATAAACATTACTATTTGATTTGATTATTATCACAATAATAATATTTACAAAAAATAAAAGAAGGGAAGATGAGATTGGGTTCCTTTCCATCCACCCTCCTCATATAAGCATTCTCGCTCAGCAAACAGAGAGCTTCTTATTTATATTAATTCTAATTATTTATAAAGGAGCTCTCCAACAAGAGGTCACTTTCTCAAGCTTGGAGAGCCCCTTTGTTCTTTTACATCAACGTTTTCTTCCTGCGAAGAAGGAAAACGACTGAAAACGTCGCAATAGGAATTTTTTTAAAAAAGTCTTGTTCGACATCAACGAATCCTAGAAATCTACCTCTATATTTTTAATTATTATTATTTACTTATTATTGTTATTATCTTAATTTTTTTGTATCACTTAATAGCACGTTCTGCTTAAAACAGAAGTATAAACACTTATATACGTAGGTACACTGTTTCTTTCCCCCTTTTTTTGCTAAAGAAATATGTAACATTTAATAGGCACCAGAAACTTTGACAATTGTTTAAACTCAACACCTTTTTTCTTATAGACTTTTTTTGTAAAAACGATTTAAAAATTTTAGGGTGTTCTTGGGTGAATATTTTTTTATCAGTCGTCTTCCTTTTTTTCTGGTTTGAGATCCACCATTGCGTGCAATTCTTCTGGAGTATAACTGCAAAAATTATTTAAGTTAGATACTCCATTTCATCATTAAAAAAAAATTAAAAGCGTGAAATAGCCAAGTGTTGCATAAGCATTGGCGTTCTTCAACTGTGCTACTTGTAAGCATTTAAATTAAAGCAAAAACCCACCACAATAAAAGCTTCTAATTGTAGGTGTGAGTTTAAATAAAAGTAAGCATAATACACTATTAAAAGCTACTAAAGCATATAAGCAAAAGAAATGCTACTAGGAAAAAAAATATTTACAAAATTCAACTTCAAAAATTCATATCCTTGTTGTTTACTGCAATATCATTAAAAACCTTAAAAATTTAGATTCTTTTGACCTTTTTATATAAATTTTGGTCCAAATAGCCGTAATGTCCTATGGAACACTTTTGAAGATTTTGAAGAATTTTGAAGAATTCGCTGTTATATATACCGAATTTCTTAAAAAATAAATTTCTAACTGTTATTTGGAAAGATATTTTTAAAAACATTAAATATTATAAATCTTCACAATTTTAAACATAAGATAAACGCAAAAAACTAAAAGACTGCCTTGTAAATAATTTTTGTTCGAAAATCTTACATTTTAATGCTCACTGAAAATAAATTCGACAACAAATTTTTCTGTTGAAATAAAATTATAAATTTAAAAAAATCTCTTTTTGTCCTAAATAACGTACCCAAAAATGGTTTAAATTCGTTATGTAGTTTTTGAGATAATTGTGCGCTCCATCCAAAAACATTCAAAATTTTCAAAACCAGTGTGGTATTATTTAAAAATTATAGTCAAATCGTTTTGAAAGTAAAACTATATATTTTATATGATTATAAACAGTTGAATCAAAAATGGTTTGTCCCAGATTAAAAATATGTTAAAAAAGGGCATTTGTAAGTAATTTAAAAGCATCTAACATAAAATCAACAGACATGCAACGCACATTTAAAAGCAAGAGCAAAAGAAAGAGCTAAAATGAAAACTAATTTTAATACAAAATTACTAATTCCCCAAAAAGCAAAAACAGAAAACCACAAACATACGAAAAATCAAGACTCACCCAAGCAACGTCTGCAAATCACAAACGAAACGATAAACGTAACGTTTTCCAGCAGTCTTATGAATAATATTCTTGTCATAATAATAACGAAGGCCCCTCGAGAGTTTCTCGTAATTCATCTTCGGCTTGTTCTTCCGGATTCCCCAACGCCTGGCCACTTCGTCGGGGTCCGTCAATTTAAACTCCCATCCGTCGCCCGTCCAAGATATGAAGCCTTGGCAAGACTTGTCCGTTAATAGTTCTAACAAGAATTGCCATAATTGTATCGGTCCCGAACCTAAATCAATTTAAATTGAAAATCCAAAACTAATCTGAATGTTCCAGTAAATACCTGTAAAACAAGGTCCTCCAGTAGTTCCACTAGTGGGGTAACCACCCATCATTCCATTCTGGAGCATGGGCTTGGTGTCAGGTCCAAGGGAGTTCATACCCTCACGTCCTGGCATTCCAGCCGAAAGAAAAGCGGGATGAGTGTGAGAATGCGCATGAGCAATGCTTGCCAAGTCGGCCGCATTATGGGGCCATTGTTCGGGCCCAGAAGGATTTGCTCCGCTTGGGACTGTTTGAAAAGGGCTACTATCATAAGGTGACCCGTACGTGTCTCCATATCCATCGCTATATCTTGCAGCTCCTAAAAAGCAACAGACGTTAACAAGAGATCTAAACATGTCCTTCAATTATGAACAATTCTTATTCATGAAACGTAATCATTTTTAAACCAAAAATGGGTCTCCCATAAATGAAACAATGAATATTTAAAGGAAGCGTCATTCTCATTCTTGAAGCTTCGAAGTGTTACTGACTGGAATGTACTTATTTTTTAACAGTCTAAAGCCCTTAAACTTTGATTCGAAACAAAGAGCTTACCCCGAGTATATCCCTTGACAAAATGAGGGTTGTACTTGGTTTCTAATAGACTATTTCCAGCATAAAATTCTGGCGAATTATCTAGGTAGGAATGGGGTTGATTTCCAGGTTCCAAGGAGTGATATTCTTGGTCTTCTGGTGGATAATGATTTGGCAAAAAGTGATGATGGGGATCCTCGCTGTTAATTGTTTGTAAAGTGTCTAAGCCTTCGAAATTGCTCGATTCTCCAGGTGTTGGCGGTGGGGGACACGAGCCTTTAAAACCTAAAACCAAATCCAATAAATACAATTCGAAAACCAAAATAAAGTCCAATACATACTGTCTTTAAGGTGCTGATAGGGACTACGTTGGAGATTGATGAAGCCCGATGGTGGCGGACCCGTTGGAGGTGGTGAGGTATTTTCTCTTATGTCTTCACTTGGAGGACAAGCAGGACTTCGACTAAGAGGCCCATAACCTCCTGAAAAAAGACAAAGAAGAAAGAAGTTTATATTTTGGCAAGCTAGAAAGGTGTATTGCGACGTAGAGGATGACGTATGAAGCCAAAGTTCAACACAAAAGCGGACAAAAGTGGCAGGGGAATCCCGTTTCGAGATGACCGGAAAGAGAACGAGATTCTGGATTGGTTTAAATCGACCCGCCTCTACGAGTACGCTCTTTGTTGAGAGGCTGTGCCGATCCTCTCATCTCCTGTTGGTTCCAACAATTTCGTGTGTCTTTATCTTTCTTATCAATTATTCATTTGTTTGCTTTGTTCTCTAATTTAGTGGGGGATTCTCCGAAGACGCGGCGATTCTCCTCATTTCGTGATTGGGCTATATGCAACAATAGCCACAACAAAGGCAACCGATTGTTGCTTAAAGTACTTTGTTTTTTAAATTTTTTTTCCAAGAATTACCATATTTTGGGAAAACCCAGATGATAAAACTGAGATAAATTAAATAAAATGTAATGAAAATTAGAAATAGAGCGCTTTAGTAACCAAATTTTTTTTTAAACAATAAAACCTACATTGTTTATTATACCAACCCAAACTACACGTAAAAATAACCAACTTTTAAGTCACACAGTTTTGTTTTAGAACCTTTTCTTCTATAGTTAGGTATAAGCGATTTAGACAAATGGACAACGTAATTTTAATTTTTAATTAGGGTAACTCAGGGTAATATGGTCAGTCGTTTAAGATGACCGTTGAAATAGTTCTAAGGCTTTCTAATATACAGCGCCCTTTATCGCCAATAAGCTGATGATACTTCAAAGTAATCGCATGTTGTGCAGTTAGTTGAGCCAATAAAAGTGAAAAAGTGAGAATTCTACCCATTTAATGGTATGACTACCTAAAAAAATTTCAATGCACTATATTTCTTTTGCTGTGAATTTGTTTTTATAATCCTTTTTGTGTTCAGCTTACTTTTTAGTAAGTTCTTGATGTTTTGTTGATATTCTAACCTCAAAATCGTCATGATTCTTTTGCTATGTCTGTATTTTTGTTTATATGGCCATGTAATCGTAAGAGTCCGGTTGATATGGCCATCTCAAACGGATATGTCGGATAAATTGGCCACTTACATACTTGTTTTTTAATTATGTTAATTATTAAAATTCTAGTGAATGAATTGTAACCAAGTTCGGTATAACCAAAGCGGATAATAAAAGATAGGTAGAATACCTAGCAATTAGGTCTTTGAATTTTTTTTTTTTTTGTGATAAATGGAAAGATCATATATAAGTTTTATAACAAAACTATTTTAATTTTTTTTTTTCGCAATATTTCAAAAGTTATATCAAAATAAAAATTAATTTTGAATCCAGTGCCGAAAACACGCCGACAGCTCCCGAACAAACACGAGCGTGTGTGACGTCATAATGTTAGTTTTCATTCATTGCAGCTTATACAGAAATAATAAATGCAGTGTTTTGATCTATTTAATTCTTTTGTCATGGTTAAATACTAAAGTTTATATTGAAAATGTCGAACCACAAAAGTTATCGTTCTTGTTTTGTACCATTATGTACAAATACTACAAAAACAACTCCTGACAAAATGTTTTTAAATGTTCCCCAAGATGAAAAACGTCGAAATAAATGGTTTCAAGCAGTGCATCGTTATAATCCCAAAACAAAATCGAATTTTTTTTGTTGTGAAGATCATTTCGATGTAAGTATTTTATAACACTATTGTTAGTAATTATTATTTATCCAAGTATACAAATCAAATAAGTAGAATTCAGTAAAAAATATATCAACATCAGGAATATTATCAGACTTTGCCTTTATAAATCCTTTATCACACATAGTTTAATCGGAATTAACTAACAAATCGTTTTTTAGCAGTAAATTTTCAATATTATTGTCAACTCACGTGTAATAGCCGTAAACGCTGTCCTGTTATTAAACAGCTATAACATTATGACGTCACAAAGATGGTGGCCAATTTTGGCGCGTTTATAGTCACGTGATTTTTTTTTAATTTTATCAATTTTTAATTGCTTATAATTAATTGAAAAAAATTTTTTTTAAGTATTTTGCATTAAATATCTATATTATTAATAATAAAGTTTTAAAATACATAAAAAAAATCAATAATTTTTTTTTTCAAATACCTAATTGCAAAATTTTATTTATTTATGTAAAAATTAAATAAAATACTAGCTACAAAAATTAGGACCATATAAGGTAAAAGTACCGCTTTTGGACACGTTAGGTCCAGTTTTAGACACTTGAGTAATTTTGATAAAATACCTTAATAAATACGAAAAAAACATAATTGATGTTTCTATCGTAGTTAAACATACATTAATTACACTTATAGCAAGTAGCGATAATTCTTATATTTGACATTTGTCAAAATAAAGTGGAAAATGTCTACAACTGGTACAGTGTCCAAAACCGGTACTTCTACCTTAATCCCGAATTATTCTATCTCAAAAATATGCAGTTGAAATTAAAATTTAAGCTATAATTTTAGTTCTATAGTTTTATATGAAAATGAAAAACTAAAAAAAAAATAAAGTTGCCACTTAAAAAAAATGAAGGGGAGCGCGATTTTGGCGACCAAAGTGCCATCTGTATCAAAAATAAAAGTACCAAAATGCTTATTTTTGAAAACCAAACACATTCCATTTCTTGCGATTTATCATGATACCTATATCTTTCGAGTTATTTTCTACACAAAAAGTGTGTAGGTACAAAACGCTATAGGTAACCTTAACTTTAAAATCAAAATTTCGGAAAACCGCAAGGGGCGTCGCCTACTTCATTATACATGAATTTAAAGTCTAAATGCTGTACTTTCGAAATTTGGGAAGCGTCCACAAGGGACCCCTTAAAATAAACTTGTTACAGTCCTCAAACGCACAGAAAAATATAAACAATGGAAACGAATGACCGAAAATTGTGATGAAGAAAAACTCGAAAACTATGGGCCCTGCGAAAAAAACATAAGAGTTAATTTTGGTTTAAATTCGAATTTGCTTTATTATGAGGTTGATGGTTTTAGTATAAAGAGCGCTGTTAGAGCAGGAATCATCCCCTATTTACATCTTTTACAAAAATGTCGCTAATTATGGATATCTTACATAAAGCTCAATAACAAGCCTTTTTTTCTTCTTTTACTCCTTTTGTATAGTCAGAGTTGGGTGTTTAGGCGATTTCCCCGCTTGCATGTTTGTTATGAATTCCGTAGTGTTGTTCAAAGATATAAGGAACCTACAGTTTAACGTGGGTTCCAAACCGCGACAATTTCTAGGGATTTTTTCTGAGCAGCAAACTTTTTACTCATAGCAAGGTGCTCAACTTTTATGGACAGAAGAAGAGCATAAAATTTTCGATGATTGGCGCGAGGATTCGAACCCACGTTGACTAGCGCAAAAGACAAAACACTAAACGAATTTGTTTTATTACGGGGTTATTGGCTTTAGTATAGAAGGCGCTGCCAGAGCCGAAATCATCCCCCATTTACAAAATGTACAAAAATGTCTCTAATTTTGGATATCCCACATAAAGCTCAAGAACAAGATTTTTTGTTTCTTGATTTACGTCTTTTGTAAATCAGAGTCAGGTGTTTAAGCAATTACTCTGATTGTATCTTTATTGTGAATGTCAGTAGCGGTTTCGAAGGTGGATCCCCCCCCCCCCCCAAATAATTTTTCGCTCGTTTATGTATTTTTATTTTTAAAAATTACTAATATTTCAAACAAACAAGTTAAGTTTCTCATTTTTAAAATTACCCCCCCCCCCAACCAGTTGGCTGGAAACGCTCCTGGTCGTCGTGATTTTCAAAGATACAAGAGACCTACAGTTTTACTTGGGTTCCGAATCACGACAATTTCTAAGAGATTTTTTCTAAGCAGCAATCTTTTTACTCATGGCAAGGTGGTACAACATATGCAAAGAGGAACGTAAAACTCTCGAAGCGGGGCGCGGCGATTCGAACCCACGTCGACTAGCGAGCGCAGCAGCCCAAACACCAAACCAAATTGTTTCATTACGGGTTGTTAATTTTACTATAGAGGGCGCTGTTAGACCCTCATTTACATATTTTACAAAAATGTCTTTATTTTTGGATATTCCACACAAAGCTTCATTACAAAACAATTTAATTTATTCTTGCACTTTTTATTATCAACGTATCTTTTGTGTTAAACTGTGATTTTCGGCTATAAAAACAGCATATGTAGTCGCATATCCGTGTCATTTAAAAAAAATTAATAAATATTATATTAATTCAGTTTTTAAAAAATAAAAAATATAACAAGTCACGAGACTTTTGTTTAAACGCAATTTATAAAACGTAAATAATTAAAAGCCAGATTAAAATCAAGCTCTTAATTAACACAATTATTTTCAGTCAAGTTAAATAAAATTGAAAAAACAAGAAAACCGCTGTTAAAAACTAAGCATAAAAAGAAATGGTAACCCATAAATAAATTTTGGTCACCTCTATAGGTGCCAAGTGCATTTGTATTCCATTTGAGGAAGCTTTTCGTCAGGATATCCGGCGATATGCATGTTTGTAAATTCAATAAAAACGCTATCAGCTGATTTTAATGTTCGCTTTAAGTGTTTTGACCCCTCTATTTTTTCTTTAAGAATTTCGCCTTTTGAAACACTTTTTATTACAAAAAAAAAGCGCACCGAGAAAGATAAATTATTTTTAACAATTCCCACGCGTTCGAGCATTTTTTCAAAATGTTAATTAAGAAAATAAGTCGACGTTGAATTATTGCGGTACGATTACGAAATGCTTCTCGTTATTTTAATTTAACGTCTTCCAATTGAAGGATTAATTATTTATTGTTGTATTTATTCTAATTATTGCCGATGAAGAAGGAATCCAACAGGTTTTCCAAAAAGAAAAGAGGAAGGCATGCTTCCTGAAGCTCACTCACACTCGCACAGAGGGACTCTTTTACACACCACCGGCAGTCGTCCTCAACAATTAAGCAGTCGATATATTTTAATTAACATTCCAACAATCGCTCGTTTCCTACAGATATGAATTAATATATTCAAAGAACGACTTTGGCGAAGAATCTTCGTCCTCGTCCTCGTCCATTAGTTTTTAAATCTAACATAATAAGCGATCTGAATGCTTTTGATAAGTTGCAAGAGCGGTTTTCTGTTAAAAATACAAACTGGTGTGTGTATACGATGAAGACAGGTGCTCGAGCAGTCCGAAGCACCTGCTCCCAAGACCTGCAATTCCTCTTCTCGCTTTAACCATTAGAAATATTCTCAAGTCCTCGAAACGCTAATTTCAATTCTCAATCAATCAAATTTCAATAATCAATTTCTTTTTGGGCCCCCCAAAAAAAACTCAGGGTTTTATAGGACACTCGGAAATTTCTAGCTCGAAAAAGCAATATATCAGGAGAGGGGGCGCAATTAAGGACGATCAAAAAGTGTAAGAAAATTCGGTTGGGGCACGCGTTCTCGTAACAGGTGTTGAGAGCATAAGGCATACGCCGTTGGAGTCAGCTGCGACCCGGCCCTGGAACAGCAGATGCCTTCCGTCACACTCCCTTAACTCTCTAATAATATTTTTGCCCCAACTTACATAAAACATCTTGTGTTTTAGCGTGGGGTAGCTTCCAAACCTGTGCCACTTCGTCGATTTCGCTAAGAAACTCCAAAGTCCATTTTTAATACATTTTTCTAAATTTCTCAAAGTCACAAATTCTGTTTAATTCAATGGTGATGATCCGGAAGCTCGTAACAAAATATGGGACCCCTACGTGCGCTTTTAAGCCAAAAAAATGTGGAGAGCCCAACGAGCGATAAACGACGAACCCGGTTTAGGATCGGTATAGTTTTTTTATTGTTAAAGATTTGAAGAAACAAAACGATTTATAATCGAGGCCAGGGACGTAGTTTGCGTTTTTTTAATTGGTTAATTTTTTACTTTCGATACGAGCGATGTAAGACGAGCTTTTAAACCTACGAGTTACGCAAGGAGGCGCTTTCTATAAATTGAAAGAAAATTAGGGAGGTTGAAAAAAAAAGAGGAAAACACGAGGAAAAAAATAATAGATACGCGTATTTGTCACGATAGTGAAACTAGCCTTAGTTTCGTAATGATAATTTTTAATGGTAATAAAAGGTAAAATTTTGATCCGAGTTGACGTCGTAATTTGCGGAGTACGACAAGTAATTTTAGTTACAGTTATTATTGCCTACTTATTACTAATATGCATGTGTAATCTTACATGCTTGGCTTCGTTTCTTATTTATTTTCATTATTTTAATCGCCGTCTCTGTGTTGTGCGTTTTATTTTGCACAGAACTTCATTTCCTACTCGATGTTTCTTTCGAACCAATTATTTCTGGCGGAGTTCCGTCATTTTACAACCCCATCTCGTAAGGAAATTAGTTACCAAACCCCATCGTTTCTATAGTTTTATGTTGAAAATAAATTAAATCTAAATACGGCGTGACCGATGGCGCACTCGAGAAGCAAATTTAAATAAATGAAACGTACCTACGTAATTTTGTGATTAGTTTTTTTTTCAATTTCTAAACTAAACAAAAAAATGCTAAATTGTTAATAATAAAAATCCAGCGAGCTTTTCACACGATTATTTGATGCTTACGTAACTCGTACAATTAAAAATTCGATGCCGCACCATATCAAATAGTTCTATAAAAAAAGTACAAAATTACTTTTTTTTAAATTTTGAAAAATGATCAGGGTGTTTTATCGAAAAAAAATTAATTAAACATAAATAAAAGCAAAGCTTGCTTTACATATGAAGCCACACTTTGGTATGTACGATTTTAAATATACCTATATAATTTTTTTTTTTTGATATCCTTGTGTTATTTTTTTAATTCGCTTGGATATTATTGAAATTGTGTGCTTTCGTTTGTAATTAAGAACATTTAATTAGTAATCACTTCCGAAGGTCTTCTTTTATTGTAAGGTTCTGGCTTTGTTTTATAAAACATTGTAAGCGTACTTTTTTCGCTTTTGAAACTCGAAAATGATGTACATAGTCGCTTTTATTTTCAGTCCGAACACACACAGAAAGAAAAAAATTAAAACGACACGCATGGGTGAGCTTTTAACAAACAAAATGCCGAAATTTCGGCGAAGACGATGAAACGTCCTAATAATAATTATAATAATGGTCTAAATAATTTAAAAAAATTAAGTTTTTCTAAGGGCTAACTTTTAGGAAGTTGTTTCAGGGGGCTACCTTGTGGTAAGATGGTGCAAGTGGTGTGCGAAGATGCGTTAACATCCAAATTGGTGTAGGTTTGCGAAGGACAGTCCCCGTAAAATGGTTCGTTTGAGGAACTGACAAGATCCAACACCTGGAGTACCATCGTGCCCTTGGAAGGCTCCGTGGTTCCGACTACGTCACTACCGATTTCAAAACACAACTACCTCGAACTACACGCAACTCCTAACTGACTCCCTCCTCGGCCACGACGAAGTTTCCTACGAATACTTTGTGGTCTCCCACTCTGTTCATTCAAGTTTTTGGTATTACGAATTTAGCTCATCCACGGTGGATCCTAATTTAATTTTTCCAACACGATTTTTGTCGGGTTTCAAATCTTCGTTCTCACTTTTTATAAAAACGAGCGAAACGTCTTGTGCTTTTCTATAGGTCATTTTGTATCCTTAAGATTCAATTTTGCAAATAAGCAACGCTTCCACTGAAGTCGTTTTTAAATAGATCCATCACACAACTGAAAAAGCCAAAAAAAGTCTTAAACGCAAAAAATTGAAAATTTCACAACTCAAAAAATAGGCATCCTGCAAAATAAGCCAATTGTTCAAATTTATTTAAAATCAAAAACAATTTAAGATGAAATTATTATCTTTATCTCAGAGGGTGCTTTTGGACCCAACATAACCCCAATTTAACAATTTCTGGAAATGAACGCCTAAGTTTATTTATTTTCCATCGAAAATACACATCGAAAAAATCAAGTTTTATTTCAAACAGTTTTGTTCTAACCATTCTCGTTTTAGAGTTACACACAATTGAAATAATGAAAAACCCATTTTTGATTTTTAATTATTTCAAAAAGTAGACGCCGAAATTAAAATTACCGGCTTCAAAAAGTAATTAATATTACACTTCGTTAATTTGAAGCAATAAAAAAGCAGAGTTGCTAGTTAAAAAACCCATAGATCTTGAATTAGCTCAAAACTGCGCCATCTCTGCCAAATTAAAAGTACCAAAATGTTTATTTTTGAAATCCAAACAAATTCGATCTCTTGCGTTGTTGTTGTTGTTAAATCTAGTATATTTTTCCAGTTATTTTCCACACAAAAAGTGTATACAGTGCTATAACTGGCAAAAAAAGTATAAATCAAAATTTTGAAAAAACTAATGGGGCGTCGCCTACTTTGTTATACAGGATCTTAAAACCTAAATACTTAACTTTCGATATTTAGAAAGGACCCCCAAGGGACGCCGTCAAATAAACTTGTTACAGCCCCCAAAAGCACATAAAAATACAAATAACGGAAAAAATTTGCTATAAAGAAGGAAAAAAACTCGAAAAAAACACATCAGTACATTTTGGTTAAAAACCCAATTTACTTTATTATGGGACTAATTGTTTTAGAATAGAGGACGCTGTTGGACCCGGAGCCATTCCCCATCTTGATATCTTAAAAAGTGCTTCTAATTTTAGGTATCTTAAGGTAAAGCTCAATTACAAAAGAATTTAATTTATTTTAGACACTTTTAAATTCAATGCATCCTTTGCGAGTGCATTGTTTTAAAAAATAAAAATGACACCCTTGTCTCTCATATTTGGAAACAAAGAAACTAGTAAGGGAGCAACCGCAACCGTTTTGAAAAAGGTTTTGTCGTAATTACAAGTTTTTTAGGTACAAAAGTCCCTAAGAAAAGGGAAGCAAAGATGTTTCATTCCGTTTTGAGCAAAAATCGGCGACTGAATACAAATTCGTGTAATAAATTTCGATTCCTCCTCACGGCTGAATTTTGGGTAAGGTAAGCAAATCACGTGGATGTGTGTATATGTGTATGTGTGGGTTGTGTTGGTGTATCGGGTTCCCTTCCGCCACCGGAAGTTGTACAATACGTATTCATACTATTCAACATTAGGAAATACCAAAGCAATGCACATTTGATAACGTTTCATGAAGTGCATCTTGCTTTTTGCCCTTCTTTAATTGTTCTTCTCGATTTTGAACAAAAAAGTAAGAAGAAAACAATATACAGGGTGAAACATACGTCCCTTCTGTTTCAGAGATGATGGTTTTAATAAAAATTGTTTAAGAAAAAATAGGAAGCTTTCTGACGTCCATCACAACGCTTTTGTGCGTGCGTTTATATGTGTGTGCGTCGCCCTACTTTTTGTTTATTATCGGTGCTCTATAATAAAATCTAATTAGAGCTATAACTGCAACCGCCCATGCTTTTAAACTATAAGTAGCCCCCCTAATTAAATTAGTCTTCGTTTATAAAACACCACTTAAAACTTCGCCGTTTCTGATGGATTTTGTCCACTTTTTTTTCAAATTTAAAAGCCCCACAATTTATTTTTACACACCCACTTCCTACATTCTCCATCTTTATCACTAAAGAACGCACACACACTCACTTCGGTGGAAAGACTTTTTTTAATTAATTTCCACGCCAAACTTTTAAATTAAAAAAAAAACTAATATACGTAGTTCAAACAGGAAACTCGCCATATCTGATTATAAAAAACCAATCAAATCGCAATTAATTATTCAAAAAAAAAAAAAATAATAAAAAATCGTTTTGTGTGCTTAATAATTAATTAATTAATTAATAATAAATGGGATTAAGACTCCATCTTTGAGCTTTGAGTCATTCAAGTAACAATGGGCGGATTTGTTTGACCGGAAGTGAGTGAGAAAAAAGAGATGAGACGACGAAGAACTCAACCGAGTGTTATTTGACAAACCTTTTGATTTAAAAAATAATAATAAATAACACACAAAGTTTGATTTGGTCGAGATTTTTTCCACCACAGGAAATAGGTTTTGATATGCTTCACTTTTTGATAGCATGCGGTTTTTTTCACAATTAAAATTATAAATTAGAAAATCTAATCGGTGGTTGATAAGTTTCAAAGCCCCTGAGACCTCGATAAATGGTTGAAAAATGTTTGGGACCTGATCGCTTATCGAAAAATCGACGACCTTCGTTTGGTCCCATTTTCCATTTTTAAACATAACAACCCTTAAAAACCCTTCAATTTTAAAATAAACACTTGAGATTTGAATATCTCTAAAGGCTATTTGTTTATGATAATAATACAATAAAATGAAAGATCTCTTTTAGGACTGTCAATCAACTGCTTTGATTTTGTGTAGACGAACCCTTTGATAATAAAAAGCTCAAAATGGGTATTCTTTTTTGAGTTAAATATAAAAACAATACGCCTCCTCCTGAGATGAAGATTGAATCCGGTTCAACTTCTTGCTTTTCAAAAGGAAGCCTTGATTGCTCATTAGATTGTCGTTTCCTTTGCGCCTTATTAATTAATTTTTCGAAATTGTAACGGTTTTTTAAGAGATAAAGGTGAAAACCTGGTTGACGAATCCCTTAAAAAAAAAGTTGTCGACAAAGAAACTGCACTCGAAAAATCGCCACCCATTTCCGTCCATCCGAGAAGTGGAAGAAGGAATATCGCCACCACCTTAAAATTGTGGAAGCTCACGTGCTGGGGAAACGTGAGACCTTCTCGAGTTGGGTAGGGAACGAGCGTAAAAGGGCACAAAGACCGGCGACCTGCCCACCGTCTGTGAAACTACCCCATCAAAGGACGGGAAGTTCTTAAAGTGGTGTTGTATGACAGGGGTATCTACTCGAACACGTGCGCAATTCTTGTATGTACACTCATTCTAAATATTATTTCGTTGTTTTTTGTTGATTTTTCAATTCTTGAATTTCTAGTTTTTTTTAAGTCAATGGTGAACATCTAAATTTTTAATAACGCGAATATACACATAATTTCTAAAAACTATTGAAATAAGCAAATAATATTTTTTACTTAAATGTATATTTGATGATTTTGGCACTACGCTCTTTCGAAATTACACTTTTCGATTCTAAATCTTAAGTTACCACAAGGAAAAGACCAGGCCTGGTGTCCCTAAAGCAGTAGTTTCGAAACTTTTGTTACTGTGCCTTTTATGAAAAAAACTAATCTTGGCGCCATCTCTTACAGGGGGGTCCTATGATGTACATCACCTATTCCCCGATTTAGACGGTTCCGGAGAAAACCGTGTAAATTAAAATCATAATTTTTTATATAGGAAACCCTTTAAATCAAAAACAAAGCAAAATATGCATAAATTGATCAGTTACATTTAATTTTTTTTTCATAAAATATTTGTAATTTTTTTTAGTGCATCCGGTCATCATAAAAAAATACGTTTCTTTAATGTAAAACGTAAGTACAGTAAAACCTGTGACAAAGACCACCTTTATAATTGTCAAATTTGACCACATCTCTACATTGACGAATATTTTTAAGAACCGGCCTATTACAATTACATTATAGGGGAAAGTGGTATAAAATGATCCGCTTAAGAGAGAATGGTCGTAAGTCAGAAATTATCCAACATAATCTTAATGTTAGAACGGCATTGGAGAAACAATTTATCAGTTAAAATATTGGCATTTTTACATTCTTTAAAATGTATTATTTCTTAAAAATCTGTTAAAGAATCATTTTATACACCGAGGTGTACAAAATGATCCCTGTGCTGGGGGTAAGATGATCCTAAGAGATCCAGCCAGAAGATCATCTACAAAAACCATGTTTTTTGTATATTAAATAAAGAAAACAACGTTGTTTTTCAAATAATATGTGAAATAAAATGACACTTGCCTAAAAAAAAAATTCTTATCTTGGACATCAATTATTTATAACAACGGTCGGCAACGCGCATGCGGCCCGCGACTGTTTTGTAAATGAAAGTCTAATTCTAATATAATACCTACTTACATGGATAGATAATTAGATACCTATTACCAAATTATTATACAAGTGCGGCCCGCCTCTATCTAATTGTGACACTATGCGGCCCTTGCCTGCCAAATGGTTGCCAACCGCTGATTTATAACCGTACATATTTACAACATAAAAAATCTTTTTTAGCGCATAAATAATTCGATCCACCTAAAACTTGCTTATTTTAACTTTCGGCGTCTTTTTAATAACATTCAAAATCCCAGAAGCATACGGATCATTTTACCCCGAACCCAACATTGACATATTTAAAACTCTATCAACAAATTTTTAAATTTTATGCGGTTACCGTGTTACGTTTAAATCAAAACTGAACATTTGGGGAAGCTGCAAATATAACAGTCTTCGCATAAAACTAAATACGAACAAAGTTTACTAGCCTCAAAGTTAGTCTTACCTTAAATCAGAATCACACAAGTTTTATTATTTTATTTAACACAATCCTGGTCGCTGACATCGCCATGCCCTTTTAACAGGCGAGTAGGTAGGCCGATATTGACATATTACCCAAAAAATAACTAGATAACGTTAGCAGAACCGAAGAAGATCATTTTACCCGAAGGAGCATTTTGTACCACTTTCCCCTATATTATCTGTATAACTACCTGCACACAATGACCACAATTATTAAGAACCCTAGGTGGTCAATATACCAAAGTTTTACTGTATATTTAATTCATAAGAATGTATATGCATTAACTACTTTTATTTTGAATTGACTGAATTATGCAAATTTTAGTTTTTTTCGATTAATAATTTTCTGAGTAACCTATCTTCACCGTAAAATGGGATTTATGAGTATTTTAGATGAATTGTTTTTTTTGTGTATAGAAAAAGAAAGATTTTTTTGAATATCTTAGTGTTATCCAATGAACTGCCTTAAAAAAATAACTAAAAATACACATCTTGTATAGCAATAATGTATACTTTAAATAGTTTTCATTTATAAAAATTTTTAGAATTTTCATTTTTGTAAACCGTGTAAAATCTAGATCGTGTAAAACAAGTAGCATGTAAATGGGGTGTAGTGTGTATTGTAGATTTTGGTTAAATTCCAAATGTGCAATTTGATCCCAGGAAAATGTGCACTTTTTGGTCCAATGTGCATACACCGTCGGATTTATGAAAGTATAGATGCATCAATAGGTTTGTTCCTGCAGCAGTCACAAACAATTGCAAACTGTCAGAGACTTGCGCACATGCTGATTAACATTCCATCACAAAAAGTTTATCAAATTGAGATACAGTTTAGTGTTTCAGCAGATAGCATAACTGTTTGGAAACCGTTTGTAAAATGCAAGAATTGTTTGCAAATTTTTTGGTTAGACAACACGGTTTGCTTGAAAAGCGTACTTAGTAATTATTAGGTTAGAATTTAAATAGGTGTCAAATTTACAGAACAGTTTTTAGATACATGGGTTTTAATTGAATTATTATTTGAGATTTTAATTGGCTTGCAATTCATGAATTTTAAGTAAACTAAATTTCATAGAAATGGTTGACATAAGCCACCTCGCAATTATTTTACACACCTTCAGTTTTGGGTTTAGGCAGACAACAAATTGCCAACTTGTGGCTAACTTCTAGTTTGATCCTAGTTTGTGTAAAAGTTTTCAAACCCTTTGCAATTGCTACAAGAACAAGCCTATTCGTCTGTTTCAAATAACTACACTACGTTAGTCAACACATCTCTTGCTCCTTACACGACCGAACTGTTTTCTTCTATCTCTATCACGCTTAGTATTCATATAGGTGTAAAAATTACAAGGTTATATTCGTCTAACACATTTTGAAAATAAACAACGTGTTGATGACGTGCATCCATGATTTCGTGAATCTGACTGTACATCGTTTTATTTGGTTACATTACTATTTCCTTTTTAAATCCAAAAATTATTGTAAACAAATTCAATAAATGCGAGGATGTGCATATTCGTGCGAGAAGTGGCACATTTCCGAGCGAGGGGACCATATAAGGGCGACGCGCTTTGAGCTCGATTGAACGCGCACTCGGTTTTAAACATTTACAATAATTAATTTACTTTCTCAATAATTTTAATTAAAAATTACAACACGAGAAACACCAAATATCTGTTTTGGTGCTTTTGAACAGTTATTTTAGAAAAATAAACGCTACAACTTTTTCGGAATAAGAAATTTAAATTTAAGTTTTTAATTTGACAGTGAGATGATTAATATAGACCAAGGGTGTTAAAGTCAATTAAAACAGGGGCCATTTAATGCAACTGGTAAGCCGCATTAACAATTTTTCTTAAAATCATATTTTTAAGTGAGGATTCAAAAATATGTATAGGATAATTAAAGTACCTACATTATATAATTAAGTAAATTTAAGCCAATAATTTTTCTTAATTTTCCAGTGAGTGCTACTTTTTTCGTAAAATATTGTCCTAATTTAATTTTTTTTTAGAATATCGTTGGCTAGAAAAAAAATACCTGGAGGACCACATGTAGCCTACGAGCCACCAGTTTGACACCACTGATATAGACAAATACAATGAATACGGGGTATGTGCACATTCTAACAAAAAGTAGCACATTTCCGAGCGAGGAAAACAAATGAAACACGACGCGAAGCGGCGCGCTCCTTTATCGCAAGATTGGAATTTCCCACTTGAAGCTCTAAACTGCGCACTCGCCTTTAACAGCAATTCATAATAATTAGTTTATTTAAAATTTCTTAAAGTTTTTTAATTAAAAGTGACAGGAATCAAATCTCTAACAAAAATATATAAATATTTTAAATACTTAGTTTTCATTCTTAAATTTTTTAAATTTTCATTTTTGTAAACCGTTTAAAACAAGTAACGTGTAAATGAAAGAATAGGTGTATTTTATAAAATAGTACAGCAGATTTTTAAATGGCAAAAATGTATTAATTTAAACAAAAAATTGCAATTTTAAACTGTTTGCAACCCCCTTTGCATTAGTTGGCACTTCCCAAGGGAGCGCTCCTCACTGTTTAAAAATCACTGCCCTAAAATTTAATTCCAAATTATCTGAACCTTTACTAAAGCTAGAATATTGATTTTTTAGACTTTATTAAAGCAAATCTTTTCTTGCAGTGTGATTGAATGCTTTAACAAAAAAAAACAACAAAAGTACTAACCTTTATAAACAATCGCCATCCGAAAAAATTAAAAACGCAAAATTGAAGCACAACACACACAAATTTGAGAAAATCCATTAATCACTGCGCGCGTATAATGTTCAACTTTTCGCAAGGCATCGAAACGCTATTTTTGTTATTAAAAATGAAAGAGAAATAAATACGTGTGTCACCTTCGCAGAAGGAGAACTGAAGATCCAAAAAACTCTACGACGAAGAAAAAAAGAGGGAAAAACGGTCGAAGAATAGAGAGTATTTGGCATTGTTGGAAGCGAAGCATATCAAAAAATTGCAATACCGACGGCTTATCTAACTTTCACTATCAAACTCATCCTTTACGCCATGAAATAGTTCGCATCCGGACAATCGACGTGTTAAAAAAATATAAAAATTGCGCCCAACATTTCCACCGAGGTTACCAATTCGAAATAAGCGGCATCGAATGTGCGTTGCAAAATATCAACAATTTTCGATATTCCAACATTTCAACCAAGGTTGCTGAAAATTGTTCAACATTATTTTTAGTTAATTTTTGTTTTTTAATAATCGGAGTCCCAGAAAAAAATTAATTTCATAATTCTGATGGGTTAAATGGACGTTTAACATTCTCAGACCGTTTATTTTATTTTGAGCTTAATTTGCTCTCCGTGTGTGTGTGTATGTTTAATAAATTTAATCGACACAAATTTGGATGTTAACACAAGTCATCATTTGTGTCTAAAATTTATGATCAAAATTTTTACATAAATCCAAATTAACAGTGGCGACGACACCATAGGCGACGCTCACGAATCAAGGAAGCTTGCACAAAAGTCTTACTTTTTAAAAAATAATTATAACAATAATAAACAAAGAAAATTATTCGTAAAATATTAACACAATCACACACATTTAGTTATAACATATTAACCCAGATTAAGTAATATTAACTTTCGGAATCTTCAGCGTGACGCCGAGGCTTTTATTTATTTTTTTAATGTGTGTGGATGTGCTTTAAATTTTTCTGTCTGTGTTTGGCTTTACGCAATTTACATTGTGCGATACGCATCTAATTTTTCGAAACAATCGTAAGGGAGAGGTGAATAAAAATTTGGCTCCTACCTTCGTGTAAAAAGTTATTGTTGATAGGTGCGGAAACCGCGGGTGTCGGAGTATGTGCAGGTACCGGGGTTGTCGTTAAGGGCTTTCTATCGTCCCCTGGAAGAATGGGATGGCTGTATTCCAGATACGAATTCAAATCCGGAACGCACATCGAATCGTACAATGAGACCTGAGTGGCCAGCGCTTTTTCTTTTTCCACATCTGAAAATCAAAAATAATTATAAACAAAATGCTTGGTTTAATCGAAAAACTGTGACCAAAGGCATAGAAGTTGCCATTTCTCATTATTTCTTTGGGGATTCTGTTTTGCAATTCTGATTTCTGCTGTTCGTGTTCAATCAATGCTGAAGCTCTGTCATTTTCTCATTGAGCTTTATTGCAAAAGGATCACTGATAAAATGGCAACCTTTGAAAGACCTATCAAATGTTATTTTCACTTAATTCATGGTTTTATTTTTGTACCAATTTCCTGTGGGTGTGTCCAAGACGATTAAAAAAAAAGGAGAAGTACCTTACCGAATTTAAATTTGTTTACAAAGCAGCTTAAAGCTCATAAATATTTAATTAAGCGCAAAAAACAATTAAACCCAATTTAAATAATTAAAATTGAAAATAATGGTCAATTAAGGGAAAATCCGAAAAGGTGTTTTGGATGGGTTTTATTATAAGACCTTACATAATGATTTGTAAAGTCCTCCAAGACTTGGAATTATATTTCTTTTTAGCACCCCCTTTAGTGGATGAAAAAACTTAATTTGAATTAACCAAAAAGGTTATTCCTTTGCGAAAATTTAATTTTTTAAAACCGTTTAAAAGGTGCCTCGATACGTAAGAAATATGGATCTACAAATCAAAATTTTTATCAAGACTCATATCTATCATATTTAAAATTTTAAAGACTATTCCAGAGTACACTTATTAAACGCCTCCACCCGAATACATTTAATGGTTTTTAAATAAAATGAATTCCCAATATCGTAAAATATCGTAAAAAATCGATATTTACTAAATTAAATTAGAATTTTTGATTTGAAGGAGCGCACGATAAATGATATCAATATAATAAACACGAGGATGTGCGCATTCGAGCGAAAAGTGGCACATTGCCGAGCGAGGGAAGCAAATGAAGCCCGACGCGGAGCGGCGCGTTTCATTTTCACGAGATCGGAATGTTCCACTTTGAGCTCGAATGTGCACACTCGGTTTTAAGCATGATTCACAATGAAATAAACGAACAATTAGCTAACATCGTTCCCACTCATTGCTATAGTAAATATACGTTTTTAAACATTAAATCGATATTTACTAAACTACATTAAAATGTTTTATTGGAAATAGCGAAACACAAACTAAACAAATCTAATAAATGCGTAGATGTGCGCATTCGAGCGAAAAGTGGCACATTTCCGAGCGAGGGAGGCAAATGAAGCGCGGCGCGGGCGGCGCGCTTCATTCCGAGATCGGAATGTGCCACTTGAGCTCGAATGTGCACACTCGGCTTTAAGCATGATTCACAATTAAATAAACAAACAATTAGCTAACATCGTTCCCTCTCGCTCACACTTACGCGATTATCGTATCTTTTCGCTCTCTTCCACTCATTGCTATAGTAAATATACGTTTTTAAACATAAAATCGATATTTACTGAACTACATTAAAATGTTTTGTTGGAAATAGCGAAACACAAACTAAACAAATCTAATAAATGCGTAGATGTGCGCATTCGAGCGAAAAGTGGCACATTTCCGAGCGAGGGAGGCAAATGAAGCGCGGCGCGGAGCGGCGCGCTTCATTTTCCCGAGATCGGAATGTGCCACTTTGAGCTCGAATGTGCACACTCGGTTTTAAGCATGATTCACAATGAAATAAACGAACAATTAGCTAACATCGTTCCCTCTCGCTCACACTTACGCGATTATCGTATCTTTTCGCTCTCTTCCACTCATTGCTATAGTAAATATACGTTTTTAAACATAAAATCGATATTTACTGAACTACATTAAAATGTTTTATTGGAAATAGCGAAACACAAACTAAACAAATCTAATAAATGCGTAGATGTGCGCATTCGAGCGAAAAGTGGCACATTTCCGAGCGAGGGAGGCAAATGAAGCGCGACGCGGAGCGGCGCGCTTCATTTTCCCGAGATCGGAATGTGCCACTTTGAGCTCGAATGTGCACACTCGGTTTTAAGCATGATTCACAATGAAATAAACGAACAATTAGCTAACATCGTTCCCTCTCGCTCACACTTACGCGATTATCGCATCTTTTCGCTCTCTTCCACTCATTGCTATAGTAAATATACGTTTTTAAACATAAAATCGATATTTACTGAACTACATTAAAATGTTTTGTTGGAAATAGCGAAACACAAACTAAACAAATCTAATAAATGCGTAGATGTGCGCATTCGAGTGAAAAGTGGCACATTTCCGAGCGAGGGAGGCAAATGAAGCGCGACGCGGAGCGGCGCGCTTCATTTTCCCGAGATCGGAATGTGCCACTTTGAGCTCGAATGTGCACACTCGGTTTTAAGCTCGATTACCAAAGGTCCCGTTTTAACAAAAAAAAAATTGTTCACGTTAGTTATACCCCACCTAGTACGCGAAAGGTTAAACAAAAAATTAACTACAAATACAAAAGTGAATCATTCGAAAATTTTATTTCTCCAGAACACATATTCTCAAAAATTACTCTTTGGGAAATCTCATGTGAGAATTCGGATGTTTTTTTTTAATTTTGAGAAGAGACCGATAAGTTCTAAATTATGTAAAGTTTTTTTTAAGTCAAGAACGTTTGCGTTTTCAAGTATGAAGGCGGTTTTATCAGATGGCATGTTTTGCACGGTGTGTGATTCAAATAATTAGATTCTTCTTTAAAGACTACTGACATACAGACATTAAGAATTGCGTTTCACCTTTTTGTAGGAGCTCCAAGTGCTCCCAAAGAATATCACCGACGAAAGGGGGTGCTCTGGCTTGAAAGGCGTCTTTTCCCATCGCACAAATATCTTTGCCTTTCATATGGAACTGGTGTAAGGCAATGCCTTCTAAAGAAAACTCTTTCATCGCCCATTGTATCCAGTGGGCTACTTGATTCTCTGTCCACTGTCGAGGATCTAAAAAAAAACCATTAAAACCCAATAAGTGACGGTTTCAAATCAGCCAAGCGTGTTTGGCTTTTGAAAAATGAAAAATGTTAGCAAATACGCGTGTTTCTCTGTGTGTGTGCATATGTGTAATAGACCGTCGAACAATTCATGGGCAGTCGACCGAATACTTTCATATCAAAGTAAAAATCTGTAATTACGCGTACTGAAACAATAGAGGATTGCACTATAAAAGGCTTTAGTACCCATTTTTATTACTTCGATATTTAAAAACCTCCCACGAGTAGCGCCATCTATTACAAACGAAACGACCTAGAATCGATTTAAATTGCTTTATTTTTTTTTTAATTAAGGGCTTTCCCCCAATCCTCTTCCGATTAATTTAATTTGTTTTATTTCAATAAAACAAAACTAATTCCATCAATAAAATTCTTGAAAACGACTCATTTTGGTCAGTAAAATTTTATTTGAACTCGTAGAGGCGTAAATCGGAAAAGGCCCTCTTCCATTTTCGTTTTAACACTAGAACCGCGGCAGTTTTGAACTAACTACAACCCCCGAATTACTTTCGCCGAATATAAAATCACAATTGATTGAAATTTTAATTGTTTGAGTTGAAAAAAAAAGATTCATGTAAAAATCTAATAAAACCGATGATGTGCGCTTTCGAGCGAAAAGTGGCACATTTCCGAGATTGGAATGTGCCACTTTGAGCTCGAATGTGCACACTCGATTTTAAGCACCATTCATAAAACTTAGGCTAATAAATTATTCAAAAAATTAAATAAATAATTTAATCGTTTTCTCTCACTCGCACCTACCAAGTTCTCCTATCTTTTCGCTCACTTCCACTCATTACTATGGTAAATACGTTTATTTAACATAAATTTCATATTTAAGAGAGAAGGGGGTCAATTGAACCACGGGGCAATTGAACAAGTGGGTTTAAAAAATCGAAAAAATCAAAAAAATGAGTCGTCCTCTAAAAATTGGTTTCGAATATGCGACAGCTTGGTTTGCACAAAATTTCAAATCATTATGATAATTTAATCTTTCAATATCGAGTTTTCGTGTTTTTTAGTATGTCAAAGTTGTTTTTCAGCTCTCGACAAATTTTTTTATAATATTGTAATTTTCATTTTTAATGACAAAATTTTAATTGTTATGTCTTTATACATGCATATTATTTAAATTCTCTATCGATTCTTTGCAAAATAGTTCTTTTAATAATTTATTTTACACTAATTACTACAAAATCGTCATATGAGGTCAATTGAACCATCAATTTCGGGGGCGATTGAACCACTGTGAGCATCAGACTTGCGCGCGCATCTCGGCTTACAAATAAAAATATTCACAGAAATAAAAATGTAGCGTTTGTTGTTGTAATGTTGAATCAACAGAAAATTTAGCTTCCAGCCAAAATAATTTTCGGCTGAACGTATTGTCTCCAAATGATAACAACAACGGTATTCTACACGACAAAACTAATCAAATACAAGAAGCTGTTATTCTTACTCCCTCACTAATACGTCCTTTACCCAAAGCTACACCTAGTCAAAATACTAGAAAGGGTCGTGTACGAGGCAAAACTGCAATATACGCTGATACTCCTGAAAAATTAGAAATTGAAAGGAAAATCAGTGATATTAAAAGACAAAAAAAAATGGATTTAACTGAAAAACCAAAGAAAGTTAAAAAAACTAACAAAAAAAAATTTTGTCGATAGAAGTTTGTGAAAGTGTTGATTATTATGATATATAATATAATAAGTTTCATCAAAGATAAGTAATATAAGGTTAAAGATTAAATAAATAATAATATCTTTATTGAAAATATTTGTTTTTATGTTAGGCACTGTTGGTTCAATTGACCCCGACTAATGCTTCAATTGCCCCACGTGGCGGACGATTGAACCATTCGACGCCGTTGCACAATTGAATATTTATTGGAAATTTTTATTATTTGTTGACTAATTCACATGTCGAATATGATAATGGATAAAATAAACTATTGTTCCATAAAAAAAAATATATTATTTTGGTTTTATTCATCGAAAAAAAAATTCTTGAACATTTTTTGGTTCAATTGACCCCCTTCTCCCCTACTTTTAATTTTTTGATTTGAAAGTGAAAAGATTAATTAAGGCAAATCAATAAATACGAGAATGTGCACGTTCGAGCGAAAAGTGGCACATTTCCAAGCGAGGGAAGCAAATGAAGCGCGACGCGGAGCGGCGCGCTTCATTTTCCCGAGATTGGAATGTGCCACTTTGAGCTCGAATGTGCACACTCCACTTTAAGCACGATTCACAATACTTAATTTATTTTCTAAAAAAATTTATTGGTCAAACTAATATTATAAAAGCGAAAGTAATTCTGTCTGTCTGTTCGTCTGTCCGTTACTTTTTCACGCCTAAACCACTAAACCAATTTTGATATAGAGATAGCTTGGACCTTAAACAAGGACATGGGCTACTGGTTTCGAACAAATATAGTGAGTGATTCCTGTTACATTCAAAATTTTGAAAACAACCATCTTCAAGAAGCTGGTTTTACATAATAAAAACAATAAAAAACATAATAAAAAAAAAATTCTAGGACAGTAACTATCAACTAAAATGAGGAAAAGTCATATAATATGGCTGAAATATATTCTACTAATAAAAAGTAAAAAAAAGATAAAATTGCGAAATGTTCCAAATGACCGATTCCGCGGTTCTAGTGTCAAACAACCCGTTCCAAATAAAAATCAATTCCCAATCGTACTTTTCGAGAAAAAATGCGCGCCCAACCCATGCTTCTCAAAATTATGACCCAAATGATTTGAACACATAAGAAAACGTGTATAAATTCGTTTGAGGCTCGTTGTTTTTTCTTTTTAAACAATAAGTGTTCGTAGAACATGAGTTAACGTTCGTCAACAGTTTCTATTGTTTTTGACACGAGTCTTAAGTTGTAGGAATTATGACGTCAAAGAAATTGCTTAAAGTTCGGCGAGAGACCACAGAGTTCTCTTTTGTAAACACTCGAGCCCTGATGTGTTTTTTTTTTGAGTCATCCCAAATTTCGTTTGGCAAAAAAATAAACCCCACTAATCTTTAAATCGATTCCAAAGCCAACTAGGAAAACAGAAAAGTTAGCACCTAAGTTTGTGGAAAACAAACAGTTCGATTTAAGATATAAAATAGAAAGAAAGGTATGCAATTTTTTGTTGAATAATAAATAAACGAAAGGTGTCATTAAGTTCCAATGGAAAAAAAAAAAAATCGTGATTCTAGCGGATGCTGCATCGTTACACATTGGTGATTTTCAATAGAACCGGAAACTTTCGCTGACCCGCACACCTATCTGATTGTTTCCGGTGTTTCCCTCGCGATTTCCCCCCCGAAACCCTGGGCTCTCTTAGAGCACCGAGATCAAACACCCTCGAATGACACGCAACAAGTTAAAACCGCATCTCTGCGTCATTATTAAATTTGGAATCTAAGTAATTTGTGGTCGACTTGTTTTGGCTTCTTTTTTTAGTTTTTTTTTGGGCAATTTGAGTCAGGAGCGCCCAATAACGATCAATTATCTCGGAGTATTAAGAAACGCCTCAACGAGTCTGTTAATACAGAAAAATAAAGTTTCGTGATAGGAGATCGTTAAGATATTATAACATCATTAGAAGGACATGTCCATTGACCAATTATTTTCAGATATGTAACCCAAAATAGAGGCTAGTTGTTTGATTATTTTGGGCAATCACGGGGAACCATGGCAACGCAAATTTGGAAAATTGGAGGTGTTAGAAAACATGCCGCGTGTCCACAATGAAAAGGCTCGAGCCTTCTTGTTTGATTTTTAAATATTTAAACAAATCAAATGTGTTTGTTGGGCCTTTCGAGATTGTTGACTTTCGACACACAAAAGATCAAAAAAGCCGATCGTATTGTTTGCGCAAACAGATTTGTTCGTCGTTAAATTTTCGTATTGTTTCCTTCGACGAGCCTTTTTTCAAGGAAAAACTCGATTTTCTCGCCGTTTTGGGGGGGTAGAAAGAACGAACCTTTGGTTATGTCGAGGCGAATTTGTTCTTTTTCCCAGGATGCAAAGGACGCCTTTAGCGCCTCCGTCATGGTCTTGTTGGTCCCCGGCGTCAGTGGCGGAACCTGCGTCGGGATATCTACGAAAGAAAAATAAAATTATTATTTTTGAAAGAAACGCGATTTAAGGAGACGCCATCGGGTGAAATTAACAAGCCCCATTATTGAAAGCGCGCCATTAGACCCACTCCAGTAATTTTAATAGAACAATAAACGTATTTATCTTTGTGACGAAATTAAAGTAGAACAAAATGCATTAAGGCATAAATAATGGTCAGTTTTGCTGGGCTATTAATAACGCGAAGAAACTAACTTCGACTTTACGACCGCTGAAACACCTGAAACGTGCCTTTTTTTTTCAAAATTATAATTACAAGTTCCTAGAGTTAGAGACTAAGAGTCCCATTTCTAAGACACCTACGTCTAGAAGAGAAAAGTGTATGAAGACGAGGTTAGTTCATTTGCTCAAATGAAACTTGGAGGCTGTACGTGGGATGAATATGTTTACACCTCCTCTATTTTTATTAACACTAACTTAATTTTACGAGAAAAAAAAACATACCGAGTTTAATCCCCCCTTGAAAGATCTCTTTTAAAAAATAAAAATCGAGCTTATCACAGATAATCATTAAAGCGCTGGTTTTTTAAATCAATATTTAATCAAAGTTTTTAAATTTAAAAATGCCTATTTCCGGCAATTAATTTAAAAAACCGTACAATACCTTTATAAAAAATTATCCCATTTATGAAACCCTTTCAAGAGTACCGCAAATTAAACGGATTTGTATTAAAAATATTATTTTTTAAAATCAACTTTTTTTTCTCAAAGTCGTAGTAAATTAAAGGTACCTATTTTTAGGGCTTCTTTTAAATAGAAATATAAAAATGATATCCATTTAAAGAACCCAAAATATGGATGTTAATACCGCCTTTTAGCCTTCCGTCACATGCCATACTAAGTGGGGTTTACCATACCACAAAAATAAAATGAAATAATATACACAAAATTGTACTTTATGACAGTTGAATGATAAGAAATATATTTTAATAACTAATAATGAATAGGTTTAAGTAAAACACATTTATTTATGCATTAGAATAAACTTTCATTAATAAAACAACAAAAACTTAACTTTTTCTTCAATTTATAAACTATTAAGTCTTTTCTTGAGTACACCCATACCTCGCTATACGGTCGCTCTATACGGCATTTCGCTATAACGGCCCTCTTCAAATAAAGCACGTTTTCGATTTACGGCCTAAAATGTTTCGCTATAACGGTAAAAAAATTTTTTCGATGTCTATATATCTACATTAAGGTGGAGCGAAAAAAAAATTTCTTAGCCTGGGGCTAGAATTTGTAGCTTATAAAAAATAAACATTTTTGAAAAAAAAAAATTTTTACTCAACATCTTAGAGTGGCCCACTCATTTTTTAAGTTAAATTCAAGTTCAAATTCTTTTGAAACAAGAAAAAAAGTGTTCCAGAAGCTGCGAAGTGTCCTCTTTCTTGCCCATTAACAATTATTAACTTAAAAAATTCCGATACAATAACATACTTTTCTTAGGCATTAAAGTGAATTTTGAGTTAGAAACGATCAAATTTGTTCATTTTTAGATATTTTTGTTTTTGTTTCAAAAGAATCTTAACTTGAATTTAATTTAAAAAATTAGTGGGCCACCTCAAAATGATGAGTAAAAATTTTTTTTAAAATCTTTATTTTTTATTAGCTACAAATTCTAGCCCTATGCTAAGAAAAAAAAAAAAATTTTTTTCGCACCACCTTAATCTACATCAGCGGTGGGAAACCTTAAAATTTAAAAAAATAATTCAATTTTAGACATGTTGGCGAGCCGCATAAACATGTTTAACGGGCCACAAGTGGCCCGCGGGCCGCACGTTGCCCATCCCTGATCTACATGTTGCCAATCTTGTGCATGAATTTGTATTAGAATAATTGATTCCTTATACGGCTTTTCGCTTTGCGGCCAAGTTTCGTGGAACATATCTAGGCCGTAAAGCGAGGTATGGGTGTATTAAATTCCAAAGGCGCGTGTCAATTGCGATACCGAATATTAAGAAATCCTAACAAGAATTTTATTCTTGCCTCCTTATTTAAATACAAATTACTTTCAGGGCAATTTTTTAATGAAAAAAGTAATAAATTATGAAAAATAAGCGAAACCCCAAGAAGAAATTTTGAGATCGCAATTGCGGTTTTAGAATTCCTTCAATTTTTTTTTAAATTAATTGTACATGGTTAATCGTGGTCAAAAGCGGAGTGTGCACATTTGAGCTCAAAGTTGCATATTCCGATCTCGTGAAAATGTGCCACTCTTCGCTCAAACGCGCACATACCTCGCATTCGTGAAATATCTGTTTTTAATAATGTTAATAGTCAATGTTTCAAATGAAAAAAATATTTGTCAGATTTATTGGATTATTTGATTTGAAAAAAAAGAAGATTCGTGTAAACCCCCCCAATGTCTACGTTAATAAACGTTAAATAATTCTAGGCTTGGTTGGAAGATTATTGAATGGTTTATTTATTGTTAGAATTTTCTAAATGGATTCACTGAAATATTGAACTGAAGGGTTTTACTTGAAACGATACATCTCATATACATTTTAATTGATCAAAAATACGAATTAGTAAACACTCGAAAGTACACCTAAAAATATTTTTATCAAGCTCGCTGCAATGAGGCGTCCAGAAGAGCACCATGATAACTTACCAAAAGGAATAAAATCTAAAACCTTTTTAAAACAAAAAATAAATCTAAATTTATTCAACTTTTAATTTTTTGAATTGAAGAATAGAAAATTAATATAAGCAAATCCGTTAAATACGAGGATGTGCGCATTCGAGCGAAAAGTGGCACATTTCCGAGCGAGGGAAGCAAATGAAGCGCGACGCGGAGCGGCGCGCTTCATTTTCCCGAGATCGGAATGTGCCACTTTGAGCTCGAATGTGCACACTCGGCTTTCAGCACGATTCACTATAATTTAGGCCAATAAATTAAATCTAAAAATTAATTGATTAATATCAATCGTTCCCTCTCACTTGCATTGAGAAGATTATCGTATTTACTCGCTCCCTTCCACTCATTGCTATGGTCAATATGCATTTCGCATATAAAATCGATATTGCCTACATAAATTAAAATTTTTGATTTAAAGAAGCCTAGGATAAACTAAACAAACGTAATTAATACAAGGATGTGCGCATTCGAGCGAAAAGTGGCACATTTCCGAGCGAGGGAAGCAAATGAAGCGCGACGCGGAGCGGCGCGCTTCATTTTCCCGAGATCGGAATGTGCCACTTTGAGCTCGAATGTGCACACTCGGCTTTCAGCACAATTCACAATTTAGGCCAATAAATTAGATCTAAAAATTAATTGAATAATATCACTCGTTCCCTCTCACTTGCATTGACAACATTATCGTATCTTCTCGCTCCCTTCCACTCATTACTACAGTAAATACGCTTAATTATACCCCGCCTCGTACACGGAAGATTAAAGGTACCCCCTAATCGAGCTTTTACGAAGCGTTTTGTTGCAATTTCGCAGGCGTCAAGAGTTTTTGTTTTTTGTGGTACATGTGATGAAATGTAAGAATGAGAGACACGTGTCCATCGTACAAAATGGAAGCCTATAAACCGTTTAAAGCCATTCAAAAATACATAATAACCGCAAAACAAACAGCCGAGTCTGTGACCGGTGTACAAATGTTATTAAAAATAAAATAAGAAAGAAAGAAAAAGAAGCAACTGTTAAAATTCTTCGGCGATATGGCAGGTGCCATTCGCATTTCTTATTCGGCACACGCAACTTTCGTTGTCTGGCAAATACTTACACTATTATTCATAACATTCTTATTCTTAGCGAGTTTTGATTTCGTTTATATTTAAAAGAAAAAATTATTAAAAAGAATGCCTCTTTTTCTTTTCTTGCTGGCGGTTTTGTGGGTGATGAATCTAAGCGACTTGGTGGAGTTAAAAACAAAGAGGAAAACGCAGATTATTAAGAGTGAAATTCCGTAAGTCTGGAATTTGTATTTTTTTAAGGCACTGAATATAAAACGCGTTTTCATGCGATCTGAGTCGAGTATAAATTCATAAATAATTCATGGCTTCTACCACAAGGGTAATACTTTATCGAGTATTCAATTAAACGCTGATAGATCATAGAAAAGATTCTGCAGGTGAACGAAGAAATCGCCTTAACAAGCGATACGTCCAACAACAACAAATTTATTTAACAAATACGCGAAAATGAATCCGACATTCCGCGCTTTATTTATTTTACTTTTCGCTATGTTATTTTAATAAGCGAAGGACGAAGGTGGCGGAGAGCTTTGGCGAAGACGTATGTCTTTCTTGGGCGTTTAATGAAGAATGAAATGGCAACAGATGGCCGACGCTTAACACAAAGGCAGGTGGACATAATGCACTTCAAAATTCGTTTTGATTATGAATTAAATGATGTCCTCGGGTGCGACTTATTCAAATTTTGTCTTGTTACTTTCGTAAATTTAAGGGTGCTTTTTTTTGGACACATCGTATAAAAGCAAATCTGTAGATTTTAGTTATGAAAATTTCAATTGGTTTGCTTAACCAAATATAAAAAATATAGTCCTATAAAGCAGTGGTTCCTAAACTTTTAAGGCTACGGAAGCAGCGGCGGATCGTGAATTTGTGGGGCCTTGGGCTAATACTACTTAGGGGCCTACCTAATTACTCAACTAATTGCCATTTTGTCAAAAAACTGTTTTCTATAGAGTCATTCCATATGAAATCAACAAATTTGAATTAAAAAATGTGCCGCCTGATTTCTCATTTTAATAAAAAAAATTGTAGATGATCTTTGTGGTGCCAGAAATACTAAACCACCACCATTTATTTTTTTTATTGTATAACTTCTGATCAGTACCCTTCCGAAGTCAAAAATTGGGTCAATTTCATACTTGTACATAATGGGCTCTAGCGTTTTATTTACAACAGGTATTGAAATGGTTGTTACTTTATTTGAAAGGGTCATAAATGTGCATTTTATATAAAACAATAAAATTAAACTAAAACAATTAAGAACAAGATGGTGACCATCCGAAGTTTTCACAATTTTTTCTAATTTTTACGATATTTGGTTGAACCCTGTGTCAACCCTTTTGTATATTAACGGTTGATTTTTTTTTACAATAAAGTACTAACCCTTGTGATATCGTGACATAATTATCATTGTCCTAGAATAAAATCTTCTACGAAAAAAAAATGTGAAAATTGATAATTTTGAAAAAAGCTCAACTTTGACCCCAAAAAAAACCCTTTTGGAAAAAAAATAAAAATCTGAAATTTTCAGAAAATGGTATCAAGAAAATGTTAATGAAGTTCAATTACTGCCATTCTGTTATTTTCACCTCTTTAGAAAATATGATTTTTTTAAAAGTGCTACTTTTACAAATAAATATGAAAAGTTTGATAATTTATAGAAGTTTTATAACTTATTTAAACTATTAGAATTATATCAATTTATGATAAAAATAATCAAATAAAAATAAAAATTTTCAAATTCTGTTATTTATTAAAAATAATATAATAACAATAAAAAAACACACCATCCTATTATCGTTTTGTCCCCATCTCAAATAATAAATTAAAAGTCGAACGATATTCTAACTCAGACAATCTCAAAATAGTAAAAGTTTTTAATGAAAAATAAATAATTTCTACATATATTTTTTTTTTATAAATACCAGAATTTGAAAATTTTGACTTTTATTTGATTATTTTTATCATAAATTGACATAATTCTAATAGTTTAAATAAATGGTGGTGGTTTAAGATTTCTGGTACCACAAAAATCATCTACAATTTTTTTTATTAAAATTAAAAATCATGCGGCATACCCCATTTGTTGATTTCATATGGAATGACCCCATAGTGATGTAGGTATAGGGTTGACAACCTTATGATTGATTTTTTTTTAATTTTATATATTTTTTTTAATTCACAATATGGTCTATTGTTTTCAATGAGGACTGGGGGCCCTTTGTATCCACGGGGCCCTGGGCTGCAACCCAAAAAACCCTTAATTAGATCCGCCCCTGTACGGAACACACAACAAATTTCTTTCATTTTATGGAACCCCGCATCAAATTAAAACAAATGAAAGACTGCAATATAAAATAAGAATAAACAACATTTATTAGAAATATTTCAAACAAAGCTAATGTGAAAAATAAAACTGTTTCACCGTTTTATTAATAATGCAAAGATTCAATGGCTTTAACTGATACGCGGAATCCTGGTGACTTTTCCACGGAACCCACTTTAGGAACCACCGCTATAAAGATAGCACAAAATAAAGCCCACTACGTTTTCAACTAAAGCAATGTATTTTTCTTTAGTTTGTACTCCTAAATTTTTTTTGAAGTGCGAAAAAATCTCAAAATTAATATCATTTCAAAATATTCTTTTGTCAAACTACTGATTAAAAATACCCTTACCAAAGCCACCCATAAACTGAGCTTTTTCAAAAGTGAATAAAAAGAAAGCGTCCTCTAACAATTTTCTCTCAAAATAGTTCAGAGACAAAATTATGCCTAAGCTTATATTGAAAAATAAAAAAAAAATTGTTCGTGCAGGGTTTCAAATAAAATTAAACCCTTTCGATTCCAAAAACCGAAACTAATTTAAAAAAAAGTCTATCCAAATTAATTAAAATAATTTAAAAACAACAAGATAAAAAGTGACAATATTTCGCGCGTTTTATGCGGAAAAGAATAAAAAAGGACGCCGCAAGAAAAAAGACAAGATAAGGGCACCCCTTCGATAATCAAACACGAACATTAATTAAAACCCGCAAACCAACAAACTGGCCGTCTCATTTTTAAATAAAAACGATAAATTTTCTTCGAATTAATTACAACTTACAAGAGTTTCATGTTAAACGTTGCTCTTACACCTGCTCTACACAAATTAAAAACTAGATTTTTTTCACAATCGGAATTAATTCATTAGCGAATAATTAAAGCCTCGAAAATGGCGCCATCGACATCAAAAGCTCTTCATTTTTAATTTATTTTAATTGGTCCACGTTCGTTTTTTTTTCGATAGAGAAAAAATAGCACCTACTTCTTAAAACTAAGGTCCCTTGTAAATCAAACACGTGTGGATTAAAAATGAGCGGCTTGAGCTCCTCTCTTTTAGTTACGTCAATGGAACCACAATAAGCCATAAAATAGGACATAAAAATTGCATCGAATACGTTATTAAAGTTTATTAATAACTAAAAAAAATTATGCAGCTGTTAGAAATGATCGTAAATACACCGAAAGCACCTGCTTTTCCACAGCCCTGTCACACCCGAAGTACGTTGCTTTTATCAACCCCCAACAGGTCATCCAGGAACAAACGGTCCCCGCCACTTTAAAAATAACGCCTAACGTTCGTTTCGGGAAAAAAACCAATATTTTGTTCGTTTAAATAACCATAAATTTTGGGCGACAAGAACTTTGATCTTGAAATTAATATATGAGCGCTCTTAGCACGTTTTCCAGTAAATACGGATTTTTGGTGAACGTTGCCAAAGGACTCATGGAGCCGTTTCAATTTTTGATTAATTTTTAAGCGGCCTTTAATTTATGTCCGAAAACTAAATCAAAGAGATTAGAGTTTTTGAATAATCAAAGAGGACGAAAAAATGTATACGAAATTAATAAGTCTTCCGCGCTCAAAAACAAGTAGCGAAGACTTGCTTCTAAGCAGCACGTGAGAGCAACTCTTGATGGCACTTAATGTAGTGCCAACATCCGGTAATCAACTAATAGAAAACCTCGTACATAAAATTGAAATACAAGCCTGGACCGCTAATTACTTTACCTTGGTTATTTTACAAGAGTTGTTACGATTTTTAAGTTTATTGAGCAGCCCCCCTAGGAGCTACCTCGTCCCCAAATAACTGTGGCTAGTCCATCTTCCCCCAAAAACCACCTGTAGGGTTTTACGTTATTTTTCTTTTAAGGTGAGAATTGCTTTATAAACTTCTGATTTGGCAAGAAATTAAACTGAAGCGAAGGTGTGTGGAATGAGATGAAGAAAACTGTTATCAAAAATCAAATAAAGGAGGAAAAACAGAAAATTCTAGCACGTTCTATTCGCATGTGACGCATAAAGGAAGGCTCTCAAGTTGACGGCCGACGGAAGTAGCGTTTAGTCCCATCAAATTATCCTATTAAAATTATTCCCTTAATTATAAAAACATACGACAATTTCTAGAGCGAGCCCACAAAATGTTCCCATCTTATCCTTTCGTTTCAATTAAGAAAAATACAATCTTAAGCGAGTTACACAATTAAAACTCTACATTTTCATTAAGACTTTTACACAGTTTAAAATCGAGCTAATTTCTAAAATTGCTAAGAATTGGAATACCTACACTTTAGAGAAGAGTTTCGGGGGTTAAAAGTTAAGTGTTTATTAAAAGAAAAAAACAAATTCTAAACACTACAATAGAGCGTTAATAAAAAAATATTAAAACAGAGATTTTTTTAATTGCTTCTCCTATTTTTGAGCTGTGTACGGCGGTTTAAATTTAAAAAAAAAGGTGCGTGTACTTATGTACAGTCAGCCTAAAAAGTAATCAACACTCTAAAACAGTACTTACCGTAATCGAGCTATTCCAAGAGACATGTTTTAGTTAAAAATAGTGTTTAAGGAGATTTATGACGGCTTTTATAAGTACAATAAATATTTTTTTCTATTAATTGTTTAAAAAAAAGCTTTATAATCAATTTACTAAATCTTTTCTAACAAAGAGGTCAGCTGTCACAAATACCTTTACGTGTCTATTTAAGATTCCAAATTTACTTCTAGGTACTAAAATTACAAAGATCAATTGTAATTGTTTTTTAACCATGCAGCGCCAGATTTTGTCTCTTGGAATAGCACGATCACTGTAGGTGCTGCTCTAGGGTGTTGATTACTTATTAGGTTGACTGTACACGCGTTAGAAGTTATACTTCTTTGACGTGCCTAAATTAAATGTACCCACGGGTTATGTGACTTATCTTGCGTTTATTTATAGCTAGATCACTGGTTGTCAAATTACATGTGACTGCGACTCTCTTAAAAAATCTAGTCTTTGCACGTCCCCACTATACACCTAATCCAGAGGTCGCCAAAGTGGTCTATATAGACCCCGAGGGGTCTATTTAACAAAAGTAGGAGCGATCAGAGCCAGGAGGTCGAAAGAAGAACAATATTAAAGTGTTTAAATTTCAACATTAAGATATTTATCAAAAAACAATTGTTACACAATGTAAAATTACTTTAATAAATGTTTAAAATCATAAAACAAATGTACAAACACAGTACCTAATAGATAGTTTTATTTTAATTAACTGAAAATTACTTTTATGGGGGTCGATGGAAATTTCGAAAAATTATATAGGGGTCGATGATCAAAAAATTTGACGACCCCTGACCTAATCCATCATTTATTTGGTAAACCGTGTAAATCAAAATCATAATTTTTGTATAGAAAACGATGTAAATCGAAACCAAAGCAAAAATTAATGTAAACAAATTCAATAAACACGAGAATGTGCACTAGGGTGGTCGTTAAAAATTAAATTTCTTCCGTCGCCCCAAACAAACCTTCCTTTTAATGAAAAAATACAAGAAAATTTTTTCAAATTTTTAACCTAAATAGCACGTGCCTCAAGACAATCAAAGTTATTTTTTTGATAAGATTGTAGTTTTTTGCAAGTATCTCTTAAAGTATACGGATTTGAAAAAAGTTATAAGAGTATTTTGTAGGAAATTCAATTCTCTACAAAAAAGGTCTGTTCCATTTTCTTCATGGAATTCATATTTATAGAGATATTCTCAATAATAAATTCATTAACTTCATATAGTCAACATTTTAAGATCCTCAAACGTCATTATTTCTTAAATATATATAATTTCGTAAAACTATAATAAATTCTAGTTGTTACAAAAGTTTTTAATTTCAGAAAAAAATGCCGTTTGTAGGTCTTAAAATGTTGAATATATGGATTTAATGAATTTAGTATTGAGAATATCTCCATAAATATGAATTTCATAAAGAAAAAGAAAAAGACCTTTTTTATAGAAAATTTAATTTCATACAAAATTGTTGCTATAACTTTTTCTCAAATCTGTATAATTTAAGAGATACTTACAAAAAACTACAATTTTATGAAAAAATGAACTTATATTGTTCTGCGGCACGTGTTATTTTTGTTAAAAAAATTTCCTTTATTTTTTCATTAAAAGGAAAGTTTTGGGGCGTTGGAACAAATTTAATTTTTAACGACCAACCTAATGTGCACATTCGAGCGAAAAGTGGCACATTTCTGAGCGAGGGAAGCAAATGAAGCGCAACGCGGAGCGGCGCGCTTCATTTTCCAGAGATCGGAATGTGCCACTTTGAGCTCGAATGTGCACACTCGGTTTTCAGCACAATTCTTAATAATTTAAGCCAATAAATTAGCTCTAAAAAAAATTAAAATAATATTAATCGTTCCCTCTCACTTGCATTGAGATGATTATCGTATCTTCTCGCTCCCTTCCACTCATTCATATGGTAAATACGCTTTTCGTAAATAAAATCGATATTGACTAAATTAAATTAAAATTTTTGATTGAAGGAGCCTAGGATAAATTAAACAAACGTAATTAATACGAGGATGTGCGCATTTGAGCGAAAAGTGGCACATTTCCGAGCGAGGGAAGCAAATGAAGCGCGACGCGGAGCGGCGCGGTTCATTTTCCAGAGATCGGAATGTGCCACTTTGAGCTCGAATGTGCACAGTCGGTTTTCAGCACGATTCACAATAAATTAGCTCTAAAAATCAATTAAAATAATATTAATCGTTACCTCTCACTTGCATTGAGATGATTATCGTATCTTCTCGCTCCCTTCCACTCATTCATATGGTAAATACGCTTTTCGTAAATAAAATCGATATTGACTAAATTAAATTAAAATTTTTGATTGAAGGAGCCTAAGATAAATTAAACAAACGTAATTAATACGAGGATGTGCGCATTCGAGCAAAAGTGGCACATTTCCGAGCGAGGGAAGCAAATGAATCGCGACGCGGAGCGGCGCGCTTCATTTTCCCGAGATCGGAATGTGCCACTTCGAGCTCGAATGTGCACACTCGGCTTTCAGCACGATTCACAATAAATTAGCTCTAAAAATCAATTAAAATAATATTAATCGTTCCCTCTCACTTGCATTGAGATAATTATCGAAAATTGTACTCTAAACGCGCCAAAAGAAGTATAACTTCAAAAATTAATTGAGTATTTTTAGAGGATTTTTAAAAAGCTGAAGGCTCTGATTTAGGACGGAATGAAGAGCCCCTATCTTTCGAGATAAAGCAAAGCAAAAGCAAACACCATCAATTAACCACATAATAGACTTATGCTTTTGTTAACTTATTTGATGTAATTTATGGAGTTTAAATTGTATTGTATTTTTTTTTCTGTGATGCAAAGTGACCCTTATTTTTATTTTAATCCCTAAAGAGCGCGGTCTTTGATTAAGGCGCTCCTTAACCAATTTGAAAAAATCAACCGCAACGCCCAAAAAACGGTACGACTCTTCTAGAACCCCACTTTCACTTCATTTCTTTTTCTAATTTTGTGCCAAAAGAACAGTTCATTTCCTTTAAAAAAAAGGAGCTCTCAGGATTTCCGCGAATTTCCACCGTTAATCAAAATCGCTTTCGGATGACAATAAATGTTTCCTTCCCCCTCTGTTAATGCGATTTTTTGTCAAAAAAAAAAAAAACTAAAGATCAAATTTATGATTTCCTGAATTAATCGATTTATTTTCAAGGATTCCAAATAGGATTTTCCACTGTTTGACAATAAAATGAGACGTCAGCACCGAAGGCTCTTTATTTAATTTTTTTTCGATATCAAAAAATTAGCAAATACAACCAAATACCCGCTAATTACATTTAATTTAAAACGAAAAATAGAGGGCGGTAGGTAGTTTAATCATTGCACATTCTAGTAACTATGGCAACATATCGCATCTATTTATTTTAGGGCCATTAAAAAGGGGTACGAATTACATAGGGACTAACCTGGTTTTTGTCTACTGAAAGCCTTCATTGTTTTAATTCCCATCCCGCCACAAAAATCCACCGAGTCAATATACATGTGACTAGATGTAAAAAAATCGAATCAAACACACACACTCACACACTCTCAGAACTTAGAATTTTTATTAAAAAAAAACACTAATTTTTATATGGGCACTTCGAGGAGAAAACGAGACAAAAGAAAAAGGCACTCTTTTTTTTTAAATAAACGCACCTTTTTTATATTTTCACCTGTTTTTTCGGTGGGTTAAGTTTATATAACTAAAAAGATGAATTATTGCAAACGCTCCCCTTTTCTTCTTGAATCGTCACTTGGTGTTCTATTTTTGCTTCGGCTTAAAATAAACTACCAAGAGAGAAGACTAAAGTTAATAACACGAGTATGATCTTTAGAGAATTGTCGCTCTGAATTTTTGGTAAGTGGCTTTTGCATTTTTTCTCGTCCTTCTCTGGGTCGTTGATTTTAATCGACACCCTTCTTTTCCACCACGAGCTCAGGCCTTCCCCGAACAAGTGAAGGATGATGCGTGTGATTACGTAAGTCGAAAATCACGTTGTTTTCTTGCAAGAAGCAACACACTCGCACAACACACCGAAGAGAAAAACCAAAGTCCGATTTCCGCGGCGCGTTATCGCCTTATTCGCGAGTCCGGCCATTGCAAGACGCACATGGTGTGCATTCGGACGCCTCGCGATTAGCAAAAATGTGAGAGAGCCGCGCGTTTTTCAAATACAAAGACAAAAGATGAAGAAGAAGTATTGGTGAGCGCACCTGTGCAACTCAAACTTGAATGGCTTGTGAGGACTGAAAAGCGTTGCTTCTCCCTCCATGTGTGTACCCGGAGAAGTTATGAATGAATACTCTCCTTCAGGGTCCACACACGCACCACGTTGGTGATGAAGGGGCCGCGGATTCCGGGTCTCGTACGACGAAGCCGTGAGAACTTTTGATGACCGGACTATTCGGCCTCTTATCTCACCTGGCCGATGGATTAATTAGCTTTCGAACCGCTTCCAAATTGCGCTTTACCTTTTTTTTTTCAATTTTCGCTATTGGACGCCCCCTTTGCACATCGCGACCACGCCATTGTCCACTATTTAATTTTTTTGACGTTTCCCAACTCAAATTTCTCAAACAGAAGTCTAAGCGAAAGCTTCAAGTTTTTTCAAAAATATATTCAGATTTTGAATACAATTTTTTCTTTTCAGATACTTAATTAACTATTAATATTTCAGCCCTATAAAATTACCCCAAAAACAAACTTTTCACGGAGTGTGTTAAAATAGAATTACAGTAAAACCTCCATTTACGGACACCTCTTATAGAAGGACACCTCCATTCAGCGTACACTTTTTTGATGACAGAGAGAAGTGCCTATGCTTTATATGCATTTTGGTCCTTTTTCTCTTAGACGGACACCTCCCTTACACGGACAAAAATTTCATGACCATTGGTGTCCGTCTATGGGAGGTTTTATTGTATTTTCTTAATATTTTTTGCAAATGTTGACCAAATAAAATTAACACTTTTTGAACGTAATTTAAAAACAAAAATATAGAATAATTTTAAATAGAAATAAATAAGAATCGACATATTTAACAAAAATTGATTTCAGTTCCAAGAAAATTAATCGATTTCCTATTAGGTAACTGACAAATTTCAAAATTTTTTAAGTGCCTAATGATTAATAATAATAATAATTTAGTTCAATGCTGCTATTATTATTAGGTTTAAAGAGTTTGACAAAGGTTAAACTTGTAATTTTATTACAAAGGTCTTTAATTGATTAAATTAAATAAATCAACAGATTTGGAATAAATCAATATGAAAAACGTTTCCCAACAACTCCAATATTATGTAAAAATGAAATAAACCTTTTAAGCAAAATTAATTACAACCATCACAACCGATTTCCGTTTAAACCAAAGGCCAAATTTCGGAATAAAACTTCCAAAAAACTAATGAATATTTAACAAGCTTCCAAAATAGCCCATAAATAATTTTTAGGCAAAACAATTTTTTTTTAAATTAATTTTATTAATTTTTAATCACCCCTCATAATTACCAACTTCCACCTTATAAATAAGAGCAACACTTAAGAAAAATTAATTCGAAGGTAAACGGAAATCGAACGCAATTAACGGGGTTAATGCCAAAATGCATCCGTTCGTAATTTTTCGAATCGATCAAAATGTCGCAAATTAATTTTTATTCCCAAAAAGCGCACTCAAATTCTCGATGAAAGCAAAAAGGAATTTAGGCTCTTAGAGAGTGGAGATTAAAATCTACAACCCCTAAAATTTGTAAAGGAATACCTTTTTTGTCTGGCCGTTTCTTTGTGCTTTGTGGACGTTCCCAAATTTTTGAAATCATCGCAGGTGCAAAGCCTTCAAAGGAACCTCTCTTTTTCAATGGATTTTTTCTCTTTTACAACAGGTTGATGCCTTTAAATTAGACGTTTCGCTTTTTTAAAATTTAAATCAGAGAAAAAGGCCCCATTTACCTTTGCCCCTCAAAAAAAGCATCACAAAAGACTTGCGAAATTTTTCTCAGCTCATGAGTTGAGCTGAAACCCTTAAGAAAAATGATAAAAGGGGGGCTCTTTGCGCAGCAAGTGGATAATTTTAAATAACAACTACGAAAGAGCTGTAAATTGTAGGTGACACAAATATTGACCTAAATAAAATAATGGGTGCACACACACCAGCTGATGAGCGGTCCCCTTGCCTCGCGACGTGTGGCCCCCTCGGGGGCCCCGAAATGTCTCTGCCTCTAGAGAACAGCCTTAGGCTCTTGTGGAGTGATGAACAACTTCCGGTAGGACGTAGAGACAATTTTAGAAAAATTTCAGACTCTTATCTTGTCTGCCATACATTTGTTGCTCCCACACTTCTAAATAAATGACGATAAATTTACTAATCACAAATGTTTTTGATAACAAATGTGACAACGAGCTTGTTCTACGATTATTTCCGCCTACGGACCCCCTAATCGTGTTCTTACATTTTTTTTTAAATTTTTGAAATAGGTCCTCTTCGAAGTTTGGGACGTAGAACATTTAAATTTTGAGTCGGCAGAAAATCCAGAGCCTTCTTGTATTTGTTTATTTACCTTACATTAGTTAGACATATAATAAGAATACGAGGCATTTCAATGACATTTAAGAGTTTTATCCAACGATTCTCTACGAGCCCCAGTTGTAAATTTTTTGGGAAAGAATGGAAGTCGTTGTTTGTGGAATTTTTTTGAGTTAATCTGTTAAAGTACACAAAGTGTAATCTCCCCGAGTTACTGAAAATTCGTTTGGAAGCAATAAAAACGAGAGTAAAAACATGTGACGCAATTCTTTACAATTTTAGAAGAAGAAACCGGGGGGGAAATTACGTTGTCGGCTTCGTAGCCTTCGTTCAGGGTTCCTCGCTGTTTCCGGTCGCTTTGCGAGGGTGCGATCCCTGCTGTTTCCGGCGTTAAGCACCCCCTCAATAAACCACAAAACCACCTTTGATATTTTGCACACTTTTCTAATTTTTTCTACTTACAAATTTCAAAATTTAAAAACAAAAAAAAAAAAGAAGAAATTAGTATGTATTAATTGACTTGTTTTCTGAGGGCATCATCATCAATATCTGTGTTACAGCAACACTTGCTTTTTTGGGAGACGAAAATAATTTTAATGTTTTCCTTGTCAAAACGAATATGACAAAAATATGTAAAATAAATGTGCTGCTGCCAGGAAGAATAAAAATTTTACGGAAAAAAAAAGGAGCAAGTGAAAGATTGAGAGGTCTGTTTAAAAAAAGTTACTCAAAACACGGAAGTTTAACCAAATCATTTAAAAGAAGGCACATGCACTCTTCTTTTCGGTTTTAATTTTATTAAAACCATTTCTTAAGGACCTTGTAATTTGGATGTTTTTTCCAAAACCAAAGACAGAGCCCAATCTGAACCTTCCGTGTACGCGGTGGGGTATAACTAATGTGACCAATTTTTTCTTGTTAAAAAGTGACGCTTGGTAATCGTGCTTAAAACCGATTGTGCACATTCGAGCTCAAAGTGGCACATTCCGATCTCGGGAAAATGAAGCACGCCGCTCCGCGTCGCGCTTCATTTGCCTCCCTCGCTCGGAAATGTGCCACTTTTCGCTCGAATGCGCACATCCTCGTGTTTATTACATTAGTATAATTTACCGTACGCTCCTTCAAATCAAAAATTTGAATTTAATTTAGTAAATATCGCTTTTGTATTCGAAAAACGTATTTACCATAGCAATGAGCGCAAAGGAGCGAGAAGATACGATAATCTTGTCAAAGCAAGTGAGAGGGAACGATTAAAATTATTCAATTAATTTTTCGTCTAATTTATTGGCCTAAAATATTGTGAATGATGCTTAATAGCGAGTGTGCAAATTCGAGCTGTAGGGGGAAAGTGGCATGAAACAGCCAGTTTTAAAAAAAGGGATAAATAATATAGAAGGACATAAATAAATCAAATTTTTTTTTAAATCTGTAATTGTTTATGCATTTATGTACGTAATGTCATAAAACATTTTTCAAAATTAACGATACTTTTCGACTTCTAATCATTTATAAAAAAAATAAAATTTGGCTTTTTCATAACCTATAGGTATTGAAACAGCCAACCTAATTTTTGAAAAAGCCATGTTCTTATTACAAGATTAAAACTGCACAATAACGAAGATATTATTTAATAATAATCTTAAGCTATAATTTTAGATCTTATATAATTATAAAACGTTTTAAATAACGCAAACTCTAGATAAAATATTTACTTACATAAATCTAAGAAACTGTCAAAAAATTTGACGTTTGAGATCAATCATTGCAAAAACTTAAAAACGTTTTTAGCAAAAATAATGCAGTTTCCCTTTTACGCCACAGAATTTATATGCCCAACCATTACAATTTTGCATCGGTACCACTCTTGATTGCTGTTACTACAATTATTATTGCATTTTATGCAATTAAAAGGTGGCTTTTTCATTACACTGCAGTCCGGCTATTTCAAAACATATTCTCTCAAGAAACAAAATATCGAAAATTACTATGAAATCAAAGATTAGTCTACAAAATATATACGTTATTAGAAGGCCTAATATATCTATAAAATTATAGTGTAATCATATTATTATTAGTTTTGTACGTATAAGCGTTAGAAAACAAATAAACTGAACTCAAAACCTTACTTTTTGACGACAAAATCTTCAATACGTCGTATCGGCGCCGTTTATTGACGGTGAACGGTCAAATTTTTGTGGGGGATATCTGGCTAGTGTTGCTATCTTAAAATAATAATACATGAACGATTCGTATGAAAACTACCGTGTAATTGATAATGGCTTTTTCAAAACTTGGCTGTTTCATGCCACTTTCCCCCTAAGTGGCACATTTCGATCTCGGGAAAATGTGTCACTTTTTGCTCAAATGTGCACATCCTGGTATTTATTCGATTTGCCTATATGAGCCGTTTATTTTGAAAGTTATCTTTAATTTGAAATATTTAAGGTTTTGCGTTTTTATAAAATTAAAAATATACGTAAGATATATGGTTGACTCGCAATGCTAAATCGTATTTAAGGGAGTTCATTTTATAATTCTTATTAAAAAATCGCTATTATTAAGTGTATATGTGCTTGCTTACCTTAAAAGGACTTAGATCACTTTCAAAATAAAAATTAAAGTCTCCTAAGTTCCAAAGCATTTCAAAAACACGTTTTCTTTCTGTTTCATTAAAAAATTCAAACACACTTTTCGATATTGGTAATCTTTACTTTGAAAAACTTTGGCAGGTATAATTTTTCCCGTTTGTGTATCGTATCTTTTCCCCGAATTTCGTTTAATTTTACGAAGTTTCTGAATATAAGTATTACTTCTGTTTTCTCTAAATCCTTCTCTGAAGCTGTTGTTTTGTAAATTCTCATTCTCAATTAGTTCCTCTTCCTCTGTTGAAGAATGAAGTTCTAAAATTCTCTTTCTTTTTCTATATTTGTTGTATGATTTTAATTCTTCTTCACTTTCAGAATCAAAGAATGTTGTGATTTTATCCTTTCCCATGGGTTTAATAATTTCTTTAATTAAATATTATTCTTTAAAATTTAATTCAATATTATAATGTAAGGCAACTGATCCAAATAAAGCCCGGTGCCCAATAAAGCCCAATTTTCAAATTTCCCGCTTCCTGATTTCGAATCATTGTCAAAGCTCGTATATTTTACAAGAGAAAGATTGTTACCTTTATTTTGAAGTTTATTATAAATAAACATTTTGATTACGAAGTATTGATGCATTTTTTCAAAAATCTATTAATTATGCCTTTATAAACTTAAGGTGGGCCTTATTTGGGTCCGTTACCTTAATTTAAATTACCTTCATCACTGCTTTCAAGATTTTGGGCCGCACTTTTTGACATTATCAATAAAAAGTGAACTTAGGTCACTTTCAAAATTATGATTTTCAGTATTTATATTATTATGAAAATGTACGTGTTACAAAATTTTCAAATATATTAAATATATTTCAATGCCGATTTATTTTTTTGACAGTTCAGCATAAATTATAAATGTCACCACAGTTAACTTGAAAAAAAGATAAAAATGGGCTTGGGCCACTTTCAAACTAAACGGCTCACATATACTATGACTACTCCGCTTAAAAAAAATTGAAGTAATTCTAAAACCGCTCTCAAAATTTCTTCTTGGGGCTTAGCTTATTTTTCATAATTTTTTACTTTTTTCATTAAGAAATCGCCATGAAATTAATTTGCACTTCAAAAAGGGGCAAGAATGTTTTTCTCGTTAGGATTTCTTAATATTTGATATTGTAATTGACACGTGCCATTGGAATTTAGTACTCAAGAAAATATTCAATGGTTTATAAGTCGAAGAAAAAGTAAAGTTTTTGTATTTTTATTAATAAAAGTCTATTCTAATGCATAAAAAAATATGTGTTTTACTTAAACATATTCATTATTAGTTATTAAAATATATTTCTCATTATTGAACTGCCATAAAGTACAACTTTGTGGGTTTTATTTCATTTTATTTTCGGGGTATGGCAAACCCCACCTAGTATGTCATGTGACATTCAGTCACCTAGTATAGGGAAGGTTAAATATTATCCCTTGGGCCTAATAGCATAACGAAACCAAAAATTTATTGAAGTGGATTATTTGTTATCAATCATATTAAACAGCTCTTGCATTAGATTAAAAAAATTTTCTAAAAAATATTAAAATTATTTTATGCGATAAGTACACTTCGGAAAAAGATGCGCAAGAAATTTAAGAGTCTATTTTTCGTATCGCGATTTTTAGATTTGGAATAAAATTGGGCAAAAAATAGAAATGTGTGCAGTTATGCGTCAAAAAAATCAACAAGTGGTTGTTGGTTGATATTCAAATGCTACGATAACGTGGGGGTCAGGGCAAGTCAATTTTATATGACAATGCCCCAACGACGAAACTAATCCATATTCATAAAACTTTTATATTATATGCAGATTTTTTATAATTTGCATAACAAGTAACACTTGTTGAGGACCTTTTATTGTTAATAGTTCGTCGCTTATGGTTTTTTATTAAAATAATGCGTTTACCGCAATAAATTTATTTCCAACTCGTCATTGTTTTTAAAATTATTCTTTTGCTTTTGTATTTGTAATAGGCTTGTTTTTTTTTACAAGTTGCCGGTAGAAGAGCTTGATTTCTACGTATACAAGGTGTCCCCTCAAAAGACTCTTCTAAAAAAAAACTTCTAATTTCACAGGTATTTAAAAATAAATCAAATTTATGATTAACACCCAATAACATTGCAACAAAACGAGCCCTCGAGAAGCTTCAAAGGGCCGAGGAAAAACGTACCAATTTTCCCTTGGCAATTCTCTCACAAGCGAAACGTATCGTTTTGTCCAATTAAAAATATTAATTAAGTCCGAAAAAGTGGTCCCTCGTAAATAACAGAATAATTTGCGCAAACAAGGACAATTATACATAAAGTTCGTTTACTTTTTTACATACTTTAAATTTATTCTACCGTGGCGAAGAGATAGCGGCTACCATTTTGTATAATTACGATTTTTTTGCGTTTTATCGAAACTTAATTCGCGAGTTTATTTACTGCGAAAACAATCAACTCAAAATTCGCTCTTAATTTAATAACCGTTGTCTTAGAAATTGTTTAGTGCTTTTTTTTTAAATCTAATGCGCACAATTTTTTCCAATAGTGCGGTCAAAATAGACATTTCAAATAACAAAAATTCCAACAGAGCTAAAATTTGGTTGAGACCTTGGGTACACTATTAGAAATAAAGTGTCAAAAGTCCCCATCGATCCCATCTGTGCTAAAAAAGTTAGTCGGGGTCAAAGGTTTAAATTTGAGGTTTTTTGAATTTTTTTTTAAAACGGTAAGTTTTATCAAAAAAGTATTTCAGACAAAAATTATAGATCTTAAAATTACAGTTTTACCTCCCTAACTTCACACAAAATGTTCCGCGGAAAAATGTAAACTTAGAGGATATGTGAAGTTATAGAAAAAATATTAAAATATTAAGATGTATTTGCAGATTTAAAAAATCTGTAATACATGATTGTTTTTTAGACCTTACTGCATACTTTTCAATATTTTCTTTAGTTTTTAAAACTATAGTTTTAAAAACCAAAGAAAATTTAATTAATTAACACAGAAAAAAAGAACAAAATTTGCAATTTTATTTTTGCGCGCTATTGCTTATTATTGCGTTATAACACTGGCTTCTAAAATTTTTGACTAAAAGATCTGAAAACTTGAATCTTGAAACTTTAAATTTATCTTTTAAAATTTTAGATACGATCATTTTTCACTGAAATACAGCCTGTCATAAATCACAATAAAATTTAGGAAATTTTTTTGACCCTTTAATTTTTTTCTTTAGTGTACATACAATAAACTTAAAAGATTTTTTTTCTTTGTGAACATGTAACATTTTAAATAAGAAAAGCAAAGTTATCTGTCTTTCTTACTAAAATGATTTTTTATATTGAGAAGTTAACTCTCATTATACCTGTAAAAATTCCAACGCAAATCATGTGATCGTCGAGTTAGAGAATGTGAAGTTAACCCTAAGATAATTTGTATCTCCCATTTTGGGACCTATGAAAACTGTGAAATTAGAGAAGATGTGAAGTTATGGAATGTGAAGTTAGAGAGGTATAACTGTATCTACAAAAATGGTCCTTATACTTTTTTTTCTAAGGATCACCATTCGTTAGATATCACGATTCTACACTAAAAAAAAAAAAAATGAAAGGGTCAAGAATATTTTTAAATCTTTTGGTGATTTTTGACAGGCTGTATTTCAGTGAAAAATGGTCGTATCTAAAATTTAAAAAAAGCTTTTTAAAGCTCCGAGATTCTCGTTTTCAGATCTTTTAGTCAAAAATTTTTCGGGGCCACCGATATCACGCAATCTTAAGCAATACAGCCTGTCAAAAATCATCAAAAGATTTAGGAAATTTTCTTGACCCTTTCATTTTTTCCATTAGTGTAGAATCGCGATATCTCATGAATGGTGATTCTTAGAAAAAAAAGTATAAGTACCATTTTTGTAGATAATTTTACGATCTATAATTTTTGTCTGAATTACATTTTTAATAAAACTTACCGTTTTTGAAAAAAATCTAAAAAACCTCAAATTTTGACCTTTAACCCCGAATAACTTATTTAGGACACATGGGATCAATGAGGACTTTTGACACTTTATTTCTAATGGTGTACCCAATGTATCAACCAAAATTTAGCTCTGTCGGAAATTTTGTTATTTCACCACTATTTTTATGTCTAATTTAACCGGACTACAAAGCCATACAGAAATAATTATTTAAAATAGTTAAAAACTTAGCATCGGACAATAAACATAGAAAAAATCGAGACTCACCTGTAACAAATAAAAAAAATAGTCACACAAGTATTTACCAAAAAATTCAATTAAAATAAAATTGATATAAACCACGAGAATCTACATTCTATTTTGTTTTTTTTTTTAATTAAAAAGCATTAAATTATTAGCTCCTATTAAAATAAAAAATTCTGTAGATTTCAAAATCTCAGATTTTCGACCCAGCAATAACTTTTACATCCTTTCCAACTAACCCCTAACTAGCCTCTTATAAAACATCGCCGATTTTGATTAATTTTCTTTTTTCGGAAAATTTCGTTATTGAATTGGTGTCGCCTGCGCCCACTCCTAAGTGCAAAAATCTGTTAAAACAAAGGTAATTGATTTTTAAAAGTCGCCAGAAAGGAAACGCTTAAAGCACTAACCGGAAAAGCGGTTTAAAGAACAAACTCATAATGGCATTAGAAAAAATGAAAAAGAAACCTCTGCGTATCGCATCTCCAACTTTAATCACTTGCATCCTGACTGGACAGGATATATTATTGATGTTCGAAGATTGGCGGATAAATAAAATTTAAGGATAACTGTTAACTGGATGCGACAAACATGGTAAAAAACCCATCGACTTCCTTCATTAAACAACAAGCTCAGCACGAGGCGACCATTTACTTTTTCCTCCGCACTAAAATCCAGCACTTAATTTGATTTAATGCCTTCTTCTCGATCATAGAAAAAGCTTTTAAAATCGCCAAATCGAAAAGTGTGTTCGATTGACAGGAAGTCGGAGATCTGCATTGAAAAGGAAGTCGATGTTGTTAACACCTTTAATTACTTCAACTTCGGGTCAATAGGCACCCAGTTTTTTTTTTGTAATTGTCGTTAGTTATCATTCAAATATTTAAATTTCGCGTAATTTCCTATTAGAAAAAATGTGAGTTCTACTTAACATCAAAATTGAACGTAGAGAAGTGCACGTTACAGTTTACTTCTTAAATTTTCGTAAAATTTTCAAATGGCACACATTTCATTTTTATATCTTATCTGAAGTCAGACCATTTCAAATCTAGTTATCTACACATTTCATAATTTTGAAAAAAAAATGGAAGTCTTTGCCCTTATTTTCCCCAGAATTTTCAAATAACACCCTAATACTTTTATGGTTCAATTACAGCCAAAGTGTCCGAAAATTCCACATTTTCAAAAATCTTAAAGATAAATACAAGGAGACCTTTTCCAATATAACCTTCTAACCAAAGGAGGATGCGACAATTTGACGATTTTGGTCTTTTGAGCGTACAACGCCAATTTTTTATCAATGATAGCGCAAGTTATGAGGAGCACAATGATACCGATTTCGAGAACGTGCACAACTCGGAAATTACCGGAAATCATTTTTGAAAATTCGCCGGTTTAACGGAATTTTTGCCCTTTTTAACCCCTTTTTAGACATTTCGCAAACTTTTCGATTGCACTATAATTATGTACTCGTTGATGCCTATCCGTACATGTGACGCAATATTGGATGCGATTTATGACAGACATATCCCGAGGTCGAGATCTTTGACAGAAAACTGAAGTCCGGTTCGCTTTTGCGCACATTGAATTTTGTTTTGGTCAACAGCTGATATTTCTCACGCATGCGTTATGAGAAATCTGCGCAGAGTCCCGTCCAGTGCTGCGCATGTCTAGCATTTTGACTCTTAATTTTAATCAATTAAATCAGTGGCTCATTCAATTTGGATTCGATTTTCAATGACGTATTGAGATATGCTTGAGCCAACATTTAGTATTTGTTTCATTTAAATCGGTTGACAAATAAAAAAGATATGTCAATATGTAAATACGTGAGCCGTGTTTTTAAGCCTAAGTAGTGCAATTGAAAAAAGTCATAAAACATTATATTTTATTCGTAGCTGTCAAAATAATATATTGAATCTAAACATTTAAAAATAACATTTTCCATCGCTACTGTCTCAAGAAATTTTCATAAGGTCGCAGTCCAGAGAAGTGGGTTGCCTAATATCGAAGAAAATTTAGACCTTTCATAGTTCCATTCCAATTTTTTTCCAACAAGTAATTGTGTTATAAAAAAAATAGAAATAGATCAACGGAAGATAGGACTACAGGGTGACATCTTTTGTTTGTTCCCGAATATTTCTTTTGTAATTTTCAGTTTTTTATTAAAACCAATAATACATATAAAGCAAAATATATTTCATTATTATTTAACTATTCGCCGCTTCAGAAAAAAGCTGCATTTTTTGGGACCGCGGCCTTAATGTTATGCCGATTCCAAATATGTAAAATTCTTAACAATATCTGTATAAACAACAGAGTTAGAATTTTTTTTTAAATACCTACTTCAGCGCACCTCTTTTTTTTAAATCTAAAAAATACTTTCGAGAGGTGTAAAATATATATTTGTTTAACAATTTTAAAACAAAAGGAGTTCCCTAAGACAAATGGTAACACAAAATTCCTAAGCATCGATCTTTAAACAATTATCTGTGTGCACAATAAACAGATACAAGTTTGTACAAATTTACAACAATTATAAAAAGGACGAGATTTGCGCAATCGTATCCTATCGCAATACCTAAAATGTATTTCCCTAAAGCGAACGAAAAAAATATTTAATTAATTAATTTAAAAAAAAATCCTTTGAGAAAAACTGGCTTGCCACTTCGCTGCACATTTTTGCATTATGCCACTGTGACTCATGCGTTTTATAATTTAATTTGTCTTTCAGTTTTATTCTTTAAACAAAAAACAGAATTTATCAACGCAAACGTGTAATTAAAAAGAAACACTTATATATGTTATATTGCCATAAAATGTTTATTAATGGCGAAGAGAATTAAAATAAACAAGGCTCTCCTCGAACAGACAACATAATTGTTGTTAAAATATCGAAACGTATGCAGAAATTTTACTGTTACTTCCGGCGACCTCGAAGATCTATAGATCTATAATATTCCTCGTCTATTTTTCGATTTCAGAGGTCACGAAAAGCGCTATATTCTACCATAAAATTAAACCCGAACACGTCGAATTTTGAATGCATAAAATTTCGAAAAAAATTCGTCAGATTAAATAAAGAGTTTTCAATAAGCGAGGGCTGTTCTTAGGTGTACAAAGGGGACCACTTTGGAGGAACTACGGTCCGGTGCTCCGCCGTGCCCGGCCAAGCCTCCAGACATCATTATTTCCCTCCGAAGACACAATTTTGACCTTTTCCCTCGATCTTTATCGTAATTAAACAAAAAATCTTTAATTTCGAATCATTAAAGCCGCCACAAACGGAGAGGGAGCGCGCCCTCTGTTGACAATAAGCAAGAGACTCCACGTAAGATTTAATTAATCCCTCGAGTCCCAACTTCATTAACACTTTTCCTTTTAGAGTATTAGCTAATTCGAGCAAAGAGCTCCCATATTAACGACAGAGACGGCTTGGAGCCGCTTTCGTTTTCCTTTGCGTCCAAAATAAAACATAAGTACCCAAAAAAATGTTAAATTCAACTAATGTCCGCAGCTTTCCGAATATCGAATTTTTAAATGCGCCCTCAAACGGTGGTACCGGTAAATATTTGATTTCGGACGCTATTTAAGAGTTTCCGGTTAGTTTTTCAAAAGGCATTTAAGTTGATTGCACATAAAAAATGCGTTCTTCAAAATGGCGTGCCACAGACATCGGCCTGGGAGTTAACAATTGAGATTTCCCACAAAAGATAACAAAGCCATTGTGTTTAAAACAATCGAATTTTGTTTTTATTTACTTCCAACAAATGTTATTTTAAAGCGCTGCAAGTCAGAGCTGATGGAAAAGATTTTTTTTTGCAAAAGTCCCCCGGCCCCGCATTTTAAAATTCATTTGTAAGAGGATTTTATTTGTTTATAATTGTTTAATTGGTTCGTTAATTTGGTAGATTTTTTTTTTTTGATTTAATGGAAATGACAATTTTGGTCCTTCGGAGAACTGGATTTAAAAAAAGCAATTAATTTTCCTTTTGAAAGGTCTGTACTTTTAACGATGGACTAAACTCATTGTTATTTTTATTTACATGCAATGACCATTATAAACATAAAACAGACAGCCAGTGGCATGTGTGTTGGGGCAGCCAAGCGTAAAGTCGCTCCCTCGAGGCCTCTACGACACTGCATGACCTTTCACCGTCTTTGTTCTTAATTCAATTTTTTTGTCCAAAAACCAATCGATTGGCTATGGATAATTACTTAATTTTCACCATTTTCAATCAACAACCAAAAGAAGGAACCCTATAGCAAGTTGTCTCAATTTTGCTAAGACTTGAAAGTATTAAAAAAAATGTTATTTTTAAGAACTTAAAAAAATAATCCTGGATTTTTTAATTCAAAATAAAAAAATACATAAAAAGTTTTGTAAACTTTTTGACGACTTTTATGGGCAATAAAAAATATATCAAAGGACTTATTTTGGAGCTTGGAAAAGCTCCTGTTTTTATTTTACGGAGGTGGATGAAAAATAAAGTAGTCAATTTTTTGAGATATAGAAAATAGTGTGTTTGACTTTTGGGTCGAGATTGATAAAAGTTATCGCATGGGGAAGAAGGAGGGAAAAAGAAATAAGCGAGGATCGAGTAACAAACACCATGGACAAGTGTCAAAGCAGCCATGGGAAAAATTTAAACGCAGGTGCGCTATTTGCAATGCAAATTAGTTTTATGTTACTAAGTAAGTTCCAAGTTGCTAGTTTTAATTTTCGACTTAAACTTATATTCGCTTTCTACCGTAGCTAAAACGCTATAAACCTATTTCTTACAAATAATTGCTTCCATTTATTATTATGCTAAACGAAACGTGAGAATCTAAAACGATATTTTATTGTTTTTTGCTCGTAAGAACTAATCTTTAGAGATGCAGCTTGCAAGGGCATGGAAATTAATGTGGAGTTGCAATTAAAAGCTTCTGGAGGAGACATTCTTGTTTGTGAAGACTGAAGAGCTTAAGAAAGGGTTCAAAGGTCGTACAAAGGCGGAGTAAGAGTAGATCCAATAAGAGAAACACAATGGCCACATTACGTTTACCTCAATTTTTGGAGAACAATTACATAATTATGTTTCTATGTATGAACACGCATCATTAAGCTTGATAACTATGTGTAACACTCGCCCCCCAATCGGGGTGCGTGGGAAGCTTTAAATGCAGGTGTTAGTGTGCATATATATTTATTTCCACAATTAAATAATGCAATTTACTTACATCGGAAATACTCAACACTGTTGTAAAGTTATTACAACTTTTAAAAAGTTGCAATATTATGCAAAAAGCTCAAGAATTTTTAATAATATACATATCCCCAAAAGCACTAAGAGTTACAGGGTAAAACGCCCAGTCAATGACCGATTTGTTGCATAAAGAGCAATTTTGATGTAAAAAAATAGTAAACAAATTAATAAACTCAAAACAACCGTTACAGTTGGAATGATATATTCTTGTTGTTTATGAATTAATGAACACATTACCGCAATTTGGTCATAAACTTTGCAAAATTAATTATAAAGAGCGTAAAATGACTACTTTCGAGCAAAGATTGACCGGGGTGTAGTCCAATGAATGACTGATTAATCAATTAGCCTACACTGCAAAATCACTGCAAATGGAAGTATTTTATTTTAAAAAGCTAGTGTTTTAAAATAAAACACTGGCATTTTCAGTATATTAAAAACCAGTAATTCATAAAATTTTGTATAATTTATTTTAAACACTGCTTAGATGTACTTTTGTGTAGTTTTTTTTATTAAAGTTCCTTTTGGTATTCTATAAATCACAGGTTTAGTTGGTGCTTAGGAGGAGACTCCCATATTTTTTTAATTAAGTCCTTCAAAGCTTCAGCATTATATTGAAATCTTGCAAACTGCAATATAAATTTAATTATTTTAGTTCTCTACTTTATTATTACTTTTATTCCTTTCGCCTAAATGAAAAAGAAGATATACAAAATTGCATAAATTAATATATAATGATTTTAAATTAATGTAAACTTAGGATAGTTGCCCCACTGGTGTCCCATTTTCTAGAAGTTGGACTTTCAAAAACCAAGTTACTTTTGTTTTTAATATATTGCAACTTATTGTTCTTATAAATATTTTGATAAAACGACATGCACGACGAAGGAATTGTTCGATACAAGCGCATAAATAATTTCGGAACAAGAAAAATTGAAATAGAATTATTTGCTCATTGCAAATAAACAACATAAATTTTAAAAATCAAGTTAAAAATTTACAAATTTGTTTTTATGATGTAGGGTAGAATAAAAATAGTGCGTTAAACCTGTATTTAATTAAATATCACCTTTGTTTACTTTTGAAATAAAGAAAGCGTCTATCCTTTAAGAAAGAAATTTTTGCGAGTATATGCCCTTACTTACATACAGTCAAGACTACAAACCGACATCATATAACGTTCATCTAACGGTACCTTTATCCGTTTAATAATTTTTTTCATTAAAATCCAAGAGTTTTTTAAAATTGGGAATCTTCATTTAATCACGTTCCCATTTAACTTTTTTTTTCAAAATAATATTCCGCCCTAAGCCGCTAATAGGGAACGGAAGTGTTTGATTATAACTCATATTGCACCGATCAGTTGATTGTATACGAATTAACCGCAGAGCATCAGAGAGATTTGCCATCAATAAAGGTGTATGGCAGGGCTGTGCCCTGCCCCCCATAGTGTTTAACATATATGGTGAATGGATCATTCACAAAGCAACAGAAAATTGAAATGGTGGCATATCGATAGGTGGCCAGAAGATCTCGAACCTGCGATATGCTGACGACACTACAATTCTGCCAAGTCGAGAAGAAGAAATTGCGGAAATACTACAACGGATTGCGACTTATAGTGAAGAAGCTGGTCTCAAGTTTAATCGATCAAAGAGCTGTATCATGGTGGTGGATAGAGTAAATGTGTTACCACAACAATTCGAAAACATCCAAGACATAACAAGAGGAGACGAACTTATCGACCTGGGAGCATGCACTTCTAACACTGGCAACTGCGAAGAAAAAGTAAAAAAAAAAGAAGTGAAACGGCAAAATCGGAGTTTTCCAATTATTTAAAATCTGGATAGATCATCATATATCAAAACGAACTAAGAAAAGACTGATAGCCTCCTTGACGTTTTCCATTGCTACCTATGGCTCAGAATCCTGGACACTCAACGCAGCGTGCCGCAGAAGGATAGAAGCATTTGAGATGATCTACTACCGAGGCATGTTAGGAATCTCTTGAACTGCGCGAAGAACTTCTCCATATTAAAAGAACTAAGTATTTCGACGAATCAGCGATTACTACCTACAATTCAACGTCAAACATATTCCGATTCTTTGGCCACATAATTAGATAAACTGGAATAGAAAAACTATGCGTACAGGGCAAGGTTGACGACAAAAGAAAAAGAGGTCGGTCACCAGTGAGATTTATTGATCGAATAAAAAACTATCCGATCTATCTATGACTGAAATAATGAGAAAAGCAGAAGATAGAAAAATATGACGGGTTGTTACCGATTCTGATTAACTGAAGGGGTTCGGATACTCGTAAGCCAGTTACGACTACGAAGAAGAAATGATGGGTTTTAAAATTAGATTTCTTGAAATTATGGATGACACCTTGATCCAAAGACTGACAAACCGATATTGTATTAGTGGTAAAAAGTTAATTTCAACGTGTTTTAGGTTTAAGTCGCGTGGATGGGACGCAGAATTATCCAAAAATAGTAAATTTTGCCTTCTTTGTATTCCCATTTTTCTATCTAATATTAATAGCAATTCCGCCATAATTTTACCCGTCATTCATGCTTTTTTGTTTGATTTTCAAATCACTGGTAAGTCTAAAGTCTAAAACTACATGTCCGGCTGTGGGAAATTTACAGAATACATAATAAAGAAACTTAATGTCCGGGACCGGTTACGAGAGCGTCGGATTATCAGATCGTATTTTACAAGCAAAACCATAGTAAAAAATTTGGTTTTAAAAAAATTTGTCCCGTCAAAGAAGATGTCCGGCCATCAGAGTTGTCGGCAAATAGAGTTCTACGAGGCTCTACGATTTAGATAAAATTTTGTTTTTAGACAATATTTTGCTCCCTAGTTTATCTAAATAGGTGCCATCGCTGAAAGATGCGTTTTCACACAAAAAAAATTGGTTTCTAGCGCCCTTTCATAAAATATTAAAGTACCGGCAGGCTGAAATATTTATGTATTAATACACAACAACAGATGGCACTACAATCATACCTAGGAGACCGAAAGTCATCACATTGTCACGGTAAAATCGAATGACGCCGAGGAAAGCTCGGTCACCCAGATATTTAAACATTATTTCTCGTAACGGTCATTCACTGGAAGTTTTGCCCTATGCATTTTGAAAGTTCAACGGGGAGCGCAAAATTATCACGTAAACGGTTCGACGGATATGAATGTATTTTAGACGCCTTATGCAGGACAAAAATACAAGAAAACCTTTTTAAATTCAGCATTCTAACCCCCACGAAAAAAAATTGTCACGCCTATCTTTCGAAATATAAACTGGGTAGTTTAGTTCTCAATTTTCGCATTTTTGTTGCAGTTATTTTGAATCATATGCAAAAGTCTTCAAATTTTGAATTCTGGGCATTTATACAAACAAAACGGATATAATGAAATCAAGCTCTGCAGATATGCATTAAATGTAATCTAATTTAATGACATGCTTTTATGATTGAATTTTTAAAAAATGCTTTTCCACGCTCATTGTAAAACAAAATTAATCAATTTAATGTAGAAATAATTGCGAGAGAATTTGTTAAATAAATAAAATTATTGCGAATTTTGCGTTCGATTAGAATTATGAAGAAAAGTGAAAGTCCGTAATAAAATATTCGAAATCAAAGGATATCCGCTGAAAAAATATGAATTCGTCCTAGAAACACATAAAATCCACTTATTCAGGTTAAAACACCTAAATTAAAATCCAACTTTTAATATTCGACAAGCCAAAAACAATATTACAAGGCCGAAGGTAATTTGAAGAAATCTCGAAATTCCTTACGCCATCAAATTGAATTAAACCCCCCGACAAATCAAAAAAAAACGTTATCAAATGAATAAATTAAGATGGAAACGCGATTAAAACATTCAAAACGAAATATTTCCCCCAGTTTTTATGTTTTCCGAAGCGTATCGTTTTTATAAACAGGTGGTTTTTAACTGTGGGAAAACTATACAGGTGTGTTCCATATTTATTCCCCTTTATCGCCCCCACTCACACCCCCCTGTGCCTTTTTCATGTGAATATAAACAAACACACATAAAATGTAAATTCCAATTTATTACACCGAAAAACAATTAGCGCATTATTTGGTCGTTTACAAGAAGCGGCTCGAGCAAGTTAAGTTAAATTCTGGGAGAGATAAAAGCAAAACGGCAAATAACAGATTTGTAGGGAATCAAAAAATAAACAATCGTACAACAAAAGCGGAAATCAGAAATGTGGAGCATTGGTTAAAAGATTTGTTCTTATCGCTTTTAGAAAAATAATCAAAAAAACTATCCGCAAAAGGAAGGATGTGGCTTTGCTCGTATCTTTGGAAAAATGCGTTGTTCAAATTAAAATCGAAAAATCCAAAAGACTACGATAAATCCGATAAGAGAAAGAACCTTTTTTTAATAACAAATACGAGAAAAAAACGAATTTTTAATCCCCATTCTGATTTAGGATTCGGGGATTTAAAAATTTTGTTTTTCCCAATGAAAACGCTAGTATTTTATAGATTTAGGTAAATAAAACTACAGATATTTAATTATCCTTGTACGTTTCGAAAAAAATTATATTAGAATGTCTTTTTCCTAATTGCCACGAGCTTAAGATGTTAAGTCACAAAAACCCAGAGTGGGGGAATAGACTCGGTGCATTGAGGGCTGAAATGTAGAAGTCAAGCAAGGGCGTCATTTCAAAGAGCTTCGAGGTATGCAATAAGCGACTTATAAAATACATAAATTAGTAGAATTTTTGTAATGGAAGCAACAAAAACGAAATCTAAAAATAAATAGGTGACTCAATGTCTATTACAGCGATGTTAATATATCAAAACTAATAATTACCATTTCCTTTGTTCAGGGGCTCGGAAATTGTATTTAAATTTATATTACGCTGAAAGTTGTTCGCAATCGAGTAAAAGGTTAACAGAGTCATTCCCGATGAATATGCTAATCATTTTTGCTAATTAATTTTTTTCTATTTCATTTTTACCTAACAAGTTATTAAGAGCTTACGTCGCCGTTGTTTCGGTGTTTTTTTGGGCCATTTTTAATGTGGCGCCGTTAGAAAATGCGATAAATTTTATTTCGTTGCTATTAATAAGCGAAAATTCATTTTAATTTACGACAGGAAGAGAAAAAGCGTATTGCTTTTAGGAATAATCCTCAGCGATCCCACTTGCTTAATTATCCGAAACTTCTTTGAACAATTTTGATCTCGATTCTGCTTAACAATAAAATATCTATGCGAGCTTTCTTAAATCGACAATTCGTCTTGAGCAAATGTACGTAGCCCTTTTAGTTTATTCGGAGTGTTCGAGTTCCAGAGGGCGCTTGTGCCTTCCACAAGGATCATAAAGGTATATCCGTAACTATACATATATACAGCCTGTCAGACGAATAAGTACTGGAACTTAACTGACTTATAAATTAGAGCCATGCGGGAATAGTAGTGAGTCCTATGTTGCATAGGAATCGTTCCCATGTAAATATAAGTGCTGCTGTTGATGTTAGCGTGGCCAATGTATGAGTTAAGCATAACCTTCTATAATTGTCAAAAGTTTTAGTATAAGTTGACAGCAAGTTTTAAATATTGTAATTTCCCCTATGTAACATGGGAACCATTACCATGTTGCATGTGAATTCTCACAATATAACATGGAAATCATTCCTATGTAGTCTGGCCAGTCTTACCATTCGAACTAGAGAGAATTACTATGTGCAACAAATATTTTTAAAGAAAATCGTCGTCACCATGCTACATGGTAATAATTACCATGTTACATACTGAGGATTACCATTCTCTTCTCTCCGTGTAACGATGCTATTAAAGCCATATGTAAAAAATAGTATATTACTAACCTAGTGAGGAAAGTATGGCATTCTGACCGACATGATATTATCACCCGAACCGAAGGCGAGGAGGATAAAATCGCGGGTCGGGATGTCATATTTTGGTTCCTTGGTCAGTATACAATTTTTTATCACACTCGCATTGAAATTCCTTAATATTTCTTGTAAATCATCATTATCACGTAAATTATTTGAAGTGCACATTTATAATTTTTGATTAAAATAGAAATGTCACTTATGTTTTATTAATTTTTACTTTAACAATGTTTTATTAATTTTAAATAAGTCTTTGTTAGGCAACGTGAAAATGTTTGACGTACGGACTAAAAAGTTGAAGCATGCGTATTCATTATTTAGCTGGGAGAGAATGTGGCACTTTCGTTCCGCAAAATAGGCTCGGAAACTGCACTTTTGATCGTGGTGTGATAAAAATAGTATAGAATTTTTTATCACACCAGCATCAAAATTCGTTGATATTTCTTCTAAAACATCATTAACGCATGGATTATCTCAAGTACACATTTTTAATTTTTTGACATTTATAATTATTGGTTCAAATAGAAATGTCACTTATTTTTTATTTTAACAGTGTTTTATTTATTGTAAATAGGTCGTTGTTAGGTAACGTAAAAAAGTTTGACCAACGTGTTAAAAAGTTAAAGCGTGCGTATTCATTATTTATTTGAGCGAGAATGTGGCACTTTCGTCCCGCAAAATAGGGTCCGAAACCGCCCTTTCGATTCTGGTGTGATAAAAATATTTTTTTAACCTAAAAGAACCGTAGAAATCGCATATCAAATATGCATTGAAATAGACTTGGCAAACAATGCCTCAAAATGGAGACGTAAAATACAGTTGCTTATCTTAATTACATCACGAGTAACATAAGATGTTTATAATAACAAAATTCCGCACATTTATTCTGAAACATGATATATTTACGACAAAATAAATGTCCAATACACAATCTTAATTGACATTTATTGCGAGACATAATATTCAAACAATAAAATGAATTAGCAATGAAACACGTACTAAATGACCTCGATCTCTTTTAAGAGCATATGGAGCCGATGCTGTGTTACAATTTACTGGAATATTAAAATGCATTTTTCTCAAAATTCTTTAGATTTAGGACATATTGCATAAAAACGTTTATAGTTTAGATTGATGTCGGTATCACCCCGTTAAGTCCCAGTACCTATTCGTCCCATATCCTGTATATTAAAAAAACTTCAAAATCGATTTCTTTGAAAAGAAAAAAACTGAACGAGATCAATCTCTTGAAAATTAAAAATTAAATAATCAAAAATTAAGGCAAAAACGGTGTGCTTTCGCGGAGAAAAACAGAAGCCGGCTCGGTCGAGATTTATAAGAGAGCCCTGGGGGCAGTTCTCGCGTTCCCACGATCTATGAATGAAAGAGGTACGTTCGAGGGGTCAGTATACCTACTACGTAGCCCCAGGACACAGCGCCAAATCCGAGAACAGGAAATATACGTGTGTCTCTAATATGAAAGTCGTTTATCTTTTATGCAAAGAGAAGAGAACTCATACGTAACAGCAATTTATTTTTTTTAACGCTAAATCGGAGTGGGTGTGCGCGATTGTACATTTTTTTTTTGAAGGCACCGTTACACACCTTCGGTGAACGGAAGCCATCAACTTCTTCAGGAAGCCCTCTTTAAATGTTAATAATGCATTATTATGCGCAAGGAACCCCGATTGGCACATTTAAATAGCGAAACTTTAGCAATCGGATGGTAACCAGAAGTTTCAAAAGTAAATTGAAATATTAACCTTCCCTGTACGAGATGGGGTATAACTAACGTGACCAAGTTTTTTTTTTGTTAAAACGGGACTTTTGTATTCGAGCTTAAAACCGAGTGTGCACATTCGAGCGAAAGTGGCACATTCCGATCTCGGGAAAATGAAGCGCGCCGCTCCGCGTCGCGCTCCATTTGCTTCCCTCGCTCGGAAATGTGCCACTTTTCGCTCGAATGCGCACATCCTCTTATTTATTACATCAGTATAATTTACCGTGCGCTGCTTCAAATCAAAAATTTTAATTTAATTTAGTAAATATCGATTTTATATTCGAAAAACGTATTTACCATAGCAATGAGTGGAAGGGAGCGAGAAGATACAATAATCTTGTCAATGCAAGTGAGAAGAAACTATTAATATTATTCATATAATTTTTAGAGCTAATTTATTGGGCTAAATTATTGTGAATCGTCCTGAAAGCCGAGTGTGCACATTCGAGCGAAAAGTGGCACATTCCGATCTCGGGAAAATGAAGCGCGCCGCTCCGCGTCGCGCTTCATTTGCTTCCCTCGCTCGGAAATGTGCCACTTTTCGCTCGAATGCGCACATCCTCTTATTTATTACATTAGTATAATTTACCGTGCGCTACTTCAAATCAAAAATTTTAATTTAATTTAGTAAATATCGATTTTATATTCGAAATACAGTCGAACCTCGATAAGTCGAAGTCGAAGGGACAACAAAAATAATTCGTCATATCAAAAACTCGAGTTACCAAAAGAAGTTCAGTTAAATACTTCCGTATACATATATCATTCATTTTTTTATAGAAAATAACCAAAATTGAACTACAATCAGTAACATTATTTATTTTTATTAAGACCCTAAAAAATATAGTTATTTACATATTATTTACTGTTAAATTGAAAGTAATCTAAAATTGTCTTTTGCTTCATTGCTCCAAAATGTTACGTTTCTACAAATTTTTCCAATGATCTTATCGATAATAATATATCTGTAGGAACATCTTCTTGAAGACATAGGAATAGAGAAATAATATCTATTGCATTGTAAACTTGAGTTGTTGAAGGGATGTTTACTGTAACATCTGTATCACTTTCATATTCACTTTCACTTTCATAGTTTTTCTTATTTTCTTCTAGTACTTTACTTATAATGCTTTCATCGCTAGGAATTTCAGCAACTTCCAAATCTTTATCAATGTTGACATTTGTATCTGCAGCAGCTACAATTAGGTCTCTGTTTTTTAAAATGGTTGATAAAGTGTTTGCGGGAATACCAAAATCTTTAGCTATATCCTTTTTTGTTTTGAGCCCACGTTCCACTTCTTTTATAAGATTAATTTTCTCCCTTATGGTTAAACTTTTTAATTTTCGTTTACACTCCATGTTAATACGTAAATAATTTTAGATAAAGTATTAAACTTTTTTAGATCTTCTGTTATACTCTGTTACAAACTATAAAAAACGTAAAACACATTTGTTAGTCTTCGTAGTCGACGAATAACTAGCAAATTGAAAACTAAAATGCAAAAATAGTTTCTTTTTTTTGTAAAATAAACGGTAAAACCATCTCAAAAATTTATAACTGCTCATAAGGCATTTAAACATAAATTAGTTTTTAAATCCAATTGAAGTGCCGCCGTCAAAACATTCTTGTAGTATAAACCTTTTATTCGTAGTTAACAATAGAGCTTTTAAAGCATCAATAACACCAAACCAAGCCGTCGTTAATCCTCTCTCAGGTAGAGAAATTTTTAGAAAAGTTGTAAAATTTAACTTCGAGTCATCGACCTATTTACTAATAGAAACTTGAATTTAATGAATTGTAAAACGCTTCGACTAATTAAATAATTCGATTTATTAAATTTCGAGTTATTGACATAAAAATATTAACGTTGAGATAGGCAAGTCCTAGAGAAACTGGTTCGAATTCGAACTATCAAAAATTCGGCTTATCGGTGTTCGACGTATGGAAGTTCGACTGTACTTATTTACCATAGCAATGAGTGGAAGGGAGCGACAAGATACAATAATCTTGTCAATGCAAGTGAGAGAAAACGATTAATATTATTCAATTCATTTTTAGAGCTAATTTATTGGGCTAAATTATTGTGAATCGTGCTGAAAGCCGAGTGTGCACATTCTCGTATTTAAAGATTTGTCTACTTTGTTCTTTTCTCTCTTCAAATCATAAATTTAAATTTACTTTAGCAATATCGATTTTTTTTTCTTATCATTTAACTGTCATAAAGTACAATTTTGTAGATTTTATTTCATTTTATTTTCGTGGTATGACAAACCCCGCATGTGACATTTAGTCACCTAGTATGAGGAAGGTTAAGGCATTATTAGTTTTCAAAAAAAATTGATTAGATCGAACATTAACCCCGAAGAAAAGCATAAATCAATAATAGCAATCATCTTAAAGAACGGTTGCTACTACTACTATACACACCTAACTTATAATTACATCTGTATCTCAGCATCCAATTAAAACGAAGATAATCTCGTAGAAGAGATGGACGGTAGATGATGGACTTCTAAGGTTCTGAGGATGGTGTTGTGTGTGTGTGTGTTTGTGTTATTGCAATGAACTACATTCAAGATACACGAAGAGATGGAAAGAGGTCAATGATTTTGGAAGAGGTCTCCTCAGCATCATCTTTAGATCAAATCTCACAGCTAATTTTAAGACGAAGAAATTTATTCATCGAAAACCGGTCCGCGAGTTTATATCAACAGGAAATCGGCGCCAAAAACAGGAAAAAAAAAACTTGGGCCATAACCCAATTTCCCAGGACGAAATTATGTAACTCTTTCGATGCAAACGGGAAATTCAATTTTACCTCTAAAAATTGTTTTTTCATACTGTTAATTCGGGGTAACCGTTGAAAAATAAAAGTAAAATATTGTTCTGATTTTCTTTATTTATAACACAGTTGGCCTGTGTGTGTTTGATTGTATAAATAGTTAGAAAAACAGGCAGTTACCTATAAAATTTGATATATAGAATTACAAACGGTAGATTAAACACGACCTGCTTTCTTTCATTAATAAATTTATTATCATTTATTTTACTTTTGTAACATCGTTCTGAATAGCATAAGATCCAAAAATATGATTTGTTTTAATAACTTTTTGATCGCTCATGCCTGGAAAGTACTTATGTTCGCTGCACGTAATTTCGAGCGAAAAGTAGCTCTTTACCCATTCAAATATTTCGCCTGCGTAAATCACAATTGCCGCACGCAGTTGTCAATAAAAAACGCAACAATAAAATAACACGCAGCCTTCTCTAAGATGACATTTTAGTCACGGATGATAAATATTTTTTGCAATTTAAATACTAAAATTATTATTATCACTGCATGGGTGATAAAAATTAGTTTGTGCAATTCGTGTGATTGTTTACAGCCCAAGCGAGTGAATGAGCGCATGAACGAAGTGAGTGCGCTCAACTCCATTCCCATGCGCACTCGCCAACTTCCCGCACTTGTTGCACAAAATACAATTTTCTTTCCAACAAAATGCAAAAATAAGCAAAGTAAAAATGCCTTTTGTAAATATCTTAATGATATTCTATGAATATGTAGATAATATACAAATATAAAGATTCTGAAAATTTCAGACCTTAATCTATATTGGTCTCTTCAAAAAATCAAAATAAAAAGAAATAGAAAAATATTTTTTTCTTTAGATTGAGTAAACCGATTTATTTGAAAATTTATTATGTTTTGCCGGCGATAAAGAACTTCTACGAAAACCATGGTCCAATTTTTAGCTTAATAAATTAATTATCAAAAGAATTATTTTCTCTTACTTTTTCAATTTTTATTATGATACTTTTTGAACAAATTTATGATTCTATCATTTTTACATTTCTTATAAGACTTATAAACACTCCAAATTTTTTCAAAATTTTCTTAATGGTACGCCATAGTAAAAAAAAATAAAAACTATTTTTATTATCAAAAAATCCAATTTTTCAACAAATTCTATTTAAATAATTATAAATTATACTGTTATTAGTACATAAATAATACCGTGAAATAAATCTCTTGCATTAAAAACTATAAATTTTTTTTTACAATAAAATATAACGTTAAAATTTAATAAAAATATATTTTTTCTTATAAATTTTTTTAATTGTTAAAAATTTTACGATAAGTAAGGGTTTTAGTTCAAACATAAGGAATCAACTTAAACGTTCAAAACCAATTCATTTTTTCTCAAATAAGATCATTTTTCATTTTTTAATTAATAACCCTCATTATACAATTTTACTAAAGTTGTGTTACAAATTATTTCAAATTATATTTTGATAAAATTCTAATAGGCGTTATATTTCATTGTAAGAACATTTTTTTTTGTAGTAGGTATCTCTAATGTAAGAGATTTATTTCAACTTATTATTTATGTAATAATAATAGTGTAATTTGAAATGATTTAGGTAGAATTTGTTGAAAAATTCGATTTTTAGTAATAAAAATATTTTTTTTTAAATATGGCGTACCATTAAGAAAATTTTGAAAAAATTCTGAGTGATTATAGGTCTTATAAAAAATGTAAAAATAATAGAATCATAATTTTTATCAAAAAGTATCATAATAAAAATTGAAAAAGTACAAGAAAATTATTTTTTTGATCATCAATTTACTAAGCTAAAAATTGGTCCATGGTGTCCATAAAAGTTCTCTATCGCTTGCATATCATACAAAATTTTCAAATACATCGGTTCACTCAATCCAAAGAAAAAAAATATTTTCCACTTTTTTTCTTTTTTTGACTTTTTGAAAAGACTGATATAGATTAAGGTCTGAAATATTGAGAAACCTTATATTTCTATAGTGTCTACATATCCATAAAATATTAATATATTTACAAAAGGCATTTTTACCATGCTTATCCCCCTATGACCTTTTTAAAGATTTTGGTTTCTAAAAAATAAATAATTTAAGTACACCAATCGCCTAAATTTGAACCTCCCTTAAAGATATAAGTCTGGTTAATCTGAATATTAAAAATAATCGAAGTGCACAACCAAAATATTTTTTTCCAGTATGTAAGATAATTGCATCTGAATTAGCTTTAAACATTTCCAAAATAAATTACATTTCGAATAGTAGAAGTATCACAATGTTACCTACGTGAATGTAATTTTGAGGCCAATTAAAAATTAGTTAATTAATGAAATTTATGTAAAACAAATCTATAAAAATAGAAGACCACAGGCGCCAAGAAATGTAAAGGAAGGGAACACAGCCCGCGGTGTAACAAGTTTACGGTATAATTTCTTCAAATAGCATGCGAATGCTGGTTCATTCATAATTTTCCTGTTTACTAAATCTCAATTCGAACGAGAGGATTGTGCACTTTTTTGGACCTAACTGGAAATCCTCAAACTAATCTCTATCACCAAAAAAAAATAACATAAAAGTAAAAAAGCCTTCTTAGGTAACATTTCGAATAAAAATATCTCATTCATACTTCAAAGCAGGACGTTGGAAATCGACCGATTGCAACTTTAATTTTTTTCTTGTTTCTTTAACCGATTAAATAATATTCCTGTAATTATTCGCCGTCCATTTCTCGGCACCGTTAGAATGGCAATTTTTACGACCTATCAAAAACAAGCCAAGCAAAGAGATCGACGCGATCAATTTTCTTATGGAGTTGATCGTTGAAAATTTTGCAAAATTCGAGTGAATCTACCATAACACATGCAAATGCACCAAAAGTATGTGTGTAAAAAAAATAATAACAAACAGGAGCAACCGGAAGTCGGCTATAAAACGAAAGAAGAAGACGAAGAGTTGCCAGATGTCGAAGACTTGGAAAGTGCGACAGTTTCGTCACATCCTGTCATGTCTTACGTTAAGGTAGGATCATTTCATTAAAGAATTATGCAAGAAATCGTCGATTGCCACTTCTTACTTCCGCCTCTGTTTTAATTGCGATTTTAACGGCTTTTGCCGATTTAAACAAACCGTCGCAATCTGACTGTATAACATCGTTCGATGCACCAATCAAAACGACCCAATTCTAATCAAATATAAAAAATACAGAGTTAAAAAAAAAACGACCCCCTAAATGGTCTCGCATTATTAATTATTTAAACTCAAAACTAACCAAACATTTAATTTAAGCTCGCTCTTAATTAATTATCAAAACTTTTTTAAAAAAACGTATAATACACGGTTCGAACAACCTGTTCTGCAGTTTATCGAAATTTAAAACAAACATAAACCCACAAAACTTGTATTGAATAATTTGCATCTATTTTTAGAGACGTGGGAAAAATTCTGTTTTTTTTTCAAATTTTATTCGGCCGATTTTTTTTATTTCGTAAATTTGTTATTTGACTTTGTAATTAAGTTAACCCCGCGCGTTTTTCTCACGGGGAACCCTAGAAGGATCGCCTTCGAACGACGGTAGAAGAAATAAACCAAGCGACCTTGCTGGTTGTTATTAAGTGGATTCAAGAAGAATAAAAAAGTAAGATTGCCGCCTTCTTCAACAGCACCACCTGCCACTAAAGGTTAATGATAACGGTCAACACCATCCTCAAGAGCCCAGAGAGATTAAATGCAAGGAAAAGAGAAAACGATTGCTCTTCGTGTATTGTGATTGAAAATAACCTTAGTATTAGATCGTTTCAGCCAAAGGCTATCTTTTAATGCCCATTCGGTCAACGTCCTTCTTTAACTACCCTCGAGCTATTTAAATTAAACGGATCTTTTCCGCTTTATTGATGATCATATGCAACGAAGCTTAATCGCTTTTTTGTAACTCAAACCGTTTTCTGTTTTCTTTTTAATTTTTAAATTAAAATAATCTCCAGGCCTGCCCTTTGTTACTGCATTAATTAATAATAATAAAGCTTCGAACATGAGCAAAAGATATAATAAAGCAAATTAAATTCAAATAATACGTCTAGCGCGATCTAGCGCATTGCGCTTGAACTACGACGAGAAAAGCTTCGAGTTTTAACCAATAGATACCACCACTTGCTAAGAGTTGAGAAAATTAAAATTTAAATGTCACGAAATGACTAAATAAGTAGTAGTAATAAACAATTAATTAAATAGTTAGAATTTATTATAAGTGGGTTATAATAATATGTGAGATGTTTTTCGGACTCTACTCATTTTAACGAGGTGTGTGACCTTAACATGAGCAGGTGTAAGTACCAATGACTCGAGGAGATAACCCATGATTTTATAACTAACTATAAAGCTACTCTACTTAATACTTAAATGAATAGGACCGGTGTTTCTGCATCTCTCTCGCGCTTTTACTTATAAATAAGACAGGTTTCTCGCAAAAATTCTACGCAATGTGAAATATGTGCAAATTGCCTTTTGCAAAGAACTATAACAATTTGGACGCGCCTGAAATATTTATAAACACACCGCAGACTTGTTGGATTATTTAATTTGCAACGAATACTTTTGTACTTTTTTGTCATTTTGCGCGTTTCAAATGATAATTACTGCTCCGTGCAGGATGCAGATGCAAATTACTTCGGAAATTATCGCAATTTACTCTATCGATTTTTTCTTGTAAATAAAATTGAATAGCTTTAAGCCCTATCTGATAAGATATTCTCTCTGCGCAATTTATTTGGCGATTTTCTTAAAGTAATTAAAAACCAGAGACAATAATAACGTAACAATTGAGAAACTTTCGTTTTATAACAGGTGACATAAATGATTTTTTTTTGGAAATATTATAAAACCACTTCTACAGGATGCAAAACTCGTTTTTGATTTCCTTCGATTATTTTTTGCTTCTGGAATAACTTCCGATCAATTCCCGTACAATCAGAGTTTTAATTTGTGAACTGTATTGCAAATAATTACCACCAAACAAAAAGATGAGACAAATAGAATAAACTGTCACATCCTCATTAATTCGAGCTCGCGCCCCTCGGTTCCCTTCTTAATTAAAATGCGTCGACGAATGGCTATTAAAATTTATTTCCCGAATGAAAAAAATACGTTAACAACCCGCTTATCTTGTGTCACGCGATATCTTAAAGAGAGCCCTTTCCAGCATCATCTTTTCTTGAAATATGAAACCCAACGTACACCTCGACACTTTGCGCTTTTCTCACGGTTTCACAAGGTAAGCAACAAATTGAAAAGAGGCAGAGAAGCAATCATATAATCACTTACCGGAGGAAGCTTCTGTGTCCGATAAGTCGCTTAAAGATGGGACCTTCTGGACCGAGTCTAAGGATCTGGGGACCATCGCCTCCTCGCTATCGTCCAAGGACTCCTGCTTCAGGACCACCATTGCTGATATCTCAGGTTCTTCACACTGTAATTAATAAACGATTTTAATTCATTCAAATTAAAAAAGAATACAAAAACATTTCTGTGTTTGTTGTCAAATTTTTGTGACCCAAAGCCAAAGATTATAAATTTAGATAACTTTTGGCAAAGGTATGTGTATTTCACACACAACACATACAAATTTAATTCACGACTCAAAATTAATTAATTTTTTTCCAAGTTAACGTTTCCTGTGCGATTTATTAAAAAAAGAAGGGTTTTAGTTGATGAAAGGAAATGTAGTTTGAATGTTTGGGATTTATTTAAATCGATCGACCTCCAATTTCGATGCACTTTTTTAACGATGGGATTTCGGTTTTTGTGGCAATTTCCAAGGCTTTTTTCCCGTTCGGAAAGGCAAAGAGCCGAGTTTTTAATTTATGAATGGGCTGCTGTTTTGTGGAGCGAGTGGGGCGGCCTTGTCTTTTATAAGACTTGAATGAATGAGTATGTTTGACCTCTTACGTAATTCTATGGATTACGAACAAGCCAGTGAACTACATAAACAAATTGCATACCGCCAAAATTATTATTTAATATTGTAGTTAAGTTGTAGAAACAATTAAGAAGTAGTACTAGAAAAAAAGGTAAGTTTGTCTGGAGGTTTTGGAATGAAGCCATTAACTTTGGAATTAAAACAATAGCGATTAAAAAATTAATATATATATGTTATGTACCTTTATATAAACACATTCTGACTTCTAATACATGATGCACACTTTATTTAAACACACACAAGGGGATTTTAATGATTAACATTATAATATTACGGATTAACATAATTACTATGTTTTTATTTTAAATATTGAATGATTTGTAAGCATCGTTACTTTTACGAATATCGGTCTACAACTAATAAAATTGTAAATTTTCGACCTATCGCTTATATAACGCAGGTAAATAAATTTATCAAATTGTGACGTACAGCACAAAAAATTATCTTAGAACCAAAGCCAACAAACAACTCTTATCGTAAATGCATTGCTAAACGAAAAAGTTGCATTCAAAACTACTAACCTTGATTTTTAACGTTACAAAAATTTAATTTTCATTTTGACTCGCACAAAAGTGTTCTAAAAGAATAATAAACAAAGAGAACATAAGTAACAACTTAAAGATGAATTGTTCAATAATCGAAATACAATCTCGGTTTTGAGGAGGTAGCTAATTTTTACTACAAAAAATAATTAAATCTCTAAGCATTTTAACTCGATACACCTCTAAAAAATACTGCTTGTGGTGTGTGTTTAATAAGCTTAAAACTTGAATAAGATGTGCAAGTTTGTGAACCAAACCCCAAAGGTTTAATTTTAAATCGCACAAAGAAGAGCACCTGAAATCCCGAACGTAAATCAGTTAATACGATGCAATTATAAACATCAATGCCATAATAACGGTTTTCTTAGTCCAGAAATAGACATCAATGGGTTTCAACAACGATGCTTTGCCAACGAGGCCCATCTTTGGCGTCCACATAAACCTGTCTTTATTAAATCGAGTTTTAGACACACCATCCTGAGATTTCTACCACTTTTTATCAATTTCTTAAGGTCAATGTCAACAAAATTTTGTAAAATGTTTCCATTCAAAATAACCCCTCGGAAGCCTCTCCACATTGTTATTATTGTTATGAAATAGTCTTCTGATTAAATTTGTTTATTTATAGCTCTATCTCTTCTTTCTAAAAAATTGTTAAGGTCATTCGAGATGGCTCGAGTTCCAAATTTGCCACAAATCAGAAGTAGGGGCTGAAGTCTAAAAATAAATGGTTTCAACACTCAGATACACCTTTGTGACCGAAGAACTGGTTTTGGTGTGTTGTACAATTATAGTATATGTGTGTGTTAGGGTTCAGTGGGTTTGTTGATAAAAGAATGGACCACCACAATTATAAGATTTACAATAGTCCGCATGATTTAATTACCCTAAAATGAATTTCCAATTAGTTGGACATCGACGAGAATGAGATTCGAGTGTTTGAGGTTGTTCTTCATAAAAATGTGTGGCCCCCTTTCGTCTTTGCCTTCGGTCTAAGTCTTAAGGCCGATGACTGTAAGTTGTCTTGCTTGAAAAACGCATCTGTCTTCTGTTTATCTTTATCAACAGTAGCACTGTCTTTCTTAAAGTATGGCTTCGTTGCTGCTCACTTAAAAAGCGATCCCATGTTCGTCTTCGATTGAATTATCAGGGTTTAAATAATACATAAAAGCTCTAATTATGGCCCCTTTGTCAACTTCTGCTTTATAAACACACACAGCAATTTAAATAATTAAAATCACTCGAGCGATAATTAAGACGGCTGCTTTTTAACCCATCATTTTTAGAGGGCCCACTTGTCTTTTATACATGGATAGACGTACACACCACTCTATATACCTATTTACTTTGTTTTTCAGCTAAAAGTAAAATTACAAATTAAAACAGTAGTATGTAAAATTTGTATTCATTTCCATTCGATTTAAAGCGTACTTTTGTTTATGTGCTGGTACCCCACATATGTCCATAAGAGTTTTTCCCTGTTCCCTCCCAAGTTTAATGCAATTGTGTTAAGTGAACGAAAAAAAATGAAACAAAGTTCATATTTCACAGTTCTGCTGCTGATCCTAAATGAGACGTAAAACAATCTAATAAAAAAATAAGAATGTCCCAGTGCTATTTAAATTTCCTAAGCCAGAGAAAAAAGGAAGAAACTAAACTTAAGAACCGTTTCAATGATAGCCGTCACGAAAGAAATTTTAAGCGGACATTAAAATACCGAATGAATATTTAAAAGTGAAATCATTCACAACCCTTGACGGAGCAATTAGTTCAATGGAGAGCACCCAAAAAATGTAAACTACAGGATACTAGCCTAAAAAAGAATTAGGGGCCGCTACTTTGGGACTTTATTATTATTTTTAAGTAGATACTCATTAAGATAGTTCGCGCGTCATTTAAATTCCAAGTGTACAACTCTACTTCCGGCGAAGAGACGAATTTAAATCTTTGTTTTTGTTTATTTTTATCGTACCGATTATTCTAGCCGCATGTCTGCTCAAAATTTTTTATCTAATGCTCTTTTGAAATTTGGCAAAATTGACAACAGAGAAGAATGTATTAGGAAGGTTTGATACAATGAAACATGAGCTTAAAAAATCGAGTAATACCTATGTACCGGAAAGAACCTGCACAGGAAGTGCGCTTCTTCACCCTCAAACAAGTTGTAAAGTGTAATAAATTTTTTAAAGAAAATGAATCAATTGTGCTACATAAAACATGAGTACATACGTACAATAAATAATAAAATATTTGTGTTATATGTAAACATTGCAATTTTTTTAAACAGGGCGCCAAATTTGAAAAAAGTAAAGCTCGTAATTAATTAACAAATTATCTATCGGATTCAATAAATAAAAAATTTATAAATAATCCAAAGTGCTGATAAGAAGAGAATCATAAGACACCATTGTTTGATTTACAATGGCTTGTTGCTAACGAATAGAAATAAATAAATAAAATCAGCTCACCTTGGCAATAATCCTTTTTCCAAAAGTAACTCTGCGTTTTGTGACTTTTGTGGGAGGATTGGGATCGTAGAAGTCCTCTTCCAATCCATAATCCCCGAGTTCGAAACCTTCTAGCTCCTCCATCGACTTCACACCCAAAAAGAGAACAAAATTAACATTAAAGTAGAATTTGGGTCTTGCAACCACCCTTATGCGTAAAACAGAAACAAATGCTCAAAGCTACAAGAGGCAAGATTTTTTTAAACCCCATGTCTGCATGCCACCTGTTGCTTCTTCCACCCTATCGGATTACACAAAGATTTAAGTAACCCTCACAACCTCAACATTTGTTGGGCGAGTAAATTTAAATTTAGTCAACCCTCAAACACCCCTTGAATGAAGATTTGTTATGAACCAAGCACGATAGAGACAAAGAATATTCAAATCTAATTGCAATTCTGATTTTGTCTCGTCTCGAAGCTTCTATAATTTATATATTCAAAGCAACGTCGAAAGAACGCTTGAAATATTTTATTATATTACAAGTTTATTAACCCCAATAATAATTTTCAGTTTTCTTTTAGGCTCCTTTATTAACCTGATTTTGTGAAATAATCAACTAATTCTGTAATTAGATTCCTTCCCAATTTTGCGTCTCAATCCAAAATAAAAAGGCTGATGATTACATTTAAAAAATTTTAAAAAAATTACCATCTGTTAGCAAATAACAAACATATGAGACTGCGACATTCTTCTAATTACCAAATTTGCTAATTACAATTTCATAGAAAAACTCAAAATATGATTAAACATGAAATCAAAAGGACGTTATTTAAATCCCGGCGATTTATACAATTTCCTAAAATCAAATGCTACAAAATACAAAAAAAATTGAGGAAAAAGATTTTAAGAAACTAAATTTACTTTTTTGGTCAGGCAACAAATGCTTCAACCTTCATAATTATGAGGATTACTAGCAGGTAAAAGCAACCCCTAAGTAGTTAAAAATTATTACCTCTCTCACGTTCTATTTTTGTGAAAGAAAGTTGTAAGAGCCCCAAACCACTTCTAAGAATTACAATTTAACACTAAAAAAAATAAAAATAGATGAAAACCCCACTTGAATAACAATTTTAATCTTATCGGTCTTTTTGTTTAAATAAAGATAATAGGTAATCCAACTAATTGTAAAACCCACATCGAATAGAAATATACACATTTCCCAATAGTCGCAATATTACTATTAATACTAATAATAAAAAAAAGCATGCATTTTTGAAATTTAATACTCAAATTGCTACAATATTAAATTCCACTTGCGTTTCAGGCAAGTGTTTATCGAAGAGTTTTGCATAAGTATGCTTATTTATAATAATGTTAAATTAAAATTTCTTAGAATAATCATAATTGTGATTCTGAGAGTGGATGGGATTAGCTCTAAATTTTTCTAATAATAATGAGACGACTACAGAGAGGTGTTCCCCACTCTTAAATGGTTGCAAGACTTGTGAAATATCGGGGCTTTCAATCTTAATCTAATAAATTATGTATTATATATAATTATACCTCAGTTTCGTTCTTTTAAAACTAGTTAATCCACAGTAAAATCCAGCAGTTTAACGGACTTCTAAAATTGATACACTCGCACTTAAATGCAGAATCTCGAACTGTACACAAGTAAAGAGAGATAGGGAACACTCGGCTTAAACCAAGGCTTTGTATGAATGAACTCATAAAGTGGGGAGGACGGCCAGCTCATTGGATAAGTTTGGAGTTTAGGCTATGATTAAGGCTGCGCGCCGACAAACAAAAATTGTAACAAGATCCAGGTGGCGAATATATCGCGATATTGGAATTTTTATCAATGTTACGTACCTACACTGAATAAACTACTCACCGCTAGGCGATCGGTGGTTGAAACCACGATTCACGTTTAAAAACGCTTTGCTTTGAATACGATACATTTCATATGCATTATGGACATGATTTAATTATTATTATTTAAACTATATTTTTAAAACAACTAATTAATATACGATACTTTTCTTGTTTAAAAAAGTGTAATAAACAATAATTTAGTATAGATTATTTACAAAATCATATTACATAAATATGATTATAAGACCTTTATTATACTTAAATGGTTTTGCGCTTTTTATTTGAATATTCGCTGCACACTATGATTTAACGAAATTAACGAAAAGACTTTCGAAACGGTATCGCTGGAAATGTTTTGCATGTGTTGTTCTCTACTCTTGTGTTGAACGCATATACAATTTTTTACATTTAGTGTGTTTGAGCGATATTTTTTATATTGCCTTTATTATTAATTGCATTTTACTAAATGCCAAAACCCGAGTTTCTTTGAGCAAAAAACGTAAGTTTTACGTTCACAAAAATTCTTTGATTACAAAAAAATTATCATTAAACTGAATTGCACGAGTGACCAGCGTCCAATGGTTTGTTTATTTTAAAACAACCGTTTATATATACAGGGTGTCCCAAATTGAGTAGGCTAACATGGATGTCTTTCTTATTAGTGGAGATAGAACTTTGGTTAAAAGGGCAATGTTTTGCAGTTTTAGGTGCCAATTCAGATTCCGTTAAGAAAATTGTAAAATTCCGAACAGTTACGAAATAATCGTAAAAAAACTGAAAATCGTTATTTTCTTTAATGTCAAATAACTTTGTAATTATAAAATTTACAAAAAAAACTTTAATATAAAAGTTACTAGGTTTCATAAAATTCATATAGAAATTAAGTCAAAATTAAATTCAAAATGGCAGCTTCCAAGAAATTGATACCAACTGTCTTATTTTAAATTGATATAAAAACTATAGGTTTACAGCCCGTAATTTTTGTTTAGACTCGTCAACGATACTTCTTTAACATTTGTTTATATAATAATAAATTATTGTGATTTTATCAATTTTTATTGAAATGTGTTAATGTATATATGTACTAGATTTCACGCGCGCAATTTTACACGAATTTTGTCCGCTACGCACATCAGTTTAGTCAATTTGGTTACCCGCTTAAAATGTGTTAATGTTAAAAAAAATAATTTTCAACACTTTCAACTCAATATTATAATAACGATTTTTAATATTATTTATTTTTACATTTATAATAAGTTAAATGATTTTAATGAAACTTTTGTGCGTAACGTTTCCAATACTAAAATTACTGCAAATTTTAATTATTTATATACTACTCCTGGCCAATAATAGTTGTCATATTTCGCTTTTAAATTTTATCCCAAAATAACATTTTAATTATCCACCATAAAAGAAATATATGTATTAGGGTGCTTCGTTTTAAACAATTATTTTTGCGGACCAGAGACAAAATATTGTTTTAGAACAGAAAAAAATATCCAAACAATGTTTAATTTTAATTCTGGTCGCTAGTTAATTTTAAATTTTCTCCATGCATTTAACACGTGAATTTACAGTTTTTTTTAAATATTTAGGGGAGACCGGGGTTGGAAGTCACATTTTTTTCTTGTGTATTTTTAGAGCCCATGGTCTTAATTTATAAATGACATTTATATATCAATATATAGTGTTTTTATTCTAGTTTAAGAAAAAAAGACTTTTCTACCATTATCCAATGAGCAGATATTATAATTATTTTGAAAAAAAAAGTGCGATTTTCAACCCCGTGTATAAGGGATGGTTGGTCATAGTGTCTGGGGTAGGTAATCACCCGCTAAATAAAAGGTAAAATACAAAACGAGAAAACAAATGCATATGCTATTCCTAACCTATTCTATCTAACGAACTTAGGTTATGGTAACAAAATGACAAATGTATAATTACAGCCAATCGTTTATGTAGTAAAACTCCTAGAAACCAATAAAAAGGCCGCACATATTCATGGTTACTTTGCACAGGTGACAACTAGCCCCGTTAACTTGAGCCAACTTTCCCCAAAACAGTTTTGGACAATAAACTCCCAAAATAAATTTAAATCAATGGTCATTTAAGAAACTATATGAATAATGTCATGAAGCATATCTTAAACATCATAAATACACGAAAAGTATATCACTATGCAAAATTTAAATATACTTACGAGACTCAAAACAGATTCACAAAAATTACTTTCACTGTACAAAAATACAAACGTATATATTTCTTATACGGTATTTCAGAGCGAACTGAAGTGAAGTACGCAAGGAGGTATTGTGCTCGGGCTTCTTTAACACGGTAAACAAATTTATTAATTCATTAGGTTTGCTGTTATGGCTTATGGTGACAACCTACCCGTGACACAACCATACCCCGTCTCCCTTATCTGTATCTCTCCTGCATTTTATAGAATTATCTTATTCTTTGCAAAAAATTGTAAAGAAAATATCAATTTTTAAAAGTGCCCACCGTAGAGTCTAAGCTGTAAAGCGATTAGGTTATAAGATAAATAAATTCCAACGCATAAACATGTAAAACATATTTGTATTACCGTATTAAAAATTCCATATTAAATTTTCAAATAACCGTTTATTTATTATCTTTACAACTGTTGACTGAAGACCTTTTTTGTAGAAAATTTAATATCTTCTAAAATTGTCATTTATCTTTTTACTAGCCGTGAAACCATCGAAGTGACAGATCTAACTATGGGGCACTTTTAAAGATTGTTATTTTTCCTACAATTTTCCATAACAAACACAATTACCTAAAATGCAGCAGAGATATAAATTCAAATATTAAATAAATGTGAAAATTTTAAAATTAACTAATAACTCATTCAAATTAAAGATTGAAATTTAGTGAAAATTTATTTTTCTGTTTAGAACAATATTTTCTCAATGGAGCGTAAATTTAAAAAAATCGTTTATAAACGAAGCAGCCTACTATAGATGTTATATGTTTTTGATTAAAATTTTTAGTTTTTTAGAGAATCGCGACCATAGAAAGATTTTTGAAGATGTAAAGTTGAATTTTTTTTAGAGCTAGAGATCACCCGTCTTTAAAAAAGTATAATTTTAAATTTTTGATAAATCAAAGAGTTTTACACAAAAAAATTAATAAAACCTAAAACAACCCAACTTCTAAGCTTTTGTGCTTTTTTCAAAATAATTATATTTTTATTAATCAAACGGCAAAGCTTGTGAAATTATCGTAGATTTTATTTTTTTGATATTTATTTTTATTAAATGGTTATCAAACAATTGAAGTATGCCAATTTTGGTAAACATTTTCTGGGAGCATACATAGATAATAAAATAAAATAAATTTCGTTATCATCTGCTTCCAAAATTGTCGATCCCTGCAAAAATATGCCCCCTTGAGAAGATATTTATTGAAGGTATGCAATTTAAATATGTACTTTGTGTTTCCCGGTCATTTCCAATTCTTCAAGAATTTGAAAATGTTTAGTATTTATTTATGATATAAGTATTTATTTCTACCTGATATTTGCAAAATTTAACTTTTTTCGTTCTTACCCCCTTATCAAGGTGCATATTTTTACCACAAAATATTTTTCTGCGCTTAAAATTTTGTTAGTTATTTTTTAATCACAATTATAAATAATTTCGATATATAAAATGAATTAAAAATTTATATAGAAAAAAATTTTAATAAATATAATAATTGGACTAAAAAACATTAGTATCAAAGTATTTTCAACATTTATTTATGGTATAATTATAATAAATAAAATTAGAACTATATTTAAAAATAATAAACATATCATCAGAACAAATAAAAAGAAATCCAGAAAATTAATCATTAGCGCCTTTCTGCAATACTATAATTATTATCTTTTCATTTTAAAGAAAAACAAGTATTTTACAATTTTATACACATATTTATGTTACTTTGTAATAATAATAAAACAAATCGCATTAATTAAGATTCATAACATAATAAATATGTATTCTTAAATTTAAACTGGTTTTTGAATTGCGCGCCGACGCTTACTTTGCCCCCTCCCAACAATCGAAATCGCATGAAAGTTCTCTGAATATAACATTTGAAATCATATTGGAAGTAATCATCTCTTTACTAGACCAGACTATATGTCGAAAATAGACGAAAGTATACGAGTTTGACCGATAAAACTACACCTGTAACAACTTAATATTTTAAACGTTTTCAAATCACCGTAAAGATCGATATCTTGCATCTTTTATACAACTATCATGATTCTCTCTACGACAATTGAAGATCATTTAATTTAAAATAGCATTTACGTTTATTATATACATCTATATATACGGTTACATAAAAAAATGTAGCGTTTTCTAGAATTAATAAAAAGCTTGTTCCGATGAAGTATGTTATTAAGATTGCCATTGTAATATATTCGTTCAAGGTTGCGGCTTGGTGCCTGGCCATCTGCGAGGCAATAACTGAACTGCCAACCATAAAACTGCAGGAAAAATTGGCTAAATCTAACTTCTCTATTATCTCAAAAAATACTCAAATTTTTTAAAAACGGTTTGCGCAGTGTTGAAGTAAATAGTAAAACGCGTGCTTCCTTTTCGTCTAAATTTGATTTTCAAAATTTTACAGTTTTTCTGTTTATTCAAAAACTATTAAAGTTTTTCCAAATTTTCAAAAAGGAAGCATCAAAATTAGGTCTAAATTGTTGTCCTAAAATTAGAACTTTCTACGTGGCTTAGTTTTTTCTGAAATCCAGAAGTCGTGGCATATGTAAAATACACGGCGGCGCGCAGCCTTAATCTTAATCTGCACATTTAATTGTTTTTTTGCCAGCATTTCTGTTAGTAACTTAAAGGAACCACACGTTAGTAAAAGTTTTCTCTTAGACAAAATCAGATCATTTACATACATTCAAGGTTCTCTATTTTTAAATCTGTATTTACTATTACTCCCATTATTTATTCCACCGTGTTTTTATAAACACATATCATATCAACTATTTCTCTTTCCATCAATTAACACTTAACACTAGAAATACTCAGAGAAACAAATTAGTCTTGTATAACAAAAAAAATAATAATAATAATAAAATCAAACCCTTTGGTTTCATCTCCTCTTATAAAATGGCATATTGTTGATACAACAAATCTCTCACTTTATAATAATCTTCAGATATGCATCCTTCAATTATTATTTTCCCATTCTCAATCTACAAAAAAATGAATTGAAATTTATTCAAAAAACACATAAATGAAACTTACTCTCCTGATAGCTATGGTTCCATTAGAACACCATAAAACACCTCCTGAGAACTCTGAGTTAATGTTGCACTTTATTAAAACTTGTTTAAATTCTGATAACTTGAGTTCATTGACGAAAACTGTATCATGTGGGAGCACACTACCGTTGCATAAAGGTTCAAGGGTCAATATCTTACTCTCATCTTCTTCCACTAGAACAAAAAAAACTTTAAATTTGATTATATACATCAAAAAAAATTTGTTTATAACCTTCCATTGGTTCGTTGTCAATGCTTAAACGCTTGGCATCATGTTGGCTCTCACGAAAAGTAACTTGTGCATCAATCCAAGCCACTTCAGCATCCTTTCCTTTTTGGAAATTTAAATTAGATACTAAAGCATCCGTCAAACGAACCTGTAACGTTATGGGTTAGTAATTTTAATTTTATGGGTACTTATATGTTACTTGGTAAATATGTGTTTCACTTGTAGCATCTATTATTTCACCTCGAACAGGAGCAAAAACTCGGGAGTTTAGATTTTCTTTGCAATGACTTGCAATCACTGAGGTGCTTTCAGGATTACCTCTTACAACTATGACTCTTCTAGGTCTAAGTTGAGACAAGATTTTTAAAAGGGATTCCCCGTCAGATCTTCCTTCAAAATCAATGTATTGGACTTGTGCGTTTACTTGGGCCGTTCTATTTAAAACGATACATTTCGTTGGCAGTTCGGCGACGTCAGCTGTAAAAATTACCTAAAATTTAGAATTCCTTAGAATTGCAACGCTTACGAATTATTTCTTCTTCTTTTTTGATAACTATGTTTTCTTTGTTGTCTTCTGTTTCTGTTACAACATCTGCCAACTTATAGTCTTCAGGTTTGATTATTTCACCATAATCGTCGCATTTGATTTTGTCCTCTCGAAAAGGAAACATTGGATATTGTTTCTTTGTAGCTTTGAAGAAACTTTGACTAACTTTGCCCTCTTGTTTGATTACAATGTCGTGCCTGCCTTTGGAAATTATGCTCATTTCTATGTCGTCGTCTGATTCAGATTCTGCTTCATCGCTAAAGAATTTAGGATAATTAATTCCATTGTAAAATAAATCAATTGATTAGAACATACTCTCTATCAGTGTTGTTTTCTAATCGTTCTCGCTCTCTCTTTTCAAATGCCTCTAATTCAGCACCTTCTAATTTCACTCTTCTTTTAACTATCAGATCAATGCCTCTATTGCCTCCATTGTCAACTAAATCTCTTGCTAAAGTCCCTGGTGATGTCCTAAAATAATATTAAATTAGTTAGGATTAATTAGAGGAATAGAAAGGCACCTTGTGGTAATTATAATGCTGTTGCAGGAATTAGAACACCACTGGAGAAATAATTCTCTTGCAAACCCACATTCCATATCAGGAGCACTAGCTAACACAACTTTGGGATTAGGAACTTTAGCTAACTCTTGAATGCTGTGACAAAGTTGAAGATGCTTAAACTGAAATGGGTTACTCCTTGCTCCTTCAAAGCTCCTCATAAGTTTATCGCTCATCCACTCAATTTGCGACTTGGCAAATTCAACAACATTATAGCTAACATTACTGAGAAGCGCCAAAGAGTAGGCAAGTAATCCTGACTCTTTATTACGCCACAATTGATCCAACATGTGTGCCAATTCCAGAACTCTACCAGCTGTATCAACAGACACCAAAACATTACCATTGTTTCTCAGAGTTTGTAAGATATTTGCTATAAATAAAAAGATGAAATAAATTTGTACTCTCTTACAAGTTACATACTCATAAGTTTCTCATCCCTAGCCCTACGGCGAGCTTGTTGATATGTAGCATTAAAGGCATCGACAATTAAAAGAGAAGGTCTCTGAAGCTTCTCCAATTCACAACCATTCAAATGGCGTTCTTTTTTATGATTAAAATCATTAGCGTAGATTATATCTTCCTCCCCAACCTTCATTATCTTCCAAATAGTACCTCCTATCATATGTCCAGCTGGTAAAGGAGTCACTGTAAGCCCGTACCCTTTACCTAAAAAATTGTACTATTTAAAAGCATGGTTAACTGAAAACAACTTGAATACCTTTCAGAGATATACTCTGATTAAATTTCAGTTGTATTATTTTATCAAAAGCTGCATCCACATCATCGAGAGTGAAAAGATCAAACTCTTCCATATTATAATGTGATTGATACAAATCATACATAAACATCTGTCCCATTTTGTACACAGGAATGGTAGCATAAATAGGACAATTTAAACCTAATTTTCCTACCAGATATGGCAATGCTCCTAAGTGAGCTACATCGGGATATGATAATAGAACTGCATCGATAGTATGAACATGTCTGAAATAAATTCAATGAATTTCAATCTAGAGATGTACTAACCTGTTACCTTTTTAATTCTCGGATAAAATCGGGGTCAAAATTTTCGTCCCAACCACAATCTAAGAGAATTTTAACTTCGTCTACTTCCAAAAGGTAACAAGGTGGTGACTCATCCATAGCTCCAGAAAGTGCTTGCAATTTAATTATAGAAGTCATCCTGGCACTTTGTTAATAGTACAATTTAATAAAATAACGCAAATTCAGTAAAAATAATTTATTTAAATCATATCACACTTGCCAAACGGTTGAATTATTTGAGGTTAGACAAACTGTAGTTCAACAAGCCTAAACTGAGGGCACCACATTCTTACTCTCTTACAATTTAAATATTCAAAATTCTAGGTGCGTTCGTACTTTAAATACATAGTTAATAATAAACACATAAAGAATGTTTTTACAATTTAACTAATTAAAGTAATAATTTCAATAATTACAATACCGTATTTTATGTCAATTTGTTCAAAAAAATCCTTCTTTAAAGATTCTTAAATTAAAAAGATTTAATACTCTTAAATAATAATTACTGGTAAACTATTTAAGTTTAAATTGTTTTTAAAAACTACATTTTTTATTAATCCCAAAGAAAATAAGCAACTTATAAGATACAAACTATAAAAGATTCAAGATGAGAGATTACAAAATATATAAAAAAAGCATAAAAAGCGAAATCACAAACTTTTCCTAGTAAACACCTTATGTGAATTTGAGGAAACTAGTATAACCATTGAAAATTGATTATATAAAATGATTTAATTATTAAAAATCATAGACTATAGATTATGAATTTGATTGACTTATTTTGTTGTTACAAGTGTACCTCATTGTTAAATCTTGAGATAAAACAGATAAGCAAGTCATTCACTATAATCGTATTGATAATAAAATCTTATAAAAGACTTCAAAAATTATTGAATACCCACTTTTTGATCATCGAAATGAAGGTCTTTGTAATCTTCTTTGCTCTTGTAGCTCTAAGTCAGGTATGTGAATAATTAAATAACGTCCCAAATACAGCTCCTTTTAATTGTTCTCTTAATTTTAGGCCTACTTATTGGATGGCTCAAGAATCGTAGGGGGTGACGAAGCAGACCCCCATTCTTTCCCTTATCAGGTTAATATACATTTAAAAATGAAAAAAAGGCTTGTATTAAATAAAGTATATCTCAAATAGGTGGGCCTTCAGATTCCAATAGGCGACAAACAAGCATTTTGTGGAGGATCCATCATTTCAGACCAATACATTTTAAGCGCAGCTCACTGCTTGGATAAGTAAACTAAATTTTATCTTGGAATTATAAAATACTAACAATTTTTTTTTAAAGAGCTGAGAGTGTTACGGTAGTTCTTGGAGCTCATAAAATAAACGAAATTGAGTCCACACAAAAGCGCTACAACGCAACTGAAATCATCGTACATAAAGGCTGGAATCCTCTTTATTTAACGAGCGATATTGCTCTTATTAAGCTTCCAGAAAAGATCGAATTTAATGGTGAGTAATTTGAAAACTATGAGTATGATTTAATGTAGGTTTTCTGCAGAAATAATCCAACCTGTTGCTTTGCCTTGTTATTCTGATTTCGAGAGGGATTTGGCTGGAAAATTGGGTACAGTTTCTGGATGGGGAAAAGATTCTGATAAAGCTACTACTGTTAGTCCAGTGCTCCGTTACGTTCAATCTGAAATAATAACAGAAAAGAAATGCAAAAGGTTTTACTTTGGAAGCACAGGAAAGAATCACGTCTGTATGAGTGGTAAAAAAGGCAAGTCTTCTTGCAGTGGGGATTCTGGCGGACCTTTAGTTATTCAAAGAGAAGATGGAAGAGTTGTACAAGAAGGGCTTGTCTCCTTTGGTATTGCTTTTGGTTGCGAAATTGGGTACCCTTCCGCTTATACTAAAGTTAGTGCTTTCTTACAATGGATCAACCAACAAACCAATATCAATGTGTGCAATTAAATAGTTGTAAAATAAAGTTGCTGCGGATCTATTTATGATTGCTCTCAACAATTAAAGCTACTCTTCCTTCTTCCAATTTTAAGCAATTTTAACATAATTTAAAGCTAGTAAATAATACATTAACAGTTTATTTAGCACACTTTTTGCGAGGATTGACGACAAAGTAATTCCTATGAACTTCTGCATTTATTTCACAGACTAAGTTGAGAAGTTCGCTCAACATCTAAAAAAAAATTCTTAGCTTTAAAAAAATATATTTCAATTAATATGAACCTGTTCCTTATTGTTGACGACATCAGTTTCAAGTTGTTGTATATATTTTTGGGTGTCTAGGTCGATTTTAGCTGCCACATCTTCGCGAGAGCCTAAGTGCTTGGTTTCAAACTCTTTATATTGTCTCTCTCGTTCCTGTCTGTATTTCTCAATTTCAGCAACTGCTTGGTCTCTTGCTTGTTTTATGCGTTTTGCTTTACCTAAGATGAAACAAATAAATGAATACAAATTAAATAATTAAACCAATCAACTGAAACAATAAAATGCGCATGTTTTGTCGAAAGTCAACTAAGACAGATTTATACATGGTCCCCAAACATCTATAAATACCTTACATTATCTAATAATATTATTTTAAAATTACGACTCACGTTTCCTGGCTTCAGCTACTTTTTCTGCTGCTTTTTTTTCGGCAGCTAAAAGCTGTTGAATGCCTTGTGTTTGGCTTGCCATTCTAACAATAATAGCCTCGTAAAGTTAATAAAGATGAGTTAATCGAAAATATCCTGTAATTTATAAAACTGTGTTAAATAATTTTATTAGTGCTGTAACATATTGTAGAGGGGGACTTGAGCAAACTTAGCTTGTGTATATTTTATAAATAAATTCAAATTAGTTTTGTCGTTTGGGATTATTTTTGTCACTCTGACAACTTCATTATGTTTTTAACAATTCCAGAAACCATTATGTTAATATCGTTTAAAGCACACCTACTACTCTTCATATAAGACACCTAAATCTTATAATAAATTATATTCCAATTCAATATCTGTTAATTTGTTAAAAATTTACTGTTCTATGGAATTAATAAAGATGTTAGTTATCAACATTTTTTTGTAAAAAACTAACTTTCTTTAAAGCGCTCTTTCCCTTACTTATATTTAAAATGCTGTGAAAAGCATCTAGATAAAATGTAAATCTAAACTAAAATAACGTATGAAAAATTAATACAATTGACCACAACACTTACTCTACTTGGAAGTTGATGTCCCATGATACCGAATAGTGCACCTATGCCAGAACCAAACACTAATTAAAATAAATTAATTTGTACAATTTCTAAGTCCAACTATAAGGAAACCAATTAGTTAACTTATAATTACGCAATAGTACAAAACATACTTCTTGAACGGTGTTAATTATTTCAGTTATGATAATTTTCTAAGCCAGTTTTAATCTATTTGATAATCATATATATCTTCTTTAAAATATATTAAGAGTTCTAAAAAACCTATTAACGCCAAACAATTAAGTTTCATGTTCTTATTTAAAACTCAAGTTGGTAAAATACATGCATGCTACATATATTAACACATTCGTAACTTCAACATAAAATATCAACTTTCTGACCCAATTTAAATCTACTTATTAATTATATTTCTCCTGTAGAGCATTATAAAAGTAATGCAAAAAACTATGACAGATCTTGGGTCACAAATAATTAAATTTTTATATATTTCATACATCCTAGTTATCCACCATTGAATACCTTCCATGAGTAAACTTTTGAAAAGTTTAAAAAAAACATTAAAGCATAAAACTGTGTATTCTAAGCTCAGGAAAACATTATTATAAAATTCAAAAACTAATTAAAGGATCATGTATATAAAGATTATACCATAGTAAAGTTAGGATCACTTCTCTTGCAAAATTCGAATTTTAATTTAAATTAATTAAAATCGAAATGTTCTTCTTCATTAGCAATGAATCAAAGCTCTCCATTAAATTGTAGTCCCTAAAATAAAAATAATAATAAAGTACTATGGTGCTTAAAGTAGTTAAATTAAAATTATCCTAAAAGCACACAAAGTTCAAAAAGTTATCAGATAAAAACGTAGTAATGACAACATAACCAATTTCATAACTGGAATAGATACGATCTTCTTTTTCCACAATGCTTTCAAAGACTAAGCCATTATTTAGAAATGTTAAAATATCCTCTAAATTTTTGCACCATAGTGCTAATGTTATTAAAGCTCAGTGTGATACTCAATCTGAAGAATTTAAGGTAAGACAATTAAATAGTATTTAACAAGACCTTGTATACCTAAAACAGTTCTTACCCTTACATTAGGAGAACTATTCTCACATGTCCAACTTGGTAACAACATTAAAAGAACGAACAGAACAGATCTTGGAAGGAGGTGGAGATAAAGCAAAGTTAAAACATGTATCCAAAGGAAAGTTGTTAGTCAGAGACAGAATAAATTGTTTACTGGACAACAATTCCGCCTTTCTTGAATTGTCTATGTTTGCTGGCTATGATATGTACGGTAAAGATGTTGTAAATGCTGGCGGAATAATTACAGGCATTGGCAAAATTCATGGGTAAGTGTCCTTAGGATAAACTAAACCTATCTGTTATTCTCCATATATTGTAGGAATGACTGCATGATTGTTGGTAACGATGCCACTGTAAAAGGAGGCACTTATTATCCAATAACAGTAAAGAAGCACCTACGTGCCCAAGAAATTGCAAGGGAGAATCATTTACCTTGTATCTATTTAGTCGATAGTGGCGGCGCTAATTTACCAAATCAAGCAGAAGTTTTCCCAGATAAAAATCACTTTGGTAGAATCTTTTATAATCAAAGTAACATGTCTTCAAAAGGGATACCTCAGGTATGCATTTTAACTAAAAGAACATATCATTTAAACTCTTAAATTAAAATTTAATTATTAACTTAGATTGCAGTAGTGTTGGGTTCTTGTACGGCTGGGGGAGCATATGTTCCAGCAATGGCAGATGAATCCATAATTGTTAAGAAGCAAGGCACAATATTCTTAGCTGGTCCACCACTGGTCAAAGCTGCCACAGGTGAAGAGGTAATTAACAAATATTGTTCGATGCATAGCTTCAAAAATAAAAACCAACTTACATGTAGGTGAGTGCTGAAGATTTGGGAGGAGCCGATTTGCATTGTACAACCTCAGGTGTAACCGATCATTATGCCTTAGACGACCACCATGCTCTATATTTGGCTCGTCAAATGATCAAAAATCTTAATAAAAACTCTTCTGATGGCTTTAATAGCAATTTTGAGCCCCCTAAGTATGATATTGAAGAACTCTACGGAATTATAAATCCTGACATAAGAAAACCTTTTAATGTAAGAGAAGTCATAGCGAGAATCTTCGATGGATCTGAATTTGATGAATTCAAACAGAGATTTGGCGAAACTTTAGTCTGTGGCTTTGCCAGACTCTATGGTAAAATTGTTGGGGTTCTTGGAAATAATGGAGTTTTATTTGCAGAGAGCGCAGTCAAAGGAGCACATTTTATACAACTCTGTACTCAAAGAAATATTCCCCTTGTGTTCCTACAAAATATAACTGGTTAGTTTATATTAATGTTATTATCAGAAGCTTACCTGATTATTGTAGGATTCATGGTAGGAAAGCAAGCCGAAGCTGGAGGAATTGCAAAGCATGGAGCTAAATTAGTAACAGCAGTTGCATGTGCGAAAGTCCCAAAGTTAACTCTTATTATTGGAGGCTCATATGGTGCCGGTAATTATGGTAAGATCATACCAGTATTAGATATTCAAATTTCGTATTAATACCCAAGTCCTTATACTTAGGTATGTGCGGAAGGTCATATTCCCCTCGCTTTTTGTATATGTGGCCCAATGCTCGAATTTCGGTAATGGGGGGTGAGCAAGCTGCTGGAGTGTTATCTCAAGTCGCCATGAACGCTAAACGTGAACAGTGGACGAAGCAACAAATTGAAGATTTTGAAAGACCTATCATAGAAAGATTTGATAAAGAAGCTTCGCCTTATTATAGCAGTGCAAGGTAAATATCTACAAGTGTTTAAATATTGACACCTAATAAATATCAATCAACTTTTTAGATTATGGGACGATGGCATCATTGATCCAAAAGAAACCAGAAAAATCCTTGGACTAAGTTTAGCTGCTACATTAAATCAGAAGAATCTCCCTCCTACAACTTTTGGTGTTTTTAGGATGTAACTTCATTTGTAAACGTTTTGTGTATTTAATCTAATCTAAAATGAATATCTTATCAGTTCCTAATCTAAACCTTCCAAGTTCTCCAATCTCAAACAAAATGGTTATAAATAAATTAATTACAGTTCTAATTTGTTTAAATTATATTAATGCATACGAAGAAAAGTTAATTAAAAAATCATTCCAACCATGCAGTAAAAAATTTGAAATCATCACGGATTTCACACATGGAGATTGTAAAGCAGGGTATTTTTATCAAAAAACTGGTAATCCAATACATGGTTGCTTCCCCACTTGCGTTAAGGATTTTGGTATAGTATCAAATCAAAAAAAAAGAACAATAATTAACATTATTAAATTTAGGTTCTGAAATACCGTGTAATCCAAATCCATGTCCTCCAGGCTACTATTGTCCTAAGCCAAATGAACCAAATGAAGAGACATACTGTCAATTAGATCAAAGTACTTAGAACCATAGTAACTAATTCATTATTAATCCTTTGTCTCCTCAGATTCTTGTTTCAAGCACCACATTGAAGATGCACCGGGAAATAATCCATGGAAAGAAGCTTGGAAGCCAAAATGTCTCCCTGATGGAACTTGGGCTCCAAAGCAATGCAAAGGTGAAGCTAATAATGGAAGGTAACTTATTTGTTTTGTTACAATTCGTCCCTAAAATTATTTCTTATTATTTTAGATGCTTCTGTTATGATCCTATTGGAAATAGAATTTTTGGACAAGCTTTTGTTGAAACATCTAATAACATGACTTGTGGTACATACTCTCCTAAAACAAACTAATTTTTTAATACAGAAGAATTATTTCAGCTTGTAGCAGAAGAAGAGTAGATTTGATACAAAAAAAAGGGCAGTTTTATACTACTCTCCATTGTGATAATATGGGAAACTACGAACCTTTACAGTGTGATTCTGGACAATGCTGGTGTGTTGAGATTATGACAGGAGATATTACATCAAAAGTCGTTCCTGAAGAAATGTTAAAACTTCTTCCTTGTTGTATGTGATTTATTTTAATTTTATTTAGGTTTACTTACCTTAAACGTTTATAGATGATGCTATAATGGTGGGAGAACAATATTTAAGAAAGTGTGAAAGTGAAGAGTTTGCCCAAAAAAAAATTCTAAATGATTTAAAAATACATGGAACTAATTATGTTAATTTTCCACATATTATGTGTGATGGAGATGGTTCGTATGGGCCTTATCAAATTATTAATGGACAGTAAGTAGATTATTTTATTTCTCATAACAATTTTGTACTCTTTTGGGTTCTATGGAAATATAGATATGTCATTAATTATATTAGAAATCCAAGAGTAATATAGGCCTAAATTGGTAAACACCCAAGGTTGTGGGGTTGAGAAACATCCTGTTGACCATGCCACAACTCCAATCAAACGGTTCCCTTCTTCCATAATTGCATGACTTGCACAACATTCTTCAAAAGTTACTCTTAAAAATGCAAAAGCTTTTATCTTATTTTTATATCAAATTCAATCTTACCCGGAGCTATCAACACAAAACTGTGAAGGCGCATTCAATTTCAAATTGTACTTTTGAAAATAATGGTTACATACATTCACTGGCCTTATTTTCAAAATTTTATTCAGTGCATGATTTGGAAGCCCTTTATCTCTACTTATAAAGAAAAATGTTCTTGCTTTCTCTGGTAACTTATGTGTTTGAGAAATTGCAATTGGTCTTACATTACCTAAGGAAATTTGCAACGTATAATACTATTGCAATTTTTATAATGATAGGGAAAACATAATCTTTTTAAATTTAATCAAAAGTAATACTATTGCCATCTATGATAGAAAGCCTACACAAGTCTATTGCTTACACTGCACTGCAGAATTCAAAAGTTTAAGATTTAACAATTATTTAAATCAAAAATTCTAAAGAAGTATGTAAAATTAGTATAAAATTAATTACCTAATGACATTTCGATTTCTGTTTTGGTGTGATCCAGAAATAAAGATCTACTTCCAGCATACAAATTTTGTAAGTCATATTGGTCATTAATTTGAGGAAACTTTCTAACTTTGTGCCCAGGATAAGAAACACGAAAATTTATTGTATAAACATAAGTTTCATAACGTTTCTGATGGTTCGTTAAAGAGATTCCAACTCTAACAGTATCATAAACATACCTAAACGTATTTGTATTATTTAAACTTTGTATAATTATCTATATTAATTAAAATACTCACTCAAAATATTCGCAGTAATTTAAAATCCAATAAGAAGCGATTACAGCACCTGTACATCCATTTTTTGGATATAGTTTGTTAGTCAAATAAGCCACGAAACCGTAATCATAGTTTCTTGATTTGTTTTTTGCAAGACTTGTATTAATCTCGCCACTAAAACTTAGATATTTATTAGTAATAAAATATATTTAAAATACGTGCATACCTTAAAAAAATTAATATAATTAATGAAGGCATCAAAAATCTTTGAGTTGCCCGAACAATCAAAAATATGTTCACGTGGCCGAGTTACAGTAATAAAATTATTTTCAGTCGTTAAGTTATGAATAAAATAATTTAATATGTAATAAAATTTTAGGGCTTTCTGCAAATGGAGGGATAATTCCAATATTCACAGCTACTCCACCCCTGTTGATCATGATATCAGTTTAGTAGATTGCAGTAAGTTGCTTTTAATTTTTTATATTTATTCATAAATAATTCTTGTAGATTGTGCTCGTGATATTAAGATCTACGAAGCTGAAGCTCTAAAACAGAATTTGTTATGTTTACAAAATGGAAATTATAAACCCCAACAACAGCAAAACAATGGTAAATGGTACTGTGTTGATTCTGATGGTTTTCGAAGCAGTCACTACTTTGATAAGTTACCTGATTGTACTATTTACATATAATGAGAATTCTATGTTTTGACTTTGTCGGTTTAATTATTTATTATAAATTTTATGTGTAACAAACTCCAACACCGACGTTATAAATAATTAATACTTTTATACACAAATCTTAATATGTAGGGCTTTGAAAAAGAAAAAAAGACAACATTAACTGGTTGCTGCTTCTATACAAACTTTTGTTTATAAGTTTTACAATATTATGCACGTGCTATTGTTTGTATATATATATCACACTAACTTACATAAGATTATTCAAAAATATTGCAACACTCGTGTTGTAAACTTCTAAGTATATATACATTAACAGGAATAACAAAAATTCATAGAAAACAACTTATTTTAAGTATTTACAAATCGTTTTCCTTTATATAAAAGCAAAGAAAAACGTTATAACTATAAGTGCCCATTTTATCTAACACAAATATACGTAATCAAACTCAACGGTCCTAGTAAATAATAATAAACATTGGCGATCAAAAATAAAAAAGAATATGTTTGTGACAAAGACGTTTAAAAAGATCCTAAATATTAAGACTAGATTAAAACACTTAGAATTGTATGAATTTGATCTTTTCTCTCATTTTAAAAATCTTATTATTTTCTTGTAAAACTCTCAGGTCTTATAAAAAGCTTTTCAAAAACCCTGTTACTGTTTATTTCATTTTAATAATTTTAAATTCTTAATATTTGTTTCATTAAATATAGATTAGTACACATTAGTTTTTCCAAAAACAATTAAATAATTATTTCTATTATAGTCAGTCAGTGTTGTGAAAGGCTCTTCGATTATACAATGATAAATTAAAGCATTGTTCATAAGTGAGATTCGTTTCATAATTCATCAATATAATACTTATATTAATGTAAGTAGAACTTTGTTGTATTAACATTTAAGCTCGTTTTCTTATAATGATTTATAAGTACATTTAATTCAAAAATGACTGAAATCACTCTAGTCATTTAATTTGTTTCTTTAAGGTCTTAATTGTACATAATTCTGTTATCAGAACAGTGGGTTCGATAATAAAATTTTTAATTCTTTAAATACACTGTTATTAGGCAAGCTAAATGCTACACGCAATAAATTGTTGAATTACAATGCAATTAAAGTTGAAACAATACCAGCCAAAGAAAATAAATGTAATAAATATTATAATTATTTGATATCGTTTTAATAAATTAAAAATTCGTTATTATTTTTTTTGCATTACTTGGTAGTTGGTTATTAATCTCATTCATGTACCTCACGTTTTTGTAGCTACAATAAATAATTTGTTTCATAAGTAAGAGGACAATGAAATCTTAAGTTCAAAAGCATATGAATTCGTCAACTATTTTCAATTATTAAGAGTAGGTCCATTTTTATAAGTTGAAGTAGAAGAAATAGAAGAAAAAAATTTTAAAGTTAAGAAAAATAAATTAAACAAATTAAAAAATTAAAATTGAAAAGACTACTCATCACTTTCAAGATTTAGAGTGTTGTCACTTTTGCCTTCTTGTCATTCCAACTCGTTCATACGACAAGTAACAGCTCTTTCAACTACTTCTAAGCTCGGATGATCCAGTTCATTCATTAAGCATAGAACTGCCGATAAAATATTCGAGTTCTAAAACCCAAATCGTTAAAATGCATAAATTAAGTGTACACCTATAGTATTACTCTTGTAACGGGCCTTCTGTTTATTTGAGATTGATAAGCTGCTGCAGGACATACATATCTGGATTCTCTTCGAGGAGGGGGGTCGTGATAATGGATTGGAATGTCGTTCGCATCGTTTTGACGATAATTCTGTTGCGGCGGCGAATATTTATCCCCATTAGTGTACTCCTGCAGAATAAAATGGTGTTGATTTAATTCCTTAATTGGTACGTGTTATTTTATTTTAAATTAAAAAGTATCGTTTGAAAAGATTTACGCATAAGCAACAAATCTGAAATTAAAAGCCTTTTGCAATTATCAATTTATAACAAACCTTAATGCTGTTAGTTGATTGACTTGTTACTAATTTATGTTCTCTGTGAGTGCATTCAGGAGCATCGTTATTGTAATTGTTATTGGGTGGTGATTTCTATGAAATTAAATAGTCCTTTTCATTAGTTATGTTATCAACTTTAAAATTATTTAATTATACTTCATAATGCAATGATAAATTTTCAATTGAACGTGAATATAACTTACATTATAATATTGTTGAGTCTGCCTTGTATCTTGTTCATAATTATTTGATCTCCTGTCACTGTATTCCTGTTCAGGAGAATAGGTAGCCCTTGTAGGTTCGTGTCTTCTCGGCGGACTTGGCTAAAAGTATTATTCATTAATCAAAGTCATAATAATAAAACCAAAAGAATCAAAGCATTAGTATCGATCCTACCTGTCTTGGAGGTGAATATTCACGATTATCAGCAACTGGCACTATGTCATCCTTTGGGGAGTACTCTTCAGATTCCTCATTCTCATATTCGTACTAGATGAGATTATTGTTAATATTTGTTAATACGAAAAACCACAATAAAACCCATTACTTAATTCAAATTATCAAACAAATAAACAATCATTATTTTCAAAATTATAGTGGATTTAAAATAAATATTAATCATAATGAAAACGAATGTTTTAATTTATGAGCTATTTACTTTCTCTTCCATTAATGATTATGTAAAAGAAATTAGTTACCTCTTGTTGTGGGCTACGTTGTGGACTATACTCTTGATATCTTTGATATTGTTGATTTTGGGATGAATACTCTTCTTCTTCGCTATCCTGTGGCTCCTCAGGGTGTGGTAAAACCTTGCCCTTTCGAACAGCCTCCTTTAATTCCTCTTGGGTAACAGAAATATTATCTAATTTTTGTAATTGTGGCAGAGTTCGCAATACAGTCAATCTATAACTAAAAATAATTTATCGTAATTTTAAAGTAGGAAAGATAGGTACGACTAATAACTACCTTTCGGTGTTGGCACAAGGATTTTCGTCCAACCACAAATTCTTAAGATTGGATAGGGCTTGGAGGTAACATATTTGGTTTAAGTCTTTTATATCGTTTTGACGAATGTATAGTTCTTGTAGGGCCTCGCAGTATTGAAAATCGCATAAGCTGTTTATCTTGTTTATACTACAAGAAAAAAATAAGTTAAAAAAAGTAGGTGTATATATTTCAAGGTGAACTTTATCCGAATAATTGTGAGATGTAAATGTTACACAAAAAGTTCTTATTATAGTAATGGTGCGTGGTCTAACAGGATTAGCCTACAAAAACTATGTCCTTCATTCGTCGAGGCCTTCTATGGAATTCAAAATACGATACAATTGCGACACTCTCGGTTTCTGAATCATGTTATGTTTACATTTTTAATTCATTTGCATACATGAATAATGACTGATTAAATGTAAAAAGAAGAGATATCAATTAAGTTAGAAGAAAATTCATCACAGTTTTACAATGAGAAACTAAAATAATTATATTAATTATAAAGCGTAACAAACAATAAGTATATCATTAAGAAATGATAAAATTTCTCACGGTTTTGTTAAACGAAGCGTTAAAATTTCTCAGAATATGCATAAACTTAAAAGAAAATTGTAATACTTTCTAGTTTCATGTTTAATTTTGTAGAAAAATAGTATTACCGTTGAATTTACTGATAGAATGCTTATTAGAACTAATAATACATTTCCTTTTATACAATTGCACAAAATTTTTCAATGTTTATGAGTGTAGGTACAAATAATAATGCATTTTGCTTCACCTTGTAAAGGTTATCATTATTATGTATTCCATAAAGTATGTACTTTCCTATTAAATTAAATAATTAAAATGCTTCTAAACATTAAATATATTCAATTTCTTTAAATTTATATTAATATTACACAAGATAAAGCATCAAATTACTTTCTAATTATAAATAATAGAGTACCAAGTATTGGTAATTTCTCCAAAAATTCTTTGAAATGTTTTTTTCTATTCTAATGTGCTTTTAATAATAGAGTAGTAGTTCCACAAATTATGACTCTTTCAATCAATAATCAATAAATTCAGTTTATTACTGCATAAATAGACGAGTCCCGAGATAATCTTATTTTATGATTCTATAGTAAAAATCAAGTTGTGGCTTTATATGACTGTCAACCTACATAGACATATTATAATATTAAGTAGTCTTAAATATTCTGTGTGGGTGTATAGTATTGGTATCACTTTTAAAAGGTTTTAAGCTTATAGGATTACCTCAAAGATAAAACTTCCACACTAGGCATTTTTGTAAGAAGTGATACATCGACCAATTCACTACCCCTGAAAGAATAATGCATTATTAGTTATGAATAACCTTAGAATATGAAAATTATAACAATCTATTGTATATCTTACCAACAGTTCAGACGTTTGACTTTTGATAAATCTGATAGTTTGCTTCGAGCAATAACCATTTCTTCTGTTAGTCTCTTTGCCATTTTGTAATAAAAACACTTTAACAATTCAGACTATTAGCAATGTTCACATGTTCCCCTAATATTAATGTTATTAATTAAGTACGCCTGTTTATGGTACTTCGTTAACTGCTTTATTACAAACGAGTTTTAATTAATTATTTTTATATAGAAACTTGAAACTTAAGAGACTCAAAACCGTACTAAATTCGATTGCCTTTCAATTATAACTGTCAAACATTTCTATAAATTACCAACATCTTAAACTAAAGAGAATTGTAGTGGCATTACTTTTAGAACTAAATTTTGTGTGTTATTATTTTTTACATATTTTTTGTGTTGTTTTCTTTTAAGATAGGATAATTTTTAACCACGATAATGTTATCATAAGTTATAAGTATGTATTGTAGTACTTAATTGTTTAAATATTAATGCTTTGTTTTAGTGAAAAATCATTAACAAAAATGAATCCTGATTCTGAAGAGGAATTTGCTTATAAAGTCCATTTTGCTCACATTAGTGAGTCAGATTATAGTAGCAGCGATGGTAAAAGTGATTATGATGAAGAATTTGAAAAAATGAGACCTCCACCTCTCCCTGTTGATGACAGCACTGAAATTATAAAGATTGAACCATTTATACCTGTATGTTACAAAAAAAACATTCACTCCAAGATATATCCTTCACTTACAAAGCTAAAAAAGACCAAACAAAGAAACAAATCTCAAAGTTTACAAAAAGAAAAGAATTCTAAAAGCGAAATAGTCAAGAGAGCCAAAGCTATTGAAAACAACTTGGTTTCACGAGAGGAGCCTATTGAAATAAAAAGGGTACAAAGATCTGTTACATTTGCGGATATCCTTAATTCTAGTCTCACCAAAATTGTAGGCAATTCTAAACAAAAGCAACACAAATTAGAAAGTAACATACCCACTTTAAATTTACCACATATCGATGAGTATTGCAATGATATCAAAGTTCAACATGATTCAACTAAACTTATAGTAAAATCTGAAACAATTAATCATAATTTGGAAGAGTCTTGGAATCGAATCTATAACATTTTAAACACCAGACCTGAAGTATCTAGTGATAAATTTACAACTACTGATACTAACAATAAGCAACTAGATGTGCCATCTTCTTCTACAATGAATCTACAAAAGAAGGATTCGTTTCCTAACACCAACATAGAAAAAATATTAAAAGAAGGGTCCACGTGTGACATTCGCTTTTTTGGAAATGATCTGATTTCTTCAAATTCCGCAATTCTCACTGACAAAGATGAAAGTAACGAGACAGTATCTACACCCAATCGAACTAAAAAGAAGATATCGTGCAAAAAAACTAAAAATAAATTTCTTAATTTAACTACCACATTATTAATAAATAAAGAAATATCTGAAGCAGCACAATTAGACAATAAACTTATACAAACAACTAATGAATTAGGGGATGAAACTAAAACATCAAAGCGTAAGGGAAAACATCACCAAACTCAAAGCAAAAACAATATTGCTTCGAAGGTAAAAGAAGAAAACATATCACAAGAAACACCTTTAAATTATTCATTACCTTCGCCGATTACAAATAATAAAACAAATATGAAATATACTCCAAAAACTCCAGCTCTGAGTGATTTCTTTTTAAAGCAATCACATAACGTGCAGATTCAAAATGGCAATCGTTCTATAAGCTATTTTGATCCATTTAGTTTCCAAAAAAATAAATTAGACACTTGTAATAAAACTAAGTTGAATTCACAAAGTTATGAACCTTGGTTTAGCGAATATAATATAAAACCTGGGATGTTTTTTCAAGAGAATAATAAAACATTTAGTATTAGCGAACCAAATATCTCTTACATTTATCCTACTGGAGAAGGCTTAAATGGAAAAGAGACTCCTGCAAAGGCAAGCTATAATCTAGTTAGACATCATCGGTGTAGAAAACTGGATGTTTCTTTTATTACTAAACTTAAAGACGAAGATGATATCCGATCCACAATCAGTGAGCCCATAGGTTGTGGACTTTTTTCTAAAAAGAAACGGAATCGAAAAAAAACCATTAACAATCAAAAAGGATGCACTATATCTTATCCAGACTTAATGATGTTTATATTGGAGTTGTTTTCTAGGCACTATAAACAGTACAACGGAGACACATCGAAGAATTTAACTAATACGAAAGTTCCAAAATTAAGGAAAGAAGACTTTACTAGAAACGTTCCAACCACTTCCAAGATGAATTTTGATTCTTGTTTTAAGAGCAACGAAATCGATTCTATCGATTTACGAAAAGATATAAATCCATCAACTTCTAAAAGAACTCAAAAACTGAATCCCAAGTCGCCAAAACCCAATGGGTTATCTGCAGTGATACTTCCTCAAGTTTTACCCAAAGAGCAAAGCAAATCTTGCAAGAAAGTGAAACGTAAGAATAAAACCGATTTAAAAACAGAACAATCAAATTCTATACATGAATCAAATCCTTTGGTATTGATCAAAAAAACAGATGTTTCAAAGGAAGCTGTTACAACAGCTGATAAGAAACAAACAGATCTATGTGAAACTCCTTCACAAACTGAAAAAAAAAATTATTTTAAAGAAGAACAAAGCAATAGTATTTCTCCAAAAGCCAACGTAAGTGATCATTTTGACGTTAAATACATTTAAGTTGGGTCAACAAAGAATGGTAAAACGTAAGATTATTTCTTATTAATTACATAAATGCCACATTCTGCTTAGCTTATTTATTTTTAAAATATTTTTCTCAGTACATTAAATCCTCTTGATATGTATCTTTTTTTTTTTAGTTATCTCCAGATGGGACGTTGCAATATGATCCAAAACGGTATGTTGTTTCCATATTAAACGAGGCACATCTTAAAAATAAAATTGTACCTTTCAAAAACAATATTAATTGTGATATAAAGTCAATTTGGATCATTTTGAAGGATTTTAATTTTTGGTTTCCTCTTCTTTTTTTCTTACACGTTGTAGAAAATATTTATTTTAGTTTATAAAGGCTTGTGATAGAGAGCTGTGAATTAAGTTTCTTTTGTGTTTTTATACACGTTAGAGTTTTCTTTTATAGTACCTTTACATGTATTTTAGAATTAAGTAAATGTGATGTTTCAAATGGTAATTTGCTTTGACATACTTTTGGAATACAAATTATTTCATTTAAACGGCCGAATCAGAAATTGTGTTAGTTGATTATTTACAATATCTTTAATCTTAAGTTTAGGGTTTTCATTTATGTTTTTTAATACTACTATTATATAAGTTAAAATTGTTTTTGTAATTTTGTGTCTTTAAAACTGCGTTGTATCTTATAAGAGAATTATTATATTTTTGTAAAATGCTAATAAGCAATTAAAAAGTATAATAAACACAAATTGTTATACTTAAAATACTGTTATTATAATGACAGCACGTTTTTTTTTTAATTTTATAAGTAAAAGGAATATTAAATCTATAAAATCATTATAATTTGAAATGGTACTGCGGGTGCCATCTCTTAGAAATAGAGTTAACTACTATTACATTCAAATTAATTATAATTATAACAATTATTCTATTAAATAAGAGTAAAATTTAAATATTTTATCTATTTTCTCTTGTATATATTACTATAGGCAAGATTCGATTTTAAATGAGCGCGCCAAGAATAGATTTTCAGAAAGGGTCAGCAGTAATCAATACAAAATTGAGGACACCTTTATGTATTTTACTGATGGTGCATTACTGTCCTGAAGTGCTCAATTTTATTAACATATCATAAGTTAAATGCGAAATAACACTGCAATTTAGTAATTCATTATGGTTTATTCGATTCATTTCTACTTTCGACATGGCAAATATAAATTTGAATATTTAAATCGAGGACTGCATTATTAAAAATTAATTTAAACTTATTTATTATATAATATAAAACATGTTTCAATTTACTGTTCCAAATTTAATTAAGGGTAAGACGTTAATTTGTAATGTGATTTGTTGCTAATTGTTATGTTTTAGTGATAACAGTATTAATAGCAATATCTTCGTCAACAAAGGCAGAGTGCCAAAGTAAGTTTTATCAATTTATACTAGCATTCCTATTTCAAAATAGGGGTTGCTTTGATTGATGTAAACATTATTTTAAATTCAAATAAAGTTGTATTTTAGCAAGACAAATATACTGTTATGAATGCGATAGTTGGACAGATTTGCGATGTAAGGACCCTTTTAATTATACGGTTTTGCCGAGGGATCAACCACCCTTAATGACATGCAACGGATGCTGTGTTAAAATGGTTCGACATGCACGATCTCGTAAGTAACAATAATTATCTTATATCAAATAAAGAGTTTTAAATTGCAGCTTACGAAGTTGTCCGAAGAACTTGTACCTCTCAATTGCAAATTAATTTATTTATGGTTGATCATGTCTGCATGATGGAGAGCAGTGGTACTGGGCATATGTGCTTCTGTGAAGAAGACATGTGTAATGGAAAAGCTGATTTAAAGTATTCCATCATCTCTTTCTTAGGTGTTCTCCTTTGCAATTTAGTGCTAACTAATGTAATCAATAAGTTATAGTTTAATGTGTTTTAGTAGCATTAATGTTGCAATTAATTACCCATACTTACATAGGTATTTGCTCAGTTACAATTTGAAAAGCGAAAGAAAAGCTTAAGTCTCATTAAAATTCCTTCCAATTTTTAATACAACATCAAATATAAATTGGTTACGTGTAGGTAGAGAATTTTAGAATCTTTGAAATCAAAAATAAATTGTAATTTTATAAATGAAGGCTTTAACATTAAGTTTTCTAGTTAAATAATGGATTGTGCTTGTTAAGATCTTCTTCGTACCTATGTACATACCTAAATATAGTGATTCTAGTGCTCAATATATAAGTTCTCGTTTAATATCGAAATGTATCAAATTTTAAGGAAAAATACACAAAGTAATTTAATTAAAATTGATTTAAATTTATTGAATGACATTGAATTTAGGCCCAACGTGATCGTGTTTATAATTAACTCATTTGGAGCTTAAAAATTTTAAATGTGTTTCTAGACTTTAATTAAAAATTTTCCTTTTGAATTTGCTTACGAATAAACTTTATTTAAAATCAAAAATGCAATTTGCACTTCAATTGTGCGAAAAAGACCTTCCTGCTAAAGATGATAGTTATGATAATTAATTTTTTTTGTAATCATTGACTTTTCTCTTTAAAGCAAAAGAAATCGTAATTTTAATTATAGGATGTATTAAACAAAGGCTTAAAATTAAATAAAATAAATAAGTAATCCCAAAATATTCAGCACAAAGATCAGACTTGATAAGAAAGGGATTACGCATCACGTTTTCAAATATTTCCCAACAATAAATCAAAACTAAGCTCGCAGAATTAAAAAATAATGCAAACATTATTCTTTTTGCAAAAAAAGAAGCGCAAAACGTCCTCCCAAATTTCCTTAGGTATACCTTATTGTACAACAAACAAATTTGAGTTGTCCCTTAAAAAAAAGACGTCATTCCAAAGAAGAAAATTGCAAAAGTCATGGAGGACATTTAAGATTTATTACTAACGAGCAAATATTTGAAAACGTGTTTATAATTTCTTATCAAACGTGATCTTTGCCTGTGTTTATTTATTTAAGTCGAGCTTTAAATTTAATCCAAGGTACTCTCATAAGAAAAATCGGAATTTTAAATCTCTAAAATTTATTATTCATTTTAATTCTAGAAAGAAAATTAAATATGAATCTATTTTAATATTTTGTCTTTTTCTGTACCTACAATTGTTACAACGACAATTTGGAGGCGGTGGAGAAGACGTAAAGCATCTCATGGCGGAGCGGTCAGGGGACGACTGTTTTGTAACGCACCTTCTTGAAGTTTTCTTTGGCGGATGAACTGGCTTACAAGGCGAAGGAGATCTGTAATCCTCACCTTCGTATCTATCCCCATAGTCGTCATTTATTTTATACCACTTTCCAGATCTTTGATCTTTGTGCCAACGCGCATTAAAGGGCTCTTGGTAATAATTGGTTTCAGGCATTCTTGGTACGTCTTTGGGATACATCCCCATTGATTCCTCGCCTTCATATCGATAGCAGGACGCTTTAGGGTACTTTAATTCATGTCTGTGCTTCTTAATATTACTATGAGGATGGCAAAGAAGACAATGGCATCGATTTTGGGATTGATTATCGAACTCTTCTTCAAAGATAGGGTGGTCTAAGTTTTTATTTTGTTTGCTCATGTATTCAAATTCTCTTATTGTGGTTTCGACGCGATTTTTGTTTCTCATCGAGAGAATATCTCCGAGTTCATCGACAACATCCAAGAACTCATCTGTGTGTTGATAAACAAGCTCTGGAAACTCGGAGTGCCCTGAGTACTCAGAGCAACAGCTGGTTTGGTCTTCAGGTTTTTTTCTGTTAGGTGATTCATAGTTTTGACAAGGATAATAGTGATCGTGGCATCTGTTGTAATCATCTTCGGAACCTTCTGGGTGCTCGGGAGCCTCGCTCGGTTCACTGTCGGTGGGATAATTGTAAGGGTAATTGTAAGAACCTTCGGGAGTATAATAATCGGTCCTGGGGCAGCATCTGGGAGTGTGAGGTGAACTGCATCGTTTCTCATTTTTGGTGGTGCGACTTCGATTTAGACAATGATGTTGAGGACGTTCGACGCAAGTTCTTGGGCGTCTCCTTGGAGGAGGAGGTGGAGGAGGCGCTTCTCGGACATAACAAGGTGACTGCACTCTCTGCATTTGATTAGAGCTCTTATGATCCCGTTTGATCACTTCTTGATTCAGAGGACATGAACAACACCTTCCCCTGTTAGCTATGTACCTATTATCACAATCGTTCCCTCTGACATCCTCCAAATACCTGGTGTTTAAATCTCCACTCTGGAAATTCTCTGCCATTTTTGAACTCAAAGGATCTTCGTCCCGTTCAGCAGGTTGTCTTAAATACCTCGGGGTCGACTCACTTTTAGTTGTCTCTTTTTCAGACTTATTGGTTATTTCATGCTTTCTCTTTTCGCTCCCAAAAGAGCGAGTCTTAGATATCCTTCCAGTCACCCCAAAATAGATATCCAAATCCGTCAAATCTGAGTCAGAGGAATTTAGATCCCTGATGGGATTGTTTTCGGATCTTCGACTTTTGGTCACTTGTGACAATGTTCTGCTCTCCTCGAAAGTATAAGATTCAGCACCACTTCTTCCGAAGCTCCCCACACTTCCCATGAGTGAAGACTGGCTGCTTCTTGTGGAAGTCCGAAGAGAATCTTCTAATAAAAACTTCTCACCCGATGACGTCGATTTGGAACTTTCAAATCTGCTGGGCGTCCCACTCGTATTCTCTTTGGAAGATATCAATAAGGGAAACTCATGAGGAGAGTTGTTGACTGAAACGTCTTCGCCTTTAGCCTAAAATTAATAAAAAACAAGAATTTGTTGTGGCCTTTTTTTAGATCTTGTCAAATTAAATGACAATTAAGCAATTTGAGCTCTTGATTTAAAATATTTAATTACCTTGAGGAACAGTTGTTTGAAGAATTCTAATAAAGTAGGACTTTTCTTCGGTGATTGATTAGTGCTAAAAGACATGTTTTGATTAATCTTTTTATAATAGTCTTTAATTTTTTTTTTATGGCGAGCTTTTTGACATTCTGTGTCGTAAGTTGAAGATTCGGTTTTCTTTGAAGCGCCCGAGCTGGAATTGTGATTATTGTTCTGCAGATTTGTCTTTTGCATTTCGGCTGACCTTTTCTTACGTTGCTCTTCTCTTAGAGTATTTGAATTGTTCCTTTGCAGCAAATCGGTACAATCAATAAACTTCTCCAACTGTGGGACATAAATTTCATAATTTATATTTAAAGGACTTCGATTTTCGGAAGAAGAACTAGAAAAACTTGTGGTCTTTGTGCGAGCTGTAATAGAAGACCTGGGACTTTCATTAATAACATCATATTTAACGTTTTTTTTAAAGCTCTTTGTCAGAGAAGATTTGGTTAAGAATTTAGGTTTCTTCTTGCATACGGCACAACATTTAATATCCTTTGAATTTTCTAAAGTCACATTACTTTGGTTTGTTTTAAAATCACTCTTGCAGATCTCACACTTGCAAACTTCTTGTGTGGATTGCTGTGAGATTATGCTCTTAAGCTCTTCTTCCCTTGTGGAATCTTCACTATCAGAGAAAAACTTTTTAAATTCGGCCAAAGAAGCATGATCGGGAATACTTTGTTTTTCCACATCTTTGTGACGCTTTAAGACTTGGGGCTCTGGTTCAGCACTCAGATCTTTAATTTTTTGGTAAGCGAAGGAGTCGTTAGAGTCTGAGCCGCTGGTATAGTCTGAATCAAAACCTTTCTTTGAAAGGAGTGTGATTAGAGCTTTACTCTCATCGTCTGAACCATTACTAATTTCTTTTTTGATTTTTCTTTTGACTTCCTTAGATTTAGAACGAAGGGAGTGCTCCTCTTCTTCTGACGAGTCTCTAAAATTTTTAATTGTTTGTAAAATATACTTCTTTTTATTTTTTTTAATTGAGTACTTACTTTTCTTCACTGTTATCTGAGATGTCTCCATATTGAATAGGCTCCAAACAGATTGTACAAAGATTTTTCAAATCAGCAAAGCACTGCTCGCAGTAAACCCCAGGGCATGATGGTTTCGAGCAATTAATTGCTTTAGATGCGTTGTCTTTTCTAAAGACTTCTCCACATAAAAGGCACGCGCTTTGGGCATCAGAACCCAAGCACATCCGCATCCATTTCCATCTAAATAAAAAATTACGTAATAAATTAAAACCTTTTATTTTGCTCACTTAATGTTGGCTCTTAGATGTTCCTTAAGAGTAACTTCTTTACTGCCCTTGGCCCTTCTCCTAAGCTGTCTTCGGGCAAATTTTAAGAAAGATAATCTTGATCTCATGATGTGATTATAAAGCCATACAGCTCTTTCTCGAGCTCTTTCTGGGTGATAATAACTCATAACTGAATGCCTCAATCGCAGCCCATAAGGCTCAAAAACAGTTAAAATCCAAGAGAGTACCAAAAGAGAAGCTAAAGATATATTTGTAAAGCTCGATTTACAAAAAGACCAGGAAAACTGACCTATTTGAATGTAACGATCGTAATCTGGGGGAATGGGGTCTGGCAAACATGGGATTGTGTCGATTTCCAAATTAGTACCAAATGGTTGAAAAGCTTTTACGATACTCTTAAGAAGATCGGCGATAAACCCTTTGCCTTCTATATGAAGACCCACAGTACTAGGAACTGATATAAAATTATTTTTGGACCAAAGTCAAACGTTGAAATACCTTGGACGCCCGATTGGAACCGGGCATGGTACCTGATGGTCATAAGAACCCAATACAAAGCATAATCGACCATCATATGCGTTGATAACTTAAGGGTGACCATCCCCAAAGCTATGGCAGCTTTAAAAAGCTTCAACTTCTCCGATCTCACCAATCTTAAAGAAGACATCTGAAATATCAATCATAAAATAATGGTTTTACTTCTTTCCTACTCACCGAGATGTACAGTGAACGTTCCCTGTGATTTAAGGGTAAAATTGTTTCCTTTTCCATTTGAGCTCTTCTCATATCGATTATTCGAAAATCTTTTGTAATAAATCGGTTATCGAAACGTTCGCTCGTGAGGAATTGATAACGGTAGTGCATCACTCTAAAATTTCATCAGAATTAAAAACTTATATAGCACCTTTTTAATTTTTACCTTAAGATTATGACGAAGAAAAATAAACTGGTGGCACAGCTCATAAAATCGAAAACTGCCATAAATTGCTCGGTCCTTTGTCGAATTTCGGTCACAATTCCAGCGGTTACTTCACTGACTGACTTCGACTGATTGGTCTCGAAATGAAAGGAATGAGAGAATTTAATTCGGACGTAAAACATGGTCCTTATGTGCCTCGTAAAGATTTTGATTTCTATAAAAAAATTAATCTTTAAAATATTGGGTAAAAGCTTCCTCGAAGAGGATACTTTTGAGAACAACCCCTATGATAGAGTCGCTGACGAAATCGACGATTAAGCAAATAAAATCGAAGAATTTGACTATATAACAGACCGATTGCACCAAATAAGTGATGCTGCACAACCAACTAAACATGGGACCCAATTTTGCGTTGCAATCGACTACTGCTTCTTCGAAGACCTTCGTACATCTTTGGAAAGGAGTTCCTAATTCTTTGTTGCACACACTAAAGATTCTTCCGAGGAACTCAAAAGCTGATTTTATTACTTTTACTATAAAAAAGAAGAAATAAGTAACATTAATTATAAATCACAAAATTTATGAACATTTTCTTACAAAGGGCGAGAACGATTCGTTTGATAGCAAGAAGGATTTCTTTGATTTTTCTTACGACATCTCTGATGCTTTGGACCACGGCTTTGATAGCATCCTTTATGGCATAGAAGGGTTTTTTGATCGCTTCAACCAATTGTTTAACGGCAGATTTTAATTGTTCCTTAAATTAGAAGATTTGAGGTTTAGTTGTAGGGCAAAAAATGTTACCTGGCCGCAAGCCAAAGATTCGCTTAAAATCCCCATGTTGTGCAGGGTGTTTTTGGCAGGACCTGTGATGGCAAGAATGAAGGCGTACGCCAGAAGGGCTTGACGTCCACGTTTTGAGAAAAACTGGGGCAGAAGAAGGAAAACTATACAGCTGTAAAGGAACAATCATTTGCATCTCTTAATTTAATTGCAAATTAATGAGATTCATATTTCGAGTTTGATTTTAATTAACTGCGGTATTGTTATTTGTTGTTTTTTCGGCGAACGTAATTTGGAGAGTTTAAATAAACAATCAAATAAAATAATTAAGATTAGTTTTTTGCACGTGTGTCGATTTAAGCGGTGTTTAGTCAAGAATTAAATTAGGATTAATTCAAATTAAACAATTTCAAGTTTTTTGGAAAAACGAAACGAAACCTCGAACTAGCAAAAAGGGGGTGGCAGGAGCCAGAAGGTCTTTTTTGAAAAAGCAAAAGGTTAAAGTCTTTTAGAGACTGGCCAAAATTTGGCACCTTAGGACAGTGAACTACTTTTGTATACAGACGTCACACCTCTCACGTTTTATTTAAATAAACAAAACTTATATTAATAAAAAGTATTAAAAAAGATCGTAAATTAATTTATATAACCCAAAAAGTCCGTAATTTCCTGTTTTATCTTTCTTTTTGCTACCTACGAGATAAGAAACAATTCCATTTCTGGCCTTGAATTTTAAACAATTGTCATTGCCAAACCATGTTTATTTTTGTTGATATCAAAAGTTGTAATAAAAAAATTAATCAAAAAATACGCTTTTTAGTTTTTTTGATTTTGGGTAATTTTAGATGACTTGCACTCGGAAAAAAACAAGAAAAACCACGATTTCATTAATTTTAACAAATGAATTAAATCAAATTAAGACTTACACAACTTTTTATTGATTGTTATCAATTTAATTGTTCTAAACTTTTGAATCTGAATTAACGAAGCCAATCGATCATTTTGGTTAAACGTCATTTAAATGATTTAAATTTTCCAATTTTTTATAGTTGTTGGAAGATTAATTTAATATAAAATTCTCTGATTTGTTTATTGTTTATTGCCGATTTTACGCACTGATACACTTCTTATGTAAGATAAAATTGTTAAAAAGTACAGGACCGTGTTATACGAGGTTACGTGAAAATGTGCTCACCGAACTTTATAACTGAAAGCTAATCCAATGGTCAATATGCAACCAACTATCGAACACATGATGGTCGCAGTGGATAGCTTGAAATTCAATTGCAAAACGAAGAACATAAAAAAAATATATGTCAAAAAAAAACCTCCCATAAAGCCCAAGACGCTTTTCAAAATGAAATTTTCGCAAGTACCATCGTGGGTCGTTTTGTAAGCTAATTTGTGTAAAAAAGACTTTTTCGAACAAGCAAAAACTTTTTTGATTTTTTTCTTCAGACTTGTGCGTACATCAATCCAGAAATTTCTATATTTTTGATGGGGGTTTGTTTTTGGGACTTTTCTTTCGTGGAGGGCGACTGATCTTTGTTTTTCGTCGTGTAAAATTTTCTGGAGCCTCTGTAATTTAGAGGCTTTAAAAATTAGCTTAGCGAAAGCCATAATTTGATTGATTTTGCTGTGGCTAAGTGTGACGTTTTGTTTCTATGGAAAAATTATTAATAAACATGTTTTTAAGCCTGTGCAAATAAATTAAGTAATGATAAAAGTATTAAGGCCTTTTGTCAATAATGGGTGGAGGGTAACCAATAATGTTTTCCACTGAAACGGTGAAAATGGTGGAGGGAAACCCTATATAAGGCACATTGTCACTTGTTGATTGCACTTGGCTTCAGTTTATTTAGCGTTTGCTGTGCTTTGCCTTATTACTATCATGTAAGTATTTTTTTCTATTTTTATTATTTTTCATTTTGTAAAGAAAATGTGAGAGATGTGTGTTTTTTGTCGGCTGTAGCTTTGATTTTTTTTTTAATACAAAAGGGCTCGGTCAAATGCAAAACTTAAAGTTAATTAAAAGTAAAACTAGAAAAGCTTATTTTCCCCCCAAAAAGCTAAGCGGAATCCGTAGTAATGTTAAGTGTTAGACGAAAAGCTTTAATCCACTTCCAACAAAGGTGATTAAAATAAAAGTAAAACTTAATTATTGAATTAAATTGTCTTTTTTAGCAATACATCATGGACGTCGAGGAATATCGCGTAAGGGGTGAGTAGATTTATCTATTTATCTTTTATTATTATTAAAATCCTAAACGTCAACTCAAATTTGTATAAATGGCTTTTCCGATACAATTCCCCCATTTTATGAAACTATAAAATGGATTGGATTTGCTTTATAAAGCTTATATTACTACTAAATTACCAAGTCTCACACAGACACCCCTTTTCTCTATGTTAAATTCTAACAATAAATTTATTTACTTAATTCTCTAGATACATAAAAAATTTAAAAAACTTAATCCTAATTGATTAAATAAGTTAACAATTTTTTAAATTAATTTCAAATTTTTATTCAAAGGTAAAGAAATGGTCGATTATATCGCCGATTATTTAAAAGACATAAGAAAACGCCGCGTTTTCCCCGATAAAAAACCGGGATTTTTAAGAAACGAAATCCCCGAAAATGCCCCCGTCGAAGGGGAAGCCTGGCCCAGAATATTCCGAGACATCGAAGGCGTCATAATGCCCGGAGTGACCCACTGGCAAAGCCCCCACATGCACGCTTATTTCCCAGCTTTAAACAGTTTTCCATCTCTTCTGGGCGACATGTTGGCCGATGCTATCAATTGCATTGGCTTTACTTGGGTAGGCCTTAATTTTTTTTTCTTTAATTTAAATTTTTAATTTATTTATTTAAACAAAAAGGCTTCGAGTCCAGCTTGTACGGAATTGGAGATGATTGTCTTAAATTGGTTGGGAAAAATGATTGGATTACCGGAAGATTTTCTTCATGGCAAAAGCGACTCCCTTGGTGGAGGCGCCATTCAGGTAAGAGCTATTATTTTAGCCTTAGCCTCAATATTCGGCCCTAAGTTAGAGGACTTAAAATATAAAGATTAAATATTTACAGACGACTGCTAGTGAGGCGACTTTGGTCTGTCTCTTAGCCGGAAGGACGCAGGCGATTAAAAATTACCAAAAATTGTATCCCGATCTCGAAGATGCAGAGATTAACTCAAGGCTGGTTGCTTACTGTTCAGATCAGGCACATTCGAGTCTGGAGAAAGCCGGACTCGTAGGGTTGGTGAAAATGCGATACGTGGAAAGCGATGAAAACTTATCAATGAGAAAGGAACGACTAGCACAAGCCATCAAGAAAGACAAAGAAAAAGGACTTATACCTTTCTGGGTGAGTTCTACGATTTTTCTACTTCAATGGAAAAAGGATTAAAAGTATATCAAAGATTGTTTTCCGCAAATAACTAATTGGAGCAATCTTCTTAGATTGGAAATAAGTCCCACAGGACACAATTAATTTCGATTTAAATAAATTTCTCGAAACGATTTTTCATTTTAGGTCTGCGCCACTTTGGGGACGACTGGATCTTGCGCTTTTGACAATTTGAACGAGATTGGAGACGTCTGTGTGGAAGAAAATTTGTGGCTTCACGTCGACGCAGCTTACGCTGGAAGTGCTTTCATTTGTCCCGAATTCAGGGGGTGGCTCAAAGGCATTGAAAAAGCCGATTCCATTGCCTTCAACCCCTCCAAGTGGCTCATGGTCCACTTCGATTGCACTACCATGTGGTAGGTCCTTTTTATCCCCTCATACTAGCAAAAGTCTAATTATTTTTCATCTCTTCTTTCAGGGTTAAAAATTCTGGGGCTCTTCATAGGACCTTCAATGTCGAACCCCTCTACCTTCAACACGAAAACTCAGGTATTTTAATTAACTTATCTTCTTTAATCAAAAAAACTAATTTGTATTTTAATTCCTTTCAGGCCTAGCCATCGATTATATGGTAAGTACTTTAATTCTTTTAAAAGAAGAAAAATAAATTTTTCTTTAGCATTGGCAGATACCTTTAAGCAGACGCTTCCGAGCTTTAAAATTGTGGTTTGTGATCCGAAATTATGGAATAACGGGCCTCCAAAAACACATAAGAGAGGTATTTAAATATTTTAATTGATTTTGAAAGAAAGTTACTCTAACATTAATTAAAGGGGGTGCGTTTGGCCCAAAAGTTTGAATCTTTGATTCTGGCAGATCCTCGTTTTGAAATCCCATGTGAAAGGAGTTTGGGATTGGTACCTTTCCGACTGATAGGCGAGAATCAACTAACGGAAACCTTATTGAAGAGATTAAACTCCAGGGGTAACCTCCACTGCGTCCCGGCAGCCCTTAAAGATAAATATGTGATAAGATTTACAATAACTTCTCAGTACACGACGGTAGATGACATAGTAAAAGATTGGAAAGAAATCAAAATGGTAACCGACTCCATTCTGTTAGAATCCGAAAGTAATGATGTAAATGCCCCCCGTGCTAAAGTTAGATTGGCGGGTAGGTTACTAATTAATTATTAAAAACAAGGATTAATATTCAATTAACATATTCGAAGAGACGCGCGAAAAAAACGAGAATTTTGGCACGAGTTTGCTGTTGGCAAATTCTCCGATGTCCCCAAAAATTGTAAACGGTAGCTTCGTCGCTGTGTACGACCAAAGCGACGTTTTGGCAGAGTGTTCTGCCGCATTTTCAAAATTACGCCAAAACGTACAAAATAGTCCATGTAAGTTTGTCTTGTTGCATCCACTTTACTTTTCTTTATTTTGGTTGGCTTGTTTCTTCTCTTTTTATTTATTGTTTTTAAGGGCTTTGATAGCCTTAACTTTTTAATGTTAAGTTTGATTTTGTAGTACTGTTGTTGATTAAATTTTAATTTTAATTTTTAGTTTCTGTTTTATTATTATTTTAAACACCTATGCTTGAGAGATAAGAGATATCCAGATTGCTTTTTTGACTAATTGAATTTCAGCTATGCGTCGAAGAATAAAGGGCATTTTAATGAGTGGAAAGCAATTTTCTTTAGATTCGCATTTAGATTTGTTTCATGGAATAGAGGAAAGTGCCGAGAATCGTACGTCTTCGGAACCTCCCACTTCAACCCCTTTGCTGGAAGATGAAAACGAAGAGGATTGTTGTAATGATTTTTTATTAGAAAAAGGTGAATTTATAAGGTATCGTTTTAGGCGTTGAGAGAAGTGACGAGAATCTGCTGCTTTCTCTTCCTTCCGTACGCCACGGAAGGTCCAAATCTGTGGATCACCAAGTCCCCATGTTAATATTCGAAGATGGGTCGATGAACTCTGGAAAGAAATGCGAAAAATGTGGTCATCATTGTAATTAAACAGAGAGAAATATTGTTAATTATTTAAATTATTGTTGTTTTAAGAAGAAATTAAAACTGCTGTGGGACGCAATAAATAAATGTTTTAAGAGTAGGCTTGGAGGTGGCGTGCTTTGCTCTCTTAGTATTTGAGCTCCAGCACCCTCCTCTTTGTAAAATGGAAATAATAAACGATAGTCAACAACATTTATTAATTAATTTACATCATATTATATTATTTTCATTTAAAAGTTAATAATACTCGAGGTAACATTTTAACTTACTCAAAAAGCTAAAAAGCTACTTAACTCTAACATTCGTCGTTTTCAGTAAAGAAATTCGTAAGAATCGAATTGACGAATAAAAAGGTACAAAATACCTGTTGGTGTCTCATTTTCTTTACACACACAACAACCAAAACAAACTCAAAATTATTGCTAAACGATTAGATTTATAAATTTTATAATAAAAATATTATTCTTATTATTTACAATATAATAGAATATTTAATTCACATTTAAGGATTAAAGATATGCAAAATGGACGAATTCATATTTTCTTTTAATTCAATACACCTAATTTTTTAAAAAGAAGCAGCGATTCCCAACTAGCACTCGGGAAAACTTTATAATAACTATAAAAAATGTTCTTTTAATTGACTTAAAAAAAAACCTCACAGTTTCTTGAGGAGTATACAAAAACATAAGCTTAAAAGACATTACCGGATTTACATGGGAATAGTACCTACGCAGATAATGAAGTAATTATTTTTTCTATAATGTATTCTATTAGTATACTTTTGGAAATTTTTGTCCCCCGAGCTGTTATGCTTTTTGAATAAAACATTAACTTTAATTTTTTGAAAATATTTGTTTTTTCAAAAACGGTTTTTTTGATTTGGTTGTGCCTTTAACTATCATTTAAAATAATCAATTTTTAATTATTGCAAAAAATATAAATATTGTAAATTAAAATTTTGTAAAAAGACATTTTGGCTATTTTTGTATTAGGGACACTCACCATTTTTTTAATAGTAATAACTCATTTATTAATCTATAACACTATTTATTTCAAAATTTTTCTGTTGGGTACAACATAGTTCAATATCAAAAAAAAACAGATGGCAGTGTAAATGTATTTCAATACACTGGCGATGCATACACAATGTCGTTAAGAATGTAACCATATATAAAATTAATAAACAGTCATTTTTTTTAGCAATGTGTTGAAACCAAACTTGTATTTTTTAAAAATTACAATTTTCTTTCACGTATTTTACATTGAAATAACCATCAACATTTAATATTTCAGATAAATAATATTTTTAAATCACGTTTGAATTAATTTTATCTACGAATATTTCAAATTTTCCAGAATTAAGTATACCTGATTTAAAAATATTATTTACTGGAACTTATCAGTTTGGTAAAACCATATTTTATTTAGCTGAAATATTAAATGTTGATGGTTCTTTCAATGTATATTACGTAAAAGAAAATTGTAATATTTTAAAAATACAATTTTGATCTCAACATATTGCTTAAAAAATAACCTTTTTTCATTTTATATATGGTTAAATTCTTAACGAGATTGTCTATAGTTAGTAAGTATTGCGTGGATATGTATTGAAATACATTTAGACCGCTATCTGATTTTTTGAATATTGAACTATGTTGTACGAAACAAAAATTTTGAAATAAATATATGTTATAGATTAGTAACTAAGCAATTAATAGTAAAAAAAATCTTTTTAATACAGAAGTACTCAAAATGTTACTTTAAAAAATTTTAATTTACAAAAATTAAAAATTGATTTATTTTTAAATGATAGGTCAAACATATCCAATGCACAACCAAATCGAAAAAAACGTTTTTAAAAAAAAAACATTTTCAGAAAATTAAAATTAATGTTTTATTCAAAAACCATAACCACTGGGCGGCTAAAAATTTCCAAAAGTATTACTAATAGTAGGATACTTCACTAAAAGTTTTGCCCTCGCTAAACTCAATCAAAAACTAAATTTCAATAGTTGGAAACCACAGTGTTTTAAAGACGAAATTTTCTAGCTTATTTTGTAAAGTTTTTCATTTTTAGTGTGTGTGTGTGTATGTGCGTGTGTGTGTATGTTTTTTGGAAGTGATTTTGAAAAATCTAAATAGGAACTTCCATGCTACTACAAAGTGCGTAAAGTTTTAAACTGGTATCTTTCAAATAGTGCAAATTTGTAAAATTACAATCATTACGTAACGCTTTCTATTTAATCATTTTTTTTTAGTTAGTTTCAAAGAACATTAGTTTCATAACAGAATGAGTAATTTTACAAGTTGCTTTAAATTGTTTAAAATTTTAACATTTAATTATCTCTAGCACCACAGCTTATTTTCTTTTTCTATTTGATAAATCGACACAGCGCCTAAAAGATATGAAAAGATTATTATACAAGTTTTTTAAACATTGATATAGTGTATAAGTAAATTCGATTCTACATTAACTTTAACATTAGTCGTTTTTAAGCATGCTTCTGTTATGATTGTATTTAAAGATTGTTATGTTTTATATTCTTTTAGGGACCAAAATCAGTCCTCCAATTATATCAGACTTAAAATTTAAGTTGAAATATAATTAGTGTGTGTGTCTCCTTCGTTTTAATAAAGCTTGATACAATTTAAATTGGCAACCTTTTCTTTAATAGGATTGTTCAATTAAAAGATACTTCCATCTAAAAAGTTGTTAACATTTTATTTACGTAATATTAGATTTTCTCATTAAACAACCGGATTAAATCTAATCTGAAAACTTCTGTGTAAGACTGATTAAAACTAAAACTAGATATGCACTTGTAAATTTTATGAAAATGTGGCTCAAATTGATGAACAATGCTTTTGCGGGTAGTTCTTTGTAATTGGACAATCCTGCCGTAAGCACCTCTTTCAACAACACAAAAGAAGTGCTTACATTAGTCTTAATAATTAATAATAATTATAAAAATCGAAACATGGATATTTATGCTGATGATTCTTCTTCTTGATTGTGTTTGGATATGGCTAAGAGAATCATTGTCAACTCTTTCTTGTTGATTTTGCCATCTTGGTTGTAATCGACGCCCCTCAGTATTGTTTCTTCAAAGTCCAACAAGTCTTGTGCATCGTAATCCTAAAAAAGCCAAACTCAATCTCTTACAACATAGATCATACTTACTCAAACACAAAGTAACAAAAATTAATCTCTTAAAAACTATATTAAAACTTATACAGTGGAAACTCGGTTATCCGGACTAATTATTCGGATAATCGGATAATCGAAAATTCGGTTAATTGAATGTATAGAAAAAAAAACGAATTTTAGCTATAGGTATATAATGTGACATTTTGAGAGCGCAACTACGGTTTTAGAATTACTTGAATTTTTTAAAAGTAAATTGATCATTGTTAATCATGGCAAAAGCGGAGTGTGCACATTCGAGCTCAAAGTGGCACATTCCGATCTCGGAAAATGAAGCGCGCCGCTCCGCGTCGCGCTTCATTTGCTTCCCTCGCTCGGAAATGTGCCACTTTTCGCTCGAATGCGCACATCTTCCTGTTAATTGGATTCGGCTATATTAATAAGAAATTTATCAAATCCAGATTTTCTATTCGGAAAAAGTTTTCGCTTGAAAGTGCACGTACTCCTGGTAATTGAATTTGCCTATCTTATTCTTCTCTCCTACAAATAATATTAATTAAATCAAACTGAACTAAATGTACCACTTCTCGCTTTTTTTTTAATTAAAAATTATAGTAGGGCATTTTTACCAAAAACCACATTTTTAATTTAGTACTTTTAAACTAAACTAGATGCGAGACTTCATCGTACATAAAAAAAAACTTAAACTTTTTCCGAATTTTGACTCTTTTTTCTCAACTTTTTTTTTAACATAGTTATTCTAAAATTTTGATGCACCCCTATTTAACATATAAATATTTTGTTATATTTAAAAATTGAATTAATCCATAAATGAAGACTATTTAAAACAGTGTCTACAAAATGTGCCTTAAAACTAATTTGTTTATAATTTTCTGAAAAATGAAATTTACCCAAAAATATTTGGAGACATTAATTTTGACATATAAACCTTCAACAATATCCAAAAGATGATATAAAAATCAACTTGTTGATTTTTAGTGGTCCATTTCAAAAAATTTGAGTCATATACAATTTTAATTAATCAAAAATGCGAATTAGTAACCATTCGAAAGTACAACTGAAAATATTTTTATCAAGCTCGCTACAATTAGGCGTGCAGAAGAGCACAATGATAACTTATCAAAAGGAATAAAATATTAAACCTTTTTCAAACAGAAAATAGATCTAATTTATTCGACTCTTAATTTTTTGAATTGAAGAATAAAATAATAATATAGGCAAATCCGATAAATACAAGGATGTGCGCATTCGAGCGAAAAGTGGCACATTTCGGAGCGAGGGAAGCAAATGAAGCGCGACGCGGAGCGGCGCGCTTTATTTTCCCGAGATCGGAATGTGCCACTTTGAGCTCGAATGTGCACACTCGGTTTTAATAACGATTACGAAGAGTCCCGTTTTAACAGGAAAAAACTTGGTCAAATTGTTAGGTATATGTTTACAAAAAACGCAACAAATATTAATAACTAAATAGAACAGTGGCATATTATCTTAAAATCAACAAAGCAAAAAAACGCTGTTTAATGCGAAATACAAAATAAAATAATAAAATATTTAGTATGAAATACCAAGGTTTAATTTTCACAAATAGTCCGAATGCGGTTGACAATCCGGATAATCGCGAATCCGTATAACTGAGGTCCGGATAATTGAGGTTTTACTGTATATATATTTAAAAAACTCACACACACACACACACACACACACATAAACCGACCTTTTTAACTAGCTCCAAAAGGTCCTTAAGAAAACCTCTAAGTTCTTCGTTTTCAATAGTTCCATTGTTATCCTACAATGAAAAATATTTTTTTATAAAACTAAAATAAATTAAGTGCACTTACCCTGTCGTACAAAGCAAAAACCCTTTCAATGTCATCTTTGGTTAGCTTAGTAGCTCCCTAAGAACCATTAAAAACTTTAATCAAAGTCGAAAAAAAATAAATATCAAAAAATCCAATACAAAAGTGCACGGCTACAGGAAACTAAAGCGTTGCTTTCAAAATCAATTTAAATCATGCCTTAATTTCAGGTCACTCAAAAGTGCATAGATTTTAATTTGTTTTTCAAAAGCAATAATTAAAATCCATCACTATTTAAGAAGGTGTATAAAAATTTGACTTACTTCCATTCCTTCCTACGTTTTAGCGACAAAGACAGAGTTATAAAGCCGTGCGACACTGGATTAATATTAGATTTTAATCAATAACTTTATAAATAATTAGGGTCTTCTATTTTAATTTAAATTAGCCAATCAATTATTTAGGTTTGTAAGAATTATCATTCATTCTACTTTTGTGCTAATAGAGATCGTGTGTGAGCGACAGAGAGAAAAGAGCTTCAATCTTTGAAGAGGTTGTCAAAATTAGAGCTTTTTTCATTAAAAAAGCTTTAACTTTGTGTTTCATGCTTACTAGTCGGCTTTAATTAAGGCTATTCGGATAATTTTGACGAAACTGTGTCTGAACATTGAACATGAATCATTGATTTCTTTAAACACAAACACTGGTGTTTTTGACACAGTTTTATATGAAAAATTGGTACCTGTACCTCACTCACCTTGAAGACTTGTCTGCAAAGAAAGTTTTCTTTTACCGGGAGCAACCTTAAAGAAAAATAATTAATATCTTGGAATTAGCAAAAGAGTTGCTTTAAATTATACTTTGCCATTTCAGAGAGTTGTAGTCTACCGTCTTTGTTGGCATCGAAAACTTGGAGCTACAAAGATAGATTTATAAAAGAAAGAATAAATGAATAAATAAATAAAGTAATACCATTGTGTCTGTGTATTCTATGAGTTTGTCTTCGGAGACGTCGTTAATCTTTTTGGCTTCCTTAAGAAGATCCCTGAGGAAATTCTGAAAGTAAGGTGATGATAAAAATACAGTATGTAAATATGGAAAATGAACAGTAAATGGAGTCATTAAAACATGGAAAAACGCTATAATTTAGTGAGCAATGTTATTGTTTTAAAAAATGTGTTCCAGTCTCCCATTTGTTGTTGACTATTTGGGTCGTCAAAATAATCTTCGACTAATGCGTTGGTAATTTTGTGAAACATGTCATTAGTAAAAAATTGTAGAATAACATTAGTTACCGAACTATCAAGTCTCAACTCAAGTCTATGTGATATGATGTAGGTATTCATCTGGACAAATACTGCCATCAACAAACTTCTTCAATCGGGCACATTAAGTGATCTCCCTAAGAAAACAAGATATCGTAATAAAGAAGACGATCAGAGCCAAATCAAACGTCTTTAAAAATGTCTGACAAAAAAGGATCCAGAATAACTGCAAAATACGGAACGGCGATTTAATATAAGCTATACATCAGTGAAGAATTACATCAAAGAAGCTGGAATAAAATTTTACCTGAAAAGGAAAGTTTATTATTTCAATGAGTCCATGATCAAAAAGCAGATAGAACGGTTATTTTACCGTTTGTTGATAGCTGGATGATATAAAAAATTTGTCAGAGAATATGAATGCTTCTTCACTCTAAATAATGCTACTGGACAAACCAATCATTACTACTCTGATCAAGAGAATTCGGATATCCAACCCAAAATGAAAAAAAACCTTCCCATCTTCAGTTCTGATCTAGATTGGAATGACCCACAATGACTTAACTAAGCCAATCTTCGTAAATCTGGGTTAAAATTAACGCAAAGGTATAAATGGACATTGTGATCAAAAAGATAATGAAAGAAATTATTAATTTTTTGGAAGCTGTAACATAGATCTCTAATCAATACTCAGCTCCAAGTTATCAATTCAAATATACCTTGAAATCTTTAGACAATTTAAATATAACATATCTTCCTCCTGAATAATGGTTAATCAACTCATTTAATTGAAACCCATGGAATACCTACGTTAAAATAGAGTTATCAAAATACAAATGTGATTCTCAAGTGTACTATGCGACAAACGCATGAGCGCTCATTTCGATGATCTACTGCACTGTGGTGCGTTCAGCCGCACTGTACGCCAGGAAATACTGGGCAGCCGCCAAGAAGGTGAAACATAAGCTAGCCGTTAGACAAGCGGTATGATTAGGCTAGACCACGTGAGCAGCGATAAAAGACATCGTTTCAAAGACGCACCTATCACTAGCAAGATACGCGAAAACGAATCCGCTGGTTTGTCAACTTGTGCCGCTTATCCAAAATCTCACTCGCTTCGACTGCCTAAAATCTCAATGTGCCTGACAAAGAAGACCGAAGCAACTCTGGCTCCACACCATCAACGCCGATCTCTTCCTCCTTCACATTGCATCTAACCACATGACGAAAAACGATTACACATGCCGACTCCACACATTAAGGGACAAAAGCACCAAAAAAAGAAGAAGTCAAACGTGATATAATTCTACAACTTTAAGAAAAAATTGATTCATCCTAATGAACGTACCTTTTTCCCATATTATAAAATCAATAAAAACTTGGCCAAAAAAGATATTACAAGTCTACACCCCCAAGGAAATCACATTGAAAACTTAAAATAAATTGTTAATTCTTTTCCATTAAAATATTCAATTTATATTGTGTTCATTTTCATTCTGTCGATACTGTAAAGTAAATAAATAAAAACATAAATAAACAAACCTTTAATTCATCGGCTTCGATGTATCCACTACCATCGGTGTCGTATTCTCGCCAAATCTACAAGTTCAGATTTTATAAAAGTAATTATTTTAGATTTAAAAAGTAACAAATACCTTCATAAATTCCACACTTGATTCGAGAGGATTATCGAATCTGAACAACAAAAGAAAATTCTCTTCCATTGGAAGGAGCTGTGCTAACTCTCTGATATCGATCTTCCCATCCTGATTGTCGTCGTAAGCTTCCATAAAGCAAGCTTTCAATTCCGTTAACATCTCGTCCGAAACCGCCTTTAGAAATCAAAACAAGATACATCTACAAAGTACCAATCTTGGGATACTACCTCAGGAGCGATGTCCGTTACATTAGCACTGGAAACAAACTCTCTCAGAAACCCATCCAACTCAGAACCTTCAATGTATCCATTCCCTAAAACCAAAAATTACAATTGGGCACAAGAATTTAACTCCTCACACACCATCTCGATCATAATGGCTCCACACTTCCATGAACTGATTAGCCGATAGCTTCTTCAACTCCCTCGATTCTGGATCCCTGTATTGTTTCATAAAATTCGTTGCCTTCTCCAAATTCAACCTTTTGTGATGGTCAAGTTCCGTACTCATCTCGAGGGATCTGAAATTAAATATACATTACCTAATCAAAATAAATAAATTATTCTTAATTAAACAATTATTTCAAGCAGATTGTAGTATAAATTGAGTTTTTCCAAATAGTATTCATCAAAATGTTGGTTACTTTTATGATAATTTCGTTCCTAATCGGGTTGTCAGCACCCCAAAAGGTGAGTTTTTATATTTTGCAATCAAATTTTTAATTTGAAATTATGTTAAAATAGGACCCTGGATTTAAAACTAAAATGATGGTGATTACTGAAGAATGTGCAGCCCAAGAAAAGGTCGAAAAGCAAGCGATTGAACAGTTTTGGACAGAGAATCATGCCGAGGGAACTAATCAAGCCATAAAATGTTTCTTTAAGTGTATCAATCAAAAATTGGGAGTTTTGGACGATGGAGGGGACGTGGTAGATGAAGTCCTCAAAGAAGTGGCTTATCAGCTCACCGATGATGGAAGGGACCGAGAGATTGTAGAAGAGTGTGCTGGGATCGAAGGGGATGATCTTTGTGAAACAGCATTTAAGTTAATGATCTGTATACGAAACACAAAATTGGATTAATTTCTTGTATTTAGAAAGTTAAAGGTTTAATAAATTCAATAATAGAAATAAGTATTTTATTTTTTATTTCAAAACAAACTAAACAAGTGCATTTATAATCTTACAGTAGAAAGAAGGTGGCTTATGAAAGCAGCTTAGCATATTCGGTCATAGCGCAATCCATAAATTTATAGGCCTTATCACAAGCATCGGATCCTTTGACTTCTTTACACTTATCAATGACCCCGTCAGCTTTCTCTTTGGAAATTTCCGCAGGTAATTCTTCATTTTTCATGTTTTCAATTAGAAACTCCCCGCTTTCGCTCATGGTGTCGGTTTTGACCATCACACATTTAATGAAGCATTTATTTTGATCGGGAAGAGTTCCTTTTTTTAAATAATTCTCTGATTTCAAGTCAACGTTAAATAACTTGGAGCATTCTTCTAAGGCTGATTTCTCTTTATCCGTCATCTAAGAAAGATATAATAAAATAAATAGATAAAAGGTAGTTTTACTTACATCACGTATCTGGGCTTGAACTAATTTCACTACACTAAGGGTGGTTAGAAGAAGAACAATTGCTACCTTCATCGTGACTGCAGTTTGAATTTTTCGATTCCGAACTACGAATTGCTTAAATAGCAAAAATTGGTAAGTAATCAACTCATTTTTGAATAGAAAACTAATGAAAAAAGAACACAATACCATTTTTTTAGTAAAAAAATGATATAATCCAATTGCTTCAATAGGTTTATTAATTTTGTTCAACTCATAAAATTACATAATTCATAATAATTGGCGGAAAAGACAGATTAGCTTATTCTAAATTTTGGTTTTAATTTGACTAGTTTTTTTCTTAATTTTTCTTTAGGCAAAAGGTTTAATTAAAATGTTTTGATTGTAGAATAAATTGTATAGGAAAAAATCCAAAAAGTAATTTTCTTTAAATATATTAAATTAAAAATACAAAATCTAAGGAAAGCAAAGAAATAATAATATAAAGATTTTTTCATCGGTTTATTGTTTTCTGACTTACAATTAATTTATTTAAAAGAAACTAAGCAGAAATGTTCATTTAAGAACAATCAAAACAGAATTATTTAGAAGCAATCTTTTCAGTTTCTTCGTGGATGCATTTGGCTACATTATAAGCTATATCACAAGAATCATCTCCAGAAGCATCCTTGCAATTATCAATGATCCCCTCAATGACGTCGTTATCTAAATTTTCGGGTCCATGCGATTTAAGAGCTTCTATCATTACATTCCCTTCGTCATCCATCTCACCCATTTTCAAAAACATGCATCTCAGGAAGCACTTTATATTCCGATCATCTGAATAGTCTTCTTCTACAAACAATTTATGCAAACGTGCCGGATTGGCATTGGATTCTTTAATGCAGGCATTGATGTACTCCTCCACCTTGGACGACTCCTAAAAAGACGCCCCCTTTTTATTTGATAACAAAAAAATAAAGATGCAACGTACCTCTTGTGATTGCACGTTGGAAAAGTGGAAGAAGCAGAGCAATAAAAAAAACTTGTACGATTCCATGATGATTTATAAATGTTGTGTTTTTCGATAGAAAAAAAATATATTTTATATCTAAAAATTAAATTGTTGGCGTCTCTTTTTGACGAAATCAAGAGACAAAGCCTGACCTATGTGTCACAATTTAAACGTACAGTTAAGCGTGTCAAATTGCGAAAATTAATTTTGCGTGATTTCCCTTTTTTTTCGTGTAACTTATTATTATTACATAAAAATTATGTAATTTAATTTGTTAAAATATTAATTTAGGACGTGGAGATGTCATAAATACATTTGGTGAAACACAACCCCTTTTGGCAAGCGTTTGCTCTCCCAGAATTAGCGCATTTCTGCACAGTTAAAGTATATTAGACTTGGGGGTTGCCAGGACGAGGACGGGATTTTAAAAAATCCACGTTCACATCGCTTTTATTCGACCTATACCCCAATTTGGCAAAAACACATTTTAAATAGCAGCTCAACTTTGGATCTGCCAAATTTCCTTGCGTGGCAGTCTCAATTGACTTGGGCTCGGTTTTTGTTGCATTCAAACACCCTTCTTCGGTTTCTTTTAGCTGTTTCTCAAAGCCACTTTTGTCCTGATTTTTTTTTCGTTCGCCCAAAAGTAAATTGAATGCTAATCGGATGTTAAATAAAAATTTGCATCCCTCGGCTTCGAATTGAATTAAGTACTTTCCTTTCACAATTTTAAATCTTCAAAAATTAGGAGGCATTTTGAGTGACGTAAACTTATGTCAGCGGTACTAAAACTTCGAGATAAGCACTTTAAAGAAAGAACGAGAACAAACCCATTCATTTTGACTTTTAGATTATTTAGAGTTTAATTCGATTCAGCCAGAATAGCAGTTTTGTATGTTTTTTTAAAGATCATATCAGCGACCTTGTCCTCACTAAAAAATTTATTTTTACAAGCGAATCTTATCTAAAATTAAATCGAAATATTGTGAAGTAATTTAATTGCAAAATGTGTTATACAAATAGGAACGATGGAGGTACAAAATAAAAGAAATCTAATCCATTTTCATTTCATCAAATCCTCCCCTAAGGCATTTGGCTATTTTGAAGGCCCTTTCACAAGCTTCCTCCTCTTTGATTTCTTTGCACTTATTGAACAGACTTTCGGCTTTTCCAGCATTTAAATTAGGAGGTAAATGACTGAGCATAGAGGAGACACTCAGGTCTCCATTTTTATCCATATCGCCGATGCCCTGATACAAGCACTTGAAATAACATTTCAATTTGGGGTCTTCTGCAAACTCTCCATCTCTGAAGCTCTTCACTGTTAATTCTTTATCGACGCCACTTTCGGTTACACAACCCTCTCTAATAGCACGAGTTTTCGCCATAAAATCCGCATGACTGGTCTAAAACAATATATTATTACTTATTATTTAATTTAAAATAATTAATCAAAAACTTACAGGACTCTGAATGGAAGAAGAGACCAAAACGCATAGAACTAAACCCGCACAAAAGCACTTCATTTTTTGATTATCAAAGACTAGCAATAAATTTAGATTTTCGATTTTTATAATAAAAAGGCCCCACTAAAAAAATCGACATCCTGTGTGTGATTGTTCAAAAAAAAACGTGTGTTTAACAAGGTGTAACCACACATCTTTTTTTTAATAAAGCTCAATGAGGTTAAATCAATTTTTGTTATTAATTATGCGTTAAAAAATAATCTTGTTGTTAATTAAAATAAACTAAGTGGGAAATAGGTTTAGCAACCATTTCCATGGCTCTGTCCATCGTTTGAATGAAGGAGAAAATTAGACCAACGCTAAGGTCGAATAGAAACGCACATATGCATTAGATTTAAACTAATTTCCGGTAATAATAAGCTAAATTATGTTATTTAACACATAATTTACTTGTTTAAAAATCTCTCATATAAACAACGGGATTATCAAGAGAATTTTCAAAAAGTGAACCAAACATGAACCATCTTCTTCTTTGCGTCGTACTCTTAGTTTCGGTGACTTTCTCACTCCAAAAATCGGTAAGTTCTTTTTTTAATCAAATTTTAATCTCTAATTTTCAATTTAGAGTGAGGAGCTCGACGAGCTCGAAGAAATTTTGGAAAAAATCACAGAAGAATGTATGGATGAGTTCAAAATCCAGGATCTGCCAGATTATTCAGAGGACTCCAAAGAGACGGATATGTTACCCAGAAACGTGCAGTGTTTCACGAAATGTAGGCATGTAAAGAAAGGACTAATGCTGGAGGATGGCAAATTGGAGATGCGGGCTTTGGAGAAGCTCTTCGAACCACTCGCTAAGTGCCACGAGATCGAAGGAAACGACGATTGTGAAACTGCTTACAAAATTGATAAGTGCCTTCGAGAAGCTTTTGATGAGCTTGCCGTTATGTTACAAATTTAACTTAACAAAAAGGGCTAAATATATATGTATATATGTAAAACTTATGTCTTTCAAGTCGCAATGCGAATATAAATAAAAAGATTAACATCAGTTGTATTTATTTTTATTGCAGTGCATTTAAAAACAATTCAAGGACAAATCTGCCGTGTGAAAAACATTAATTACTTTGAACAACGCATTTTGCTACGATAAAGGCTGTGTCACACAGATCGGTGCCCTTAAGGGCTGTGCATCTTTCAATAACAGCCCCATTGACCGAATGCACATTCTTCTGGATCTCGGCAGCATCGAACTCGCCAGATTCGCTCATAAAATTCAGTTTTAAATACAAGCACTTCACGAAACATTTCAAATTGTTATCTTCAGTAAATTCGTGATCTGTAAATAACTTCTGAACCAATTCCTTATCGGCATGAGACTCCTTTAGGCAGGCTTCGGCATCGGTTTTTAGTTTTTGCAAAAACTCAGAAACCTAAAACGATTATTTTTAATTTGTTCATTTTTTGAAATAATCAAGTTTACTTACATTTTCTGATTTTAAGCCGGTAACTAAGACCAATAGAAAAGCACAAACAGCAAAACTCTTCATTTTGAACACAACTTCTAATCGAAACAACTTGGATTGTTTATAATTTATGATGAGCCCCCGAGAGGCTTTTATATACGAAAGAATTAGCCACTTAATCTTCAACAACCGTGATTTTCCCAAATTTGTTTATATTTATTTGCGTGGAACGAAGTTGCAGCTTATTTGGTGTAATTTGTTTATTTTTTATGTCCCAAAAAAAAACAAGGACGGAGCTTATTAAAAAATTACATAAAGACTTGTGTTATTAAAATGGCAATATTTCTATTTGGCAGAAAAGCTCTGTTTGAGGACAAAGGCAAAAAGATATAAAAGCAATATCGAAGTTCATAACGTCAAAACAGAGTTGAAAGGATGAAGGAGAAATGAAAAATTATCGACTCAAGACGTCTTTAGAAATTTGAATTTTGTGAAAAAGAAAAGTGTAGTATTCTTTTTTATTATTTAAATCGACTTGTTTACAAAATTCAGATATTAATTTGAAGCAAATGCCACAAAGCATTTCCATAGGAGGAAAGCTGTTTGGCATGGATCGGTGCCCTTCACGATTTTGCAAGTCTCGATGGCACTTTCGACGTCGATTTTTTCGGAAACAGGTAGCTGGGAAGCTACCAAGTCTGGTTCGACTTCTCCATTTAGATTCATCGTGTTTAATCTAACGAAAACGCATTTTTGGAAGCATTTCAAAGCTTTATCATCCACGAAATCTCCCATTTCGAGAAAACGCTCCACAAGAGATAGATTTGCATTTGAATTGTCGAGGCACTCCTCTTTAATCGTTTCCACCCTACTTACGTACTCGGGATTAAACAATTGTTGCTAAAATTTATTTTTTTTTAAATACAATCGAAAAGTCAAAAGTCGTAAACTTACGTGCACATTTAGAAAGTCGCCAAAGTGAAAGAGAGACAAGATAATAATAATTTTCATTTCTGTTGTTCTTTTGGCGAAATGTTTTTTTGCAAATTGAGTCGTTTTATATACGCCTGTCTAAATCAAGGTTTTTTTTAATTTGGCTTTGTTGCGCTCCATAGCTTAGAAAATAAAATTAATTAAATGATTATACCCCTTCTAAACGATTTTAAAATTATTTAAGTGGCGATGGAATCAAGTCAAAAACATTGAAGTAAAAACTTAAAAAATCAAAAATTAAACAAACTTTTTCAGATAATCAAAATAGAAAATATATAAAAATTTAAGTTTTTCCACGATGGGAAACATCAAAACGGCCTCAATCAATCAAGACATTTTCTTACCATCAAATTGTAGATTTAAATCTACACCAAAAAAACCACACAAAAAACCGCAAAAAATTGAGAATATTAATTTATAGTTTTTCGCCCCTCTCAACGTGTTAAATAATTAAATAATTTCAATAAAAATTTTAATAACATCTTTCGCAAATTAACGGAAATAAACTAATTACATCCTCACTAATTACCGATTTTTTTATATAAAAAGAGCTGGTCTCGTTATCAAAAAAACAGTCAAAAATGTGTTTCAAAGTTCTAATTTTCCTAATGTGCTTTGCAGCGTTTGCAAAGCAAGAGGTGAGTAAAATTACCAATTTTTTAAACCAAAAATTTTTTTTAATTTCAGAGCTTAAAACAAACAAATCCGAAGCTCTTCGAAAAAATCGAAACTCACACTGACGAATGCTTGGCCGAATCAAAAGCAAACGAAGCCGATGTCGTAAAAATGCTTGACGAAAGCGAATTTCTCGAAAATCAAGAAATCAAGTGCTTCCTAAAATGCATCCTTACCAAAGCAAACGTCTTCAACGAACAAGGGGTTGTTCAAAACGAAGGGTTCAAAAATTTAATCCCGTCCGATAGCGACCGTTCGAAAATTGCAAACGCACTAAGGGAATGCCAAAACACCAAAGCTGAAGAGGAAAATCAATGCGAAACGGCCTTCAAAATTACTAAATGCATTTTTGAAAACTTCCAATAAGTCCTATTTCCTTATAAAATAAAAAAAGTGGCCACGTAGTCAATAAATTTATCAAAATGTATTACTTTTTGTCAGATTATTGCAACGAAGTTGTAAAAAGTCATTTTTCTGTTAAGGCAAGATTTTGGGGGATCGTTACTTATTTAAATCGCCCCATTCATCATGCCAAACTCATTTATTTTATAATTTTGTGTCAAAAGGCTTTGATCTAAAAATGTGCCTCTTTAAAAGAAATTTTTGGTTCAAGGGTGTGAATAACGAAGGGCTTAATTTAAAACAGAGTGCTGCAGAGGTTTAAATTTTGAATATTTTATAGTAAATTATCCCTTAAATTGTGTGTCTAAGACGATTCGAGTGAATGGAGTTTGGGAAGGCGTAAAACACCCCGTCTCCTATCGACGTCCCAGGTGTTCTTTCGCAATGCAGGGAAAATTTTTATTGTTCACTAAAAAATCGCCAGGCACCTTCTGGCACATGTAATCAAATCAATTCGATTCAAATAGGGAAAATGATTCGACTAATTTTAAGTTTAAACGCCTCAGCTTTAAGGGTGGTTTTCAAGGGACTAATCCCAGCAAATCCCAAACCGGGCTTCGTCGCGCTATTGATTTTTTCAACGCACCGAAGATTTGAATTTTGGTCCTAAACTACCTAAAGAATAATGGAAAAATCAAAATCATTAAAAGATTGCAATTAAATTGGCTTCATGAAAGTAAACTTTTTCTTAGAACAAAGGGCGGACGTGCAGCTCATTAAAGCTGATGTTCCATGAAAACATCTTTAGTTTTTCCGATTTGAAATTGATTTTTCTGATTCGCCTTTTGCGTTTAGATGCAATTCTGATTTCTCAATCGAAATAAAAAACCGGACACTTTCAAAATAACAGTTTAAGCAGATAAAAGAAAACTAACGTCTTAAGGCGGAGCAGGAATAAATCTGTCCATAAGAAAAACAATGTTAATTGCGCTCGTGTTTCCGGCCAAATTATAAAGAATTATGAAATACAATTTTTACATATACAGTGGAAACTCGGTTATCCGGACTAATTAATGTTGCAGCTCATCCGGATAATCGAAAATCCGGATAAATAAAAAAAACAATTTTACCTTGTTAGGTATTTATTTACAAAAAAAAACGAAACAAATAAGTATTAATTATAAAATCAACAGTAAAAAATACCAAAAAGAATCATAAAATGTTTAGGTAAAATTAAAAGTAAATTGAACATTGTTAATTGTGGCGAAAAGCGGAGTGTGAACATTCGAGCTCAAAGTAGCACATTCCGATCTCGGGAAAATGAAGCGCGCCGCTCGCGTCGCGCTTCATTTGCCTCCCTCGCTCGGAAATGTGCCACTTTTCGCTCGAATGCCCACATCTTCGTATTAATTGGATTCGACTATATTAATAACAAATCCTTCAAATCCAGATTTTCTATTCGGAAAAAGTTTTGACTTGAAAGTGGACATACTCCTTAATAATTTAATTTGCCTATCTTATTCTTCTCTCTTACAAATAATATTAATTCAATCAAACTAAACTAAATGTACTACTTCTGGCTTTTCTTTTAATTAAAAATTACAATAGGGAATTTTTACCAAAAACCACATTTCTAATTTAGTACTTTTAAGCTAGACTAGATGGAAGACTTCATCGTACATGAAAAAAAATACTTTAGCTATTTCCGAATTTTGACTCTTATTTCCTCATCTTTTTTTTAACATACCCCACCCAAGTCATTCTACAATTTTGATGCACCGCCTATGTAACATATAAATATTTTTTTATATTTAAAAATTGAATTAATCCATAAATGAAGTCTAATTACAACAGTCTATACAAAATGTGCCTTAAAACTAATTTATTTATAATTTTTACAAAAATGAAAATTACCCAAAAATATTTGGAAACCTTAATTTTGACATATCAACCTTCAACAATCTACAAAAGATGATATAAAAATCAACTCGTTGATTTTTAGTGGCCCACTTCAGAAAATTTGACTCATACAATTTTAATTAATCAAAAACACGAATTATTAAACATTCGAAAGTACACCCGAAAATATTTTTATTAAGGAATAAAATATCTAACTTTTTTCAAACAAAAAATAGATCTAATTTATTCAACTTAAAATTTTTTGAATTGAAGAATAAAATAATAATACCTATAGGCAAATGCGATAAATACAAGGATGTGCGCATTCGAGCGAAAAGTGGCACCTTTCCGAGCGAGGGAGGCAAATGAGGCGCGACGCGGAGCGGCGCGCTTCATTTTCCCGAGATCGAAATGTGCCACAGCTCGAATGCACACTCGGTTTTAAGCACGATTACGAAGTGCCCCGTTTTAACAGGAAAAAACGAACGCGGTTGACAATCCGGATAATCACAAATCCGTATAACTGAGGTCCGGATAATCGAGGTTTTACTGTAGAATCTTTAGGCAAATTTCTAGGGCTGTAACTTTTTAAATTAGATTTTTTTTCATACATTTTTTTTCTATTATTTAGTAAAATAAGCAACAAAAATTCACCACGAGATGATCTAAAAATGAAACCAATGATAAAAAAACATAATTTTATTAAACATTTTAACAATATTTAAATAAACTTGGTTGTTAATTCTAATAACAAATCTTAAATTTTGAAGGTTTTAACTTTATTTAGACTAATATCATTTATTGTTTTGTTAAAGTGCGTATTAAATTATAATTTTGAATATTAAAATGTCACTCGAAAAAGTCCAAAGTGATATACTAATAAAAAAAAAAATTCTGAGCGACCTTTTAAAACTCAAATTTTAAATTGAAACTTTTAGAAACTTATTTTTTGTTTGTCTATAAAGTTTTACTGTAACGAGAAAAAAATTTATAAAAAAAAATCGATTTTTGACCTTTTTTGAAATTTAAAAAAATGTTAAGCGACCTCTTAAAAATTTTTTTTTGAGCTGTTCTTTGGAGGTAGCTTTTAAAACATCAAAAACTAACATTTTTCACTCGAGATTCAAAAAAAAATTGTCGGTATTTTTGCGCCACCCTACTGCTCTGTCTTAAATTGTTTATAAATAAAAGATACTTGGTTTCAAGTATTTTAATAATTTAAAACAAGATCCCTTTAAGACTAGGTTTACGCTAAAAGATACTATGATCAATTCTTCTCTTTTCTTAAAATACTAAAAGATTAATTACTTAGATACATAAATTCAATTGTAACAAATTTTTTTTGACATATCAATAATTACAAGATAAGGAACCCGGATTTCTGTGCTACTCTTAAAATTAATGACTAGCTTTGTTTTTAAGACATTTTCACATGAGATGGCACAATTTTTACAAAAACGGATGTAGCGCTGCTAAATTTTAAGCAATGAATGGAGTAAACAGGATATTAAAATTTCACCCTCATCGATGAGGCGTGTAAAAACATTACAATTCGTCCTTGCATCGATTTGGGGATAAATGTATAAAAGTAGAATTGTTTAGACAACAAATTAGTAACCGATTCAACGTTCCAAAAATGATTTGCGGGTCGCCTATATTACCGATTTTATTAATCGCTTTCTTTTCAGTTTCATGCGGGGTGAGCTTTCATTTATATTCCTAATAAACCGGATTAAAGTGTTTTTTGTATTTCTAGAAACTGATAATGCAGGAGGAAGTCCAAAAGCACGTCAGGATTGCCAAAAAGAAATGAACGTGACCGATGACCTAATCGAAAAAGCCGAAAATGGAAACTTCACCGACGATAACGATTTTAAGTGCTTCACCAAGTGTTTCTACACAAAATTGGGATATTTAAACGAAAAAGGCGAGCCCCAGCTCGAACTTATTAAAGAAAATATACCGGAAAATGAACAAGAAAAGGGCAACGGAGCGATAGAAAAATGCAAAGAAAAAACGTCGGTCGAAGATCTCTGCGAGAAGGCCTTTGCTTTACACAAATGCTACTTCGAAGAAATGGCCCCAAAACCAGAAAATTAATAATTTTTTCAATGATTTATGTTTATGGAAAAAGCAAAGACCGGAAATAATAAAACCTAATATGTAGCATTCTTCGTTATTTTCCATGTTAGAGAAATAAGGGTTCTTAAAGTTAATTTGCTTCAAAAAATCGTGAAAAGGGGAATCAACAGGTAATGGTAACGTGATCCAATGACACGGAACCACAGATTTAATCTAATGACGCACTAAATTAATTTAATTTCCTTTCCATTCATTAAATCATAAATAAATTATCAAAAATCACTAGCCGTACAATTCGAAGCTCCCAAGTCCAATTTTATGCGCAATATGTATTTTAAAACTCTTAAGATGTTATATTCAATAAGGTCCCCTTAAATTTACGCAAAAAAAATGCCTCTTAAAAAAATACTCTACCTACAACACCACAAGTTTTCTTCGAAATGCACTCATTCAATTCGGCTTGATAAATTTTGGTTACGGTTGATTTGCTACGAACTTATTGTTTTAAGGTGCTTATGTAAGTTTTCAAGGATATTTATAAAAAGAGTAAACAATAAGAAGGGTTCTAAGAACTAATGCAGTTAATTGAAAATAAAAACAATTAAACCGACCTTCGTTTTTTCAAACCGCACAAAAAATTTTCTAGCTTTTTTCCTTCGGCAAACGTCAATGTAAAACAGACTCTTCGCAATAACAGAATGTAAATTTATTCAGCTCTTCGATATCGAAAAAATAAATTAGAATTAACACGAGCGAAACCGTGACTTAACAAGAACAAGAAAGCATTATGTAATTCGCTCCTTGGACTTGCAAAAAGTTGTAAAGGTAAAAAATTGAGCTATAAATATATCTATAAGAATCGATCTAAATGTGTATTCTCCAATCGATCTTCGATCAGATCACTGCAAAAATGAAAATCTTCATCTGTGCTTCGATCCTTGCTTTTGCAACTTGGGCTCACGTAAGTCGATCTTTTGCTGATTTCTATGACTTACTTAATTCGTTTTAGGCGGGTGCTTTAACTCCGGAGCAAGGGGCGAAATTAAAGGAATCCTACAAAGTCTGCTTGGAGAGCAGCAAAGCAGAGCAAAGCCTCGTCAAAGACGCCCACGAAGGTAAATTTACAGAGGACAGCAAATTGGATGATTTCTTCACCTGCATGTTTAAACGCCACAATTTCATCGACGAGACCGGAAAATTAAACGTGAAAGTTATTAAAGAAAAAATTCCTCCAAATGTTTCATCGGAAGCCGTAGAAAAGTTTTTCAAAACTTGCGCCAAAGTTCAACAAAGCCCACCCTCGAAATTAGCTAAGGAAGCTTACAAATGTTATTTGACCGAAACACCTTTCAAAATCCAATTAATTGCACAGTAATCAAATAAAGTATTTTTTGTATTAATTCGTTTTTAATAACAAAAGTCCACAAAGAAAGATAACAATAAGGGTGAAGAAACTTCAAGGGCATCAAGTGAAAGGAATGTTGGATGATTAATTGTGGTGTATAAACTGGTTGTGACTTTTTAGCCTTTTTCACCACCCGATTTGAAAAAATGAAACAATTAAGCTGTTTTAAACCTAATTGAAATCTTAAGCTAGTACAGAAACAAATCTAACTTACTTGGTAAAAAATTTAATAAAAAATTAAAATAAACAACAAAAGTGATCTTCTTCTTGAATACTTCCATTATTGTTGTTTAGATAGTTTAAAAAATTTTTTAACAGAACTCATACAATTAAAGCATTTCTGTTAAAAATGTAAATTTTGGTTGCTATGAACCAAATAAAGATAGCAACCCTGGAATTTATATATAAAATTTTGTTCTAATAAATAGATTTCCATTAAGGACGTCCGGATTTCGATGAGTTACTAGGGCAACACTACATATTATTATTTGACATATTATTTGTCAAACATATTCAGTACATATTACCATTTCATCATGAAAAGTATACGCTCAAACAACGTTTAGAAATTATTAAACTTTATTATCAAAATCAGTGCTCTGTTGTGAAAACTTTACGTGAACTTCGAAAAAACCATGGCCATTGCACTAAACATAATGAACGGTATATTCGTTGTCTTGTAAACAAATTTAAAACAACATTTTCTTTGGACGATGTTGCTATACCAGTTGTATGTGCAAAAAATGTAAGAACACAAAAAAATATTATTGAATCATGAAATATTTTATAATTACACAATATCTCAAAAAGTATACGTTTTAAGTATAGAATATTCTACATAGAGTGTTATTTAAATTTTAAGTAAAATCCGAAAAGTTAATAATATATAGAGTATTCTATTTAAAGTAACAAAGTTGCTGTTTATTTCTGGTATAATCGGAAGTGGCACGTCTGTCAAAATATTTTTCATAACTTGTTGTGCATCTATACCAATTTTTATAAATATCGTGTGAGTAGTTTCCAATATATAGATAGTGTAAGCTCGTCGTCAAACACCCTGTATACTGACAATGAAACGAAATATAAAAATAGTGAGTTTAAAAATTTTTCAATTAAAAATGGTATAGAGCATGAGTGTACGACATAGTACACACCAGAGCAAAATAAACGTTCTGAACGAGAACTTCAAACAATAATGAAATCGCCAAGATCGATGTTATTTATGAACAGAAGTAGTTAACTGTGCAGTCTATATTCTTAATAGAACTACATAAAACCAAACACCAGAAAGACTCCTTACAAGTTATGGACTAGCGAAAAAAGCATTTTATCACAAGTAAAAATATTTGGCAGCAAAGAGTACGTTCATATTTCAAAAGAACGTCATACAAAGTTAATGCCAAAAAGTAAAAAATTAATATTAGTTGGTTATCAAGAAAACATACGAAACTCTAGAAAGTATTGTAGCAAACCTCAAACATTAATGTAAGCGAACGCAGTACATTTATCTAAATACGCGCTCGAGAAACATCTATCTTATAAAACCTTGATGCTGGTATCGTTAAAGATGAGAATTATCTCGTTCTTTCTAGTAGCACTGATACCGATAACAAGACACACATATAAGCGCATCCGACTTCTGTAATAATCAGTCTGAGTCTAACTTTAGTTTTGTACAGTTCAGTGCTCTTTACTCAGCTGGTTCTCGGTGAAACTCAAGGTAATTTCTAACATGCGGTGAATATAAAGAGCCAGTGCCTTTGAGATCAATTTTTGACCTACCGAACGGGAAAGTTACTGACCGGGCTCAAATTGTAGAGGGCAAGAAACTGATTAATGGTGTATAATTTTTTTTTTAAAGTGTTTGGAACATGGAAGTTTTAGCGACTTGAAAAACGAGCTGCGCTGGAACGGTTGAATGAGTTTTTATCGCAATTTTAACGAGTTTTTTCAATTGTCGCCAATTATTTAATAGATATTGATGAAAAAGGTTTTAAACGATCCGAAAAAATTTTATAATTTTTTTTTAATTTGAGCTTTCAGAAATAAATTCTGATATGTCGATTTTCATTTGAGTTTTTCTCAATGTTCTCAAACTTTTTTTAAACATTGTTTTCCGCATATCAATTTTATTTTTCATGCTCTTTATAATCACGCTAGTCAGTAATACTTCTATCCACTCATTCGCATTTAGGCCAACTTGTGATTAAAGAGGCGCTGGCTCTTTGTAAATAAATACAAGTGTAACTCAAAGAGTTTAATACTTTAAAGCTGTAAGTAAATCAGCAAGTAATTTAAATAATTATTAAGTAAATCCTGTAGTATTTTGGTATTTCTTGTAAAAGAATTTGTTAATTTTTTTGTTAAATAAATTGTAATTGTTATTAATGAAATTATTGACTGTTAATACTCGCAAATCTAGTTCAAACTTTAGTGAAATTTTTATAGTATAATTTAAAAACAAGAAGTATTAAAATAACACGTGATGTTATATTCAATGAACAGAAGAAACCTATCATAGAGAAAATTATCCAAATATCATATAAAATTCAGAAAAAATAAATGAAAATGATTCAAATATTAATGATACGGAATCACCAAATGAAACACAAGAATATATAAAAAAAGATGAAGTATATGAAGAAACTCAAAATAGTAAAGACGAAACAAATAGAAGACAGGACAATTTAAGAGACAGAAATAATATAAGAAAACCTATAAATTTTAAAGCAAATATAGTCGAAGTTTATGTTCCTCGTAGATATGAAGAAGTCGAAAGTTCTACAGATAGTAAACAATAGTAAATGGCAATAGAAAATGAACTTAATGCACATAATGAAAATAAAACTAGGTTAAGATAAATTTACCAGAAAACAAAAAACCGATAACGTCAAAATGACTTTTTAAAGTAAAACGAAATATAGCAGGGAAAATTGAAAAATATAAAACAAGGTTATGTACAAGAGGATTTACACAAATAAAAGATGTGGATTATACTGAACCGTTTTTACCTACTTACAACACGGTATGAATCAATTAGAACCTTTTAAGCATAACTGCGAGTCAACAATATGAAATAGTGCAATTTGATGTAAAAACTGCATTTTTGCATAAAAAATTAACTGAAAATTTTTTTATGGAAATCCCCACAGAATTTCAGAAGAAGAGCGCAAAGCATGTAAATTAAATAAATCACTATATGATCTTAAACAAGCTGCTCGGTGGTGGAATCAAAAATTTAACGAGTTTCCGAAAAACGTTTGGTTTTAAACAGAGTCAGCCTGACAACTGTGTCTTCAAAATAAAAAGGTACTAATTCTTATCTTATATGTAGACGACAGTTTATTATTTTCGAAAAAGTTGTAATAATTTTTATATTACTATAATGAACCCTACATGCTTTGTAGGAATATAAATCTCAATAGATGAAAACAAAGAATCAATTTTTATTAATCAAAAACATTATATTGAACAAATCATTAAAATATTTAATATGAATAATGCATTGCCTAGTTCATCACCTTCAGATCTAAATATAATACAAATGAAGAATTCGGAAGATCAACAGTTATTAAATTTTCCTGATCGTAAAGCTGTTGGTGCACTTTTGTTTTTGTCTAGCATTAGGCGACCCGACATTTCATTTGCAATAAATAATTTTAATTATCAACATGTTAATACAGTCAAAAGAATAATTAGATATTTAATTAAAACTAATGATATAGAGAATGAATATTGTAATACATCTAGTTTAGAAGGTTATTCAGATGTCGCTTATGCAGGTGATGTTATAGATAGGAGATCACCTACTGGATACATATTTATTATGAATAGAGGACCAATATCATGGTGTTGCGAAAAACAAAAAACTGTATCACTTTTTACAACTGAATCTTTTGTTGCTGCTTGTTCCGCCGCTAAGGAATTTTTATGGTTAAAACAATTTTTATTTGAAATTGACGAATCAAATTTAAAAGATTTCAAATTATACTATGATAGTCAAAGTTAATTAAAATTAATTAAAACCCGACATTTTGTAATCAATCGAAGTATATTGATATAAAGTATAATTTTATTAGAGAAAAGGTTGAAACCAACAAAATTAAAATTGAATATATTTGTTCCATGGACCAATTAGCAAATATTCTAACAAAACCGTTAAAGGGAGTGTTAAAAAAAGTAAGTTATGATTGCTATGAATCAAATAAAGATAGCAACCCTGGAATTTATAAATAAGATTTTGTTCTAATACAAATATAAATAAAGAATGGTCCAATTTTAACAAACTCTATTTTTTTTATATTAAGTCGCTACTGTTAATGTCAATAATGCCTTTATTATTATTACTGTTATCATTTAAAACATAACAATAATTATTAAAACAGAAAACAATAAGCATTAAAAAAAATTAGAAAAAAATTATTAACTGAGTGTGATGTGAGTTGGAGAAGTCTTGTAGTAGCATTCGTAGATCTTTTGGGCCGTTTCGTACTTATCGGTACCTTTTTCTTTCTGACAAACCTCGATAACCTTTAGGGCGTCTTCGGGCTTAACATCTCCAGGTATCTTAGATTTGATAACCTCAATCTGTGGCTCGCCATCATCATTCAAAATACCAATTTCTTTAAACATGCAGAAGTAATATTTTTGGAGTTTTTCATCTTTAACAAAGTCGCCTTTGCGTCCCTTTTGGATCAGCTCGACGTCGACCCCAGTTTCCTTGGTGCATTTCTCGAAGTGAGCCTTCAGCTTAGCTGCTTGCTCTTCGCTTAAAGCCTTTAATTCTCTTTGTTATTTTGTGTTTTTAAAAAATATATACCTACTTACATTAGTTGCGATGAAAAATGCCACGAAAAGTAGTATAGTGAATTGTTTCATGTTGTAAATAGTTCTTCTCTTGGGGGAAGTTGTGGACGACTGTGGATGCTTCTAAATGGTTGTCCTTTATATAGGAAAATATTCTCTCTTTCATATATGTGCCCACATAAACACACACACACACAAGCACGCGAGGCTACACGTTTGCTAATGATGTAGGTTTTCTGCAATTCTGGTTTCGTTTCTTTTCTATTTTTGCCACGTCTTAAGAGATCATTTTTAATGTTTCTAAGCCCCCAATTATTGAGGAGAAAATAATAAGAAATCCAGTTTCTTATATCTAACCATCAGTTAAAAAAATATCTACCAAGAGGGATTAGTTATTCAGAATCGTAATTAAAGAATATAACGATGCATCTCACTTATTAAATTAATGAGGCACAAGCAATGGGGTGTTAAAAGAAATAACATCCCAAACATTGTTCTTTAAATAATCGTCCTTGATAACATTTTTAAACAAACAAAACGTCAACATTAATATCTAATTATCGTTCGTTTTAATTATGATTTTTTATAATTAATTACCTAATACCACAGAGCTCACTCTAAAACCAATTACTTGAGCTTAAGAATTGGGCAAAATGGAAAATTTTAATTTAATTTCCTGTTAAAACAAAAAAATGAGTGGAAATTTTGGTTGTTAGAAAATTTAAATAAACAAATTATAGATTTACTACAATCTTCATGCAATCTTTCAATTCGTTATAATTATTTTTTGATAAAGAAAAAGAATAGCAGTAATTTTTTTTCTAAATTTTCCAAAGAGTATGTTTTGCAAATAAATACAACGGCCTTCAAAGTAAAATCTGATCGACTAATGACCATAAATGATGATGACTAGAAAAGTGGACATTGTTTGCTCTATTTTGATTGTTTATTTTTTTTATCACAAAGTTATTTGTGATTGATAATCACATAATATACAAACAAGCTCGTCGAAGATTGACTTGTAAAAGGTCCAATTTTGAGCTGGCTAAAATGTATTCAAGGCCCTATGCGCTCGAACTAAAAAAGGTCTCTTTAGATTTACATTTTGAACGACCCCATGAAATATAATTAGAATCTCACGTCTGGTTTTTGAGAAAAAAAATCGCTCCCTATAGAATTCAGTGTCCTTATCTAATCTTGTTAATTATATCTTTTTCTTACAAGTAATACAATTGTATACGTTAATTATGTTTCAATTTAAATAATTACAATTCAAGCTTAGATCCTGAACAATACAGGCGAAAATACAAAAGAGTTCCGTTACAAAAAAATAATAACAAACAAACCTAAATTAAGTACGAATCGATCTTCTTTAAATTACTACAAATTACAGTCGAACCTCGATAAGCCGAACTTGAACCTGTTTCCCTAGGACTTGCCTATCTCAACGTTAATATTTTTATATCAATAACTCGAATTTTTTGATAAGTCGAAGCGTTTTACAATTTCCTAAATTCAAATTTCTATTAATAAATATTTCGATAACTCGAAGTGAAATTTTACAACTTTTTATAAAAGTACAATACCTGGTAGGATTAAAGAACGGGTTTGTACGGTGTTATTGCTGGTCAAAATGACTGTTGTAAAATAGGATGAAAAGGTTTCATAGTACAAAAGTTTGATGTTTTGAGGACGGCACTTCAATTGAATTTAAATAATAATTTATGTTTAAATGCCTTTGCAACAGTTATGAAATTTAAGATAGTTTAACCGTTTCTTTTACAAGAAAAGAGTCTATTTTTGCCTTTTTGTTTTCGTTCTGGTCGTTATTCGTCGAGCACGAGTACGATCAAATACAGTAAAACCTTTCTAACACGACAAGGTTCAGTTCTTGCTCAAATTGGCCTTTTATATAGGTGGTCGTCTTAGAGAGAAAGACAAAGATAGACAATACAAATGTAATTACAAATACAGTAAAACCTGTTTTTGTGCGGTCCTTTTTTATGCGATTTTATTTTTGTGCGATTTGTTTTGTGCGATTTTATTTTTGTGCAATTTTTTGTGCGATTTATTTTTATGCGGTATATGAATCTTACTAGGAAACTTGAACACAAGTGACACTCCAATTTCTACCAAATTTTTACCACAACATTCCCAGTCCCTCAAAACCCTACTGGTCGTTTTTTAGCTGCTGAGATTGAACTTTCGACTAGTTATGGCCATTTTAGTTAATTGTTACTTTGACGATCCGCAATAAGAAAACCCCGTATAGCTAAATTAGCTATACGATATCCCTGTGAAAGACGACTATACAACGTATAGCTAAAATAGCGATTCGACTGACTGAATCAGCTGATTCCGCAAGCTTTTATAAGCACTTAAACGGCATTATTACCATAAACGTCCAATTAATTGAAATGGCCATAACTAGTCGAAAGTTCAATCTCAGCAGCTAAAAAACGACCAGTTGGGTTTTGAGGAACTGGGAATGTTGTGGTAAAAATTTGGTAGAAATCGGAGTGTCACTTGTGTTCAAGTTTCCCTAGTTAGCGGCGTTGGCACCGGTTTAATGTTTCCTATCACTGACTTTATGGTACCAGAACACAAATCAATTAAAATCCTGTCTTCAAGCGAGGAAAGCAATTTTGGACCAATTTATCACAAGAAGATGCCCGTTTTGATTACGACGAGTAGAGCAGCTAACTATTTAATGTACAATTTAAAAACTTTTCTATGTATAGGTATGTACAAGGAAGAATTAAATGTTTTTACAATTTTTCTAGGTCTAATTTAATTATTTAATTTAATTTAAAGCATTTTATCATCTATATCGTACAAAGTTCTTTATTAAATGTAAGTATTTATAAAATTTTCGAATATTTTTTTACGATTTTTTTTATGCGGTTTCTTTCCACCGTACAAAAACAAGTTTTACTGTACTACATTAAATTAAATGCAGTTATTATTTATCAGAATAATATTGTTATCAAATCAAAGTTATTATAAATAACGTAAGGTAATTTAGCCAGTTGTGGGCATTGTCCGGTTTTGGGCACCCTCGAATAACTTTTGATCATGAGCAGATACAGGTGTTTTCCCGATAGTCATTTGTTCGCAATGTCAGCACTATGTTTTATTGCTAATATAAAGCGAACAGACGCATATGCGTAGTAGCTACGCGTTATTCCATGTTTTTATCTCTAAAAATGTATCGCGATGTAATCGTTTATTGTGTTTAAAGTGCGATAAATAACAGTAACTTATTGCAAAAGGTCGGTCTAATGTAAATATATGCAGGAAATTAAATATATTTTATAATTTTAATTTCGATCCAATCAAAATCTTTGCGAAATAAATTTTCCAGTCATTTGTCGACAGCTATGTATTTTCCAGTTGTGGGCACCTACATTTTACTAGTTGTGGGCACCCAAGTTTTTGCCATTTATCCCTTGTATTTCGCTGACAATTTGTCGAATATTGTTGTTCATGTTAACATAACCCCCCTGCGGAGTATAGGGGTGTAGCCGCGGCCTGATTTTGAAAGGGGCGGGCAAAGGCCCCGCTCGATTATCATGTAAAACAAAAATGTAAAGATATCAAAACTTTTTCACAATAATTAAAAAAAAAATTAAAAATTTTTGGTTTTGGATTTCAAATAGACTTCTTTTCACAACTCGACTATTAAAAATCAGATTTTCGATTGTCGAGCATCTTTGACAGAACAATTCATATAAATTGAAAATTGTAAATAATATATTTACGAAATTTTTGCGGATTTTTTAGTGCATTTTTAGCCATGTCGATTTCAAAAATCAATTTTGATGCGTACATTGGAGCCATTTGACGATGATCCCATGAAGTCTACTTCGAAAGCCTATTTTAAATTTTATTTTCATCTATTTTCATAACTGAAGGCTTTGAATATGAATAAATTGTGTTTTTTCTTTATATAGTGGCGTTTTATTCCATATTTTCCCATTTTCAGGGGATTTTCCTGATGTGCCCACAACCGGTTAAAAAAAATTGCATGATGAAAAATGACTACTTTATGAAAAGTTAAATATGTTTTTTTTTTAAATTGATATAAAATTAATTCCTTTGCCAATAGTTAGCTAAGGTCTCTAGCTTCCCGATAACATGCTCATTTTGCAAAAAATATTGAGTTGGTCAAAAGTTATGGCCTAAATAGCTAACTGTGCCCACAACCGGTTAACTTCCCCTAGTATTATATCGGAAGTAAGTTAATTATTGTAAATCGCGCTTAAAAATCGAGTGTGCACGTTAGAGCTCAAAGTGGTACATTCCGATCTTGGGAAAATGAAGCGCGCCGCTCTGCGTCGCGCTTCTTTAGCTTCGCTCGCTCGTCAATGTATCACTTTTCGCTCGAATATGCACATCTTCGTACTTATTAGATTTGTCCACTTTATCCTTAACTCTTTCAAATCAAAAAATTCAATTTAGTTTGGTAAGTATCGATTTTATGTTGGAAAAATATATGTACCATAGCAATGAGTGGAAAGGAGCGAAAAGATACAACAATCTCGTCAGTGCGAGCGAAAAGAAACGATTAAAATTATTCAACTGCTTTTTTGTCTAACTTATTGGCTTAAATTATTGTAAATCGAGCTTAAAACTGAGTGCGCACATTCGAGCTCAAAGTGGCACATTCTGATCTCGGGAAAATAAAACGCGCCGCTCTGCGTCGGGCTTCATTTGCTTCCCTCGCTCGGAAATGTTCCATTTTTCGCTTGAATGCGCACATACCCCGCATTCACAAAATTTGCCGCCTTGATCCTTGGCTCTTTCAAGTTGTAAATTTAAATTTAGTTTAGGAAATATCGATTTTATGTTCGAATAACGTATTTACCATACCAATGAGTGCAAGGGAGCAAAAAGATACAACAATCATGTCAATGGGAGCGAGAGGCAACGATTAAAATTATTCAAATGCTTTTTTATCTAATTTATTGGCCTCAATTATTGTGGATCATTTTTCAAACCAAGTGTGTTCTATTATTTTAGAGCTTTCTTATCAGGAACCAATTTACAATGAACCTGACAGCATATAAAATTACAAATGTTCCAAAAACACCTGAAGATTTTTTTACTTTACAGAATATAAAAAAATTAATATGTCAATCAGGCTTGGAATCATAAATAATGCAAGTAAATGTTGGGTTTTACAGCTATTATCTATACAAAATTTTCCAAGTTTAAGTAATTTGGAAAAATAGCGGTTGCGCAATTGACAGTTGCTGTCGGTTTAGAGAGAAATTTATAAGAAGAATTAAATTACGGTATATTTGTTCTGAAACATAAAACCCGCTTTTAGAGATGGTCTCCTTATGGACATGGTCGTCACGAGAGGTTTTACTGTATATTTTTTGTTATTTATAGTTTGTAACAGAAAATCTAAAAATAATAAATACTTTTTTTAAAATTATTTATCGATTAACATGCAGCATAAACAAAAAATAAAATCTTTGACAATACGTGTAAAAATTAATCTTATAAAAGAAGTAAAACCTGGATTCAGAAGAAAAAAAGATATAGCTATAGACTTCGGTATTCCCGCAAACACTGTATCAACCATTTTAAAAACAGAGACCTAATTGTAGCTACTGGAGATACAAATGACCACCATTCTAGATAAAAAGCTAAAGGATTGTTTTTTTCCAACTTGGAAAAAGCTATGAGGGAAAGGTTTTGGTATGTACATAGTAAAATTATTCCGATTTCGCGAGATCATTGGAAATATTTGTAGAAACCCAACATTTTGGATCAATGAAGCAAAAGTCAATGTTAGATTAGTTTCAATCGAACAAGAAATATGATGTAAATAACCATATTACCTAGATACTTAATAACAATAAATAATGTTAATGATTGTTTACAAAATTTGGTTATTTTGTATAAAAAATCGTAAATATAGATATGATATACGTATACACACGAAAGTAACTGGACTTTTTTGGATAACTCAAATTATTTTGAATTTTCCTTCAACATCGACTTATCGAAGTTTGACTATACCTTAGTGTGGTCGTTAAAAACTAAATTTCTTCCGCCGGCCCAAAAAACTCTTCTTTTGATGAAAAAATACTGGAAAATTATTTTTAAATTTTTTTAACAAAAATAGCACGTGCCTTAAGACAATGAAAGTTCATTTTTTGATAAAACTGTAGTTTTTTGTATCTCTTAAAGTATACGGATTTTAGAAAAAGTTATAAGAGTATTTTGTAGGAAATTCAATTCTCTACAAAAAAGGTCTTTTCCATTTTCTTCATAAAATTTATAATTATAGAGATATTCTCAATAATAAATTCATTAACTTCATATAGTCAACATTATAAGATCCTCAAACGTCATTCTTTCTTAAATATATATAATTTTGTAAAACTATAATAAATTCTAGTTGTTACCAAATTTTTAATTTCAGAAAAAATAACGTTTGTAACCCTTAAAGAAAAAAAAAACGTAACGGACTAATGCAGTCTAGAACGTGTGGATGAAGAAGAAGAAAATGTTGACTATATTGATTTAATGAATTTCTTATTGAGAATATCTCCATAAATATAAATTTAATAAAGAAAATGAAAAAGACTTTTTTATATAGAATTGAATTTCTTACAAAATTGTTCCTATAACTTTTTCTCAAATCTGTATACTTTAAGAGATATTTACAAAAAACTACAATTTTATCAAAAAAGGAACTTTGATTGTCTTGAGGCACGTGTTATTTTTGTTAAAAAAATTTTAAAAAAATTCCCCCGTATATTTTCATTAAAAGGAAGGTTTCTTTGAGGCGTCGCAAGAAATTAAATTTTTAACAACCACCCTACTGTACCTCCATCATAAAATAACACAAAAAGAATTAAATTTAAAAAAGAATAAGTAACTCAACTTATTGTTAGTTTCAATAAAATTAAGAAGAATCATCTTTATTTACATAAACTTAAAAATCTGCTTTTATCCCTTTGACTCTCCGTCTTTTTCCAAACAGAAATTTCGTAGAAAAAAAGTATTAATACTAAAAGTTAGGGTGTCGACAGATCTATTTTCCTGTTATTTTATTAAAAATTTATTATCAGCTTTGGAAAAGTTCCAAGAGCTTATTTTGGCCATTAATCAAAAATTTGTTTTAATAGAAATTTAATAATGTAAACCGCAAATTGGATATTGAACACTCCTTGTTTTTAGGAAAATTTCTTTCCCATGCTAAGTACAAGTAATAATGATAATCATTTAGGATGCTCCTGTTTAATTATGTGATATCCATCTCGCCTTATACATATATTATTACTAACTCAGTAATTTCTAACATTCATAATTTATTAACATTGATTACTCAAAATCAATAAACAGTAAACGAATGGAGAAAACGGTACAGACAGGATGAAGTAGATTTGCAGAGGACGAATGTTCGGTTTGAAATGCTCAACCACAAAGCCAGACGTAACAAACATTCTAAAAGTTCAACAAGAATAAGGGTTGTATTGTAACCATTTTATAAATTAGGACATTGAACGCTTTTTATGTCATTTATGTGCGTTCTATTGCTTATTTTTTTCGAATTGATTTCTATTCACTTAGCTAACGAGTAATTGATGTCTCTCTCGATCAAAAAATTCATTTTGAATGCGTTTAAAACATCAAAGTTCAACTCTAGATAAAAGAGAACTAATTGCACTTTCCTAAAAAGCCTGACTACTGCATGAGAATTGTTAATTTTTTTCTTTGTGTCCTTAAAGATAACCCGAAGTAATAATCCTTTAATCAATTGTTTTAATTACGCTAATTCAATGTTAAAGAAACTTATGTAACTTCCTGACTGAGAAGATTCTATCTCAAGCTATAGAGACGTCCCTTTCTACATTAGGAAAGATTGTTAATAAATATCGCATTGGTGTAAATTTCTAAATTTGGTGTTATTGTTTGATTTAGGTCCATTAATGAGATAAAATCACCAAGTTCCCTAATAAAATGTAAAAAATTCATTCACGAAATAATAAAGTTCCCAAGTCCAATAGCAATAACCATATAAAATATTGGGGTTGTTATCTAAACGTTTACGTTAAGGGTTAAAGTAAATTGCTACATACTTTATATCTTAATTAGTTCGTTAGAGGAAGTCATAAAAATGGAAATTACAATAATTTAACCCATAATAACAGTAATAATAAAATTAGAGAACTTAAACCATAACATTTACAAATAGTGTTAACATCAAAAACTTACAGAATTCGTGGGTTGATCAAAAATTAGCGCGATATGTTTCGCTTAAAGAGACGCACTAAAGAGACGCGTCCTCAACCTGGCGTACCGACGCTTTTCGCGCTTGCGTAAGTTTTTCTAATCAAAAGGTGTGTTCGATTGCTTTTAATAAAAGTTAAACTTTACCCCATATTATATCCTTTCATCGTTCCTTGAAAGCTCTGTTATAAATAATGTTCTTCGTATTTCTTTTAAGCGAAAGTTTTAAACAATTTAATGGAAAATTAATACATAACCAATAGACCTAAAAATAATTTTAAATAATAATAAATGCACCCTTTAATTGTCTCTACATACTCCAATTTGTCGCGCAAATTTGAATAGATTACAAAAACAAACCTTCTAGGGCCATCTCTAAGGCGACGGTTGAACACATCCTAGTTGCATTTAGCCAAGACAACCACCTTGTTTCAAATTTTAGGTCATCCACATTTTAATTATCTATAAATGATAAAATGAAACCAGTCATAGAGTAAAAATCCCAGTGAATGACCGATTTCTTGTTTTGAGACTTATTTTGATGTAAAAAATAGTAAACAAACTAATAAACCCAAAACAATCCTTGCAATTGAATTGAGATACTATTTCTGTTTATGAATTAATGAAAACATTATCGCAATTTGGTCATATACTTTGTAAAATTAACTATAAAAAGTATAAAATGAGCACTCCAGTAAATGACCAAGGAATAACCCAATGAATGACTGATTAAATAATTCGCTTATTAAAAACGAAAACTTTATAAAATTTTATAAAAATTTACTTTAAACACTATGCTTAGATGTACCTTCGTGTAGTTTTTTTATTAAAGTTCCTTTTGGTATTCTATAAATTACAGGTTTTGTTGGCGCTTAGGGGGTTACTCTCATCTTTTTTAATTGCGTCCGTCAAAGATTCAACATTATATTAAAATCTTGCAAACTGCAATGTACATACATACATATAATTATTTCAGCTATCCACTTCTCGCTATTAATTTTATATCTTTCATTTAAATGGAAAAGAAGACATACAATATTGCATAAATAAATGTATACCTATTATAAACATAAATTATTTTTTTTAATTGTTATAAATATTATATTTCGTAACGGTCATTCACTGGTAGGTGCTCAAATACTAGGCGATTTGCCTTAATTGTTTATTATATTCACCCAAACGAAAACAACTCTCTTCACACTTACTACGTTTCCACGGTTATTCAATACGGATTGAATACGAATTTGCGATCCAACAGGTACGTGTTTCCATAAATAGTTTTGAATACGAATTGAATACATTTACGATACAGCAATCAACTGTTTTCGGAAAACTTATTTTCTAGGTTAATACGTAAAGCATGTTCGAAATAAAAGTGTGTTGTTTATTTTATTGTGTGCTATAATTCTATTAAATTTCATGACAATTTAATGAAAGGTGTATATACAGTCCAACTTCTATAAGTCGAACGTCGATAAGCCGAATTTTTCATAACTCGAACCTGTTTCACTACGACTTGCCTATTTCAACGTTAATATTTTTATATCGATAACTCGAATTTTTGATAACTCAAATTCTTTTTAGCTTCCCTTCAGCCTCGACTTATCGAAATTCGACTGTATTATAAATTATCATTAGAAAGCGCCAGTGATCTCCAATTGCGCATGCACGATTGCAAGTTACGGGTTTCCATGGAACTCAATACGTTGAAATTCAGATACGATCCTAAAATTTACCGTATCGTATCTGAATCTAAATCGTGTTCAATACGTATTGAATCAGGGTTTTCATGACCACTTTTCACCCGGCAACAGTATTGAATCCGTATTCAAACCGTATTGAATGACTGTGGAAACGTAGTAATTGTCAGTTGCCAGGGCCGCGCCGCCCATATGTGCGAAGTGTGCGCCGCACACAGGCGCCAAGACAAAAGGGGCGCCGCTATCGAAATTATTTTTGTTACACTTACACAACAACGATAAGATTCGTGAAAAAAAGAGGCGCTTCATAGGTTTCGCACACAGGCGCTGTGGGGGGTCGGCACGGCCCTGTCAGTTGCAACACCGTGTTCCATAAATATAAATATAAGCTAACTACCATCCTCTAACAAAGATGCCGAATATGATAAATTGTTAATTAATATGCTTTGATTTGTATTTTTTGTAGTTCTTATCCATTTGATTTGTGCTTTATCTTTATATACAGGGTGTTTCGGAAGATATATCAGAGCCGAAAAGGGGTGGTTGGGGACAATTAATGAAAGACATTTTCGAAAGAAACACATCAAATCGATCTAGTATGGAGAAATTGAAAAAATTCAATTTTTTTCCCAAAAACTGTTTTGGAACCACTAGCTTTTTCCTATTTATAAAACAAGGGTAATTGAAACTTTTAAAATTATAAAGATCGCCCACGTTCTTTAATCTTGCAGGTTTTATTTATTGTTCGATAAGCTTTTATTATAAAGATAAACTTCTACTCGGAAATTTATCCTTGAACTTCATTTCGACCTATAATTTTGATTACAAATGAAAGACGAACTAACCTACCGTATTTTTTACCACTTACATTTAAATAAGTAATAATTCATCTACAAAAAAGGGCTATTGAAAGCGCCGTGTCCCAAAGGTTTGGTATATGAACTAATGCGCTAGCGACCTGAGTTTAAACCCACGCTATAACTTTACACCTGTCTCCCTTACAAGGCAGGAGGTAACCAACAAGGGTAAAACTTCCCAGGAAAATTTCCCAATAACAACTTTTGTGTCTTTGAAATACACTACGACACACGACAAAAGAGACAAGCGGGGAAATAGCCTACGCCCGGCTAAAGACAGGGCCCTGAAGAAGAATGGGTTAAAATTCGTATGCACAAATTTTAATTGAGTTTGCGGATTCAAATACCTATAAATGTTATTCAGAAAAGAGCGTAAGATTTGCTGACTTAAAAAACGTGTGTAGCAAATATCACTTTATTAATACAACGATTATAAAATATTCTCGTAGTCCCCTTTTCTAATGTTGTCCTTGTCATGCAAATATAAAAAGCGAACACATAATCAAAGTTTGTCGCGCCTATTAAATAAAATAAAAACACAGGATATCGTTAGTATCATTTTACATGTATGAAGTCATTGTTTAATATTTCGGTTTTATGTCGGCCAAACTAATGGACTGTTGTTTTATTTATTTTTTAAGAATAGGATTATTGAACTTGACCTTAGATTTGTTCCTTATACGATTTAATATTGAGCTAGGTCAAAAATATTTGGACACGTTAATAGTCTTTATTACAACAAGTACGTTGAATACGTTTTGTCTGTACCGTATTTTTAACCACTTTCATTTATCAAAATGTAATACTAATGAAGTTCACAAATCAGATCATTAAACACGTTGCCGACATAAGTAACAATCAAATTTTACGTATACAAGTTTTATCGTACAACGTTATTAATACACAAAAAATAATATTACTTTTAACAGTAAGTATGGAATTCAAATAAAGGCCGTTTTATACCGAGGTCCAAACGGCGCATACTACCCTAGTGGTACTCTTTTGTGAGCGGCATCATTAAAGTATCACATATTAAATATGTCCTTAAATAAAGTTTGCGAAGAAATACATTTTATTAGAGAGTGGAAAGCGTTCTATTAAAATGTACCTCCCAACGTATTCCTGTTATTAAAAATTCAAAATCAGCATCATTGTTAAAAGCGTACTTTCATTTATTAAGTCTAGAAACCACTTATCAGCTATTTATTAACAAGTCATTGGGGTTCATATTATTGTTTCCTTTATGATAACATAAACGAAATAATTCTTGTAATAAAATACTTATGCTTTATTTATGCTCTCTTGAACTTGAACTTACATTTGCTGAGTTGTTCTTTTACTTATTTTATATTAGCATAGGTCAGAAATGAATATTTAATTTAGAATTTTAACACCTTAGATTTTTTATTATAAGACGGTCATTTGGTTCTTCATAGAAATCACAAGTACGTTTTTATACTACTATTTGTCAGCAAAGCATACTTTTTTTAGTATTCGAAATTATATTTTTTTAACGCTTTGGTTTTCATTTAAGTTTTTATTAATACAACATACAAAATTTTATACACAATAAATCATTTATTTAATAATCGTTAAAAATACGTTTGATGTGATTTCGAACATTTTAACTATTTTTTCCAATACGACATAAATTTTGTCAGATGTCCACTCGTACGAGGTGGTGACGTCAAATAACAATCAGAGCTTATTCTCCGGTAGACAAATAATTGACCTTCAAGGGTGAAGCGAGGTGCTTGTAATAAATGCCGCCGCGAGATAATCTTAAAACAGCGATATCAGCGATTAATTATTGCACGTTTCTTAGATCATCAGCTATTTATGTATTTATCGTTGTTTTTTTTGTTACGGTATTTGTGATAGGCAATTTTTGTCCCCTATTATTCTTGAACTTGAAATTAATTGTTTATACACCGATTTAATATTTTAAATTTAACACGTAAAATAACGGTTACTTGATACTTACGAGAAAAATAAGAAGTACGTTTAATTGCATTATTTATTCGTACAGTATAAATTCTTTTATGTAAATAACATCTTTTTGATGCTTTGGGTTTTTTATTCAAGTGCTCATTAAGAATTTTTTTTAAATGAATAGACAAAATGTTTTTATTATAAGGTGATTATGATAATAAAATTTAATACAATTTGTAAAGTTGTCTTGTCACGAAAACCACCCCAAATTGTTTGATTTTTACAACACTTACTTTCATAAGTCGTATTTTACAATGATTCACAAAAGCATCGGAAGTCTCTTTTTATAAAAAGGAAAGAAGTGTTAAAGCTGATAAAGATTGAAACTCGATATTTGAACTCAAGCACGTTTGTTTTAAAAATAAAAATAATTTATGAGCAATTCATTTTATGTGTGTATAATAACATGAATTGTTTTATCGTTTGAAGCCGTCGGATATGTTTCTTAATTAGCCAATTTAACGTTGTCATAGGTCAAAAAACCTGCGGTTCTCAAAATATGGTCTCAATTTTGATTTTGCTATAACGTTGTCAAATCAATGAATTTAGAAATATTACCAAGTAGAAAGTCTTCCAAAAAATCCCCTCCACCGCCCATTTCCGGCTCTGACAACTATTCGTAAACACCCTGTATATATAATTCTTCTGTACGTCTGTTGACAGTGAACTCCTCCTAAACGGCTGAACCGATTTCAATGAATTTTTTTGTGTGTGTTCAAGTGGATTCGAGGATGGTTTAGATTTACAAAAAAACCCGGCAGATAGCGCTGCAGTCAATACCCGTGCGAAGCCGGGCGGACCAGCTATACACTGTCCGGCCAACAGATATAGTTAAGCCACTCCCACAAATGTGCGCTAAATTTAAATTGAATTTTTTCTATTGGTTTAATTTTTAAAGCACGTAACACAAGCAACCATATTAGCATTTATGTCCTGCAAGAACGGGGACAAACTTGATTATTAATTTGTACCGTGTGAAACTGGGCACTGCATACATTGGTTCAATTTAGTGGGGCGTGGCTTAACTATTTCTGTTGGCCGGACAGTGTATAGTCTAGTATATATTTACAGATTTCGTCCGATGTAATAGATATAAAAGAAAAGTCACATTTTAAGATGGCAGTGTACCCCACAACTTCTAAACTACAGATTTAAAGTTACCAAATTTAGATCATAGGTTAATATTGATTAATAATTTGTTGTAAAAAAATTTAAAAAAAATCGTAGTTTAAGTTAGCGAAATATTTGAAAAAAAACTAATATTTTCAAATGTAAAGTCACAAAACGGCAAACTCAAAATTAATTAAATTTAGACACTTGTTGATATTAATATATAATATAACGCAAAATTTAAAAATTTGAAAAAAATTGTAACTTTGATTTAGAAAATATTCTAAATATAGTTTTTGAACATTTCTCTTGTTTCGGAAAAATTATTTTAAATCAAAATTTATTATCATTAATTATTAAATATTCAATAATTAAAAATTGTTTTTTAATTACCAAGCGTGAATTCATATAGGGGAGAGTAACCTATATTGGACCACTTTTGACATAATGGTACATATCACCAAATTCTTTCAAGCCATAAAAATGAAACATAGTTCACATTAAAGCTTGATTCAGTAACTACATAATATCCATCTCTTAATATTGTAGCATAGTCGCAATTAGTAAAAAATTGTTATTTATTTAAGGTTGTATTTCGGTCCAATTAACGCAACCGGTACCTTAAATTGGACCACCAGGCACCTAAATTGTACCGCATCTAAAAAACATTGAAAAAAAAAATAATACACAATTTAGGATCATTATCACTTATATTTATTCTTTAAATGTAATCAATCTTTAAAAAAAACAATATTACTTTAGACAGTCTTTGGAATTCTTATTTACCAAAGCATTAATATTCTCCAAAAGTGTAATGCTTGATGCGCTAATGATGACCAAAAGAATGCCAGTTTTTATGATATCTAGCGTTTCAAAAGTGGTGTTATTTCTATTTTACACCCTGTGAAACGCTTTTGATACCCAAGATTTGACAACTTTGAAATACTATTGAGACGCTATGCTATTTTTAAATTATAGATAACTTTGATGTTTTGTTGAAACGCTATTCCAGACAAAAAATTAAAAATTGTACATTTCAAGCGCTATTGATGCGATAAATTTTAGGTCGGCCATCAATGTTGTGGCACTAAACTTTCAATTTCGACTCTTGAAACGCTTTTGATACCCAAAACTTGATTAACCCAAAAAAGAACAAAAGACATGAGAACCTCGATGCCCTATTGATGCGCTAAACTTCGACGCGGGTACGTTATTACTTTTAGATGATTTAAAATTAATTTAAATTTTATAACAAAAGCAGTTGCATTAATTGGACCGGTACAATTTAGAAACTCTCGAGCGGTCCAATATACGGACCATGGTATGTTAACAAATTGTCATAAAAAATAAAAACATAGCTTCATCAGATTTGTATTCGTTTACCAGTACACAAAACAGCATAAAATTTACTATCATATAGCATGTGTTATAAAATTATAACTTTCCGTTACGATGAATAAGCGCCTTAGACAACTCAACCAAAATTAACATAAATACAGTCCAAAAACAACTCTTTTCTATCACAATCATATAATTTTGTCAAACGTCAATACAAAATGTCAGAGTGCTAATGTCACTCCGTTTGCCTCTTTTTTTGTTGCCAATGTAAAAAATAGTGTTAATTGGTAGAAATACAGAAGTGGTACAATTTAAGCACCGGTTCAATATAGGTTACTCTCCCTTATATGAATACCAAATAAGTGTAAACGTGATACAAAAAAACGAAGTTCATATTCGAAATCAGCAGGCCAAAATCCATATGTTTCAGTTAAATTATACAAACAACTTTTTTTTACAGGCCTATATTATTAATATTAAATTTTTAAGTTGACGGACAAATTGGAATTTAATTCAAAATAAAACATTTTCCGCCATATCTTTAGATGTGCTTCAACAAACCGTGATTTTATTTAACCACATATGTATGCACTTAACCTCAAATATAAGTTTCAATAATTATTAAAATGAAACAAGATAATGATTGTTTATCCTGCAAAATAATATCAATTAGCAGTTTGCTTGGTATAGGAGGTTATTTGATACATTTTGGTAGATCCCAACCACCTGCTTCTAAATATTCAATGTTTATATTAGGAAGTTGTAAGTTTCTTTTCTAATTAAAAAACATTATCAAAGGCACTAATTATCTTTTTATTGCAGTAATAGGAAGTTTGGGTGTGGGAGAAATATTTAATAAATCGCCTTTTCGGTGATGCTATTATTTATATGAATAAATATTTTATAATGTAAGGCAATAACAAGTGAGTATTTTACAAAACAAGTTTTAATACAATGTAAACGAAACTACTTTCCAATCTTACCTAATTTAGTATCTGTTTTAGGATTGGCTGTAATATTTTGAACTGAGACAATTAATTCATTAGATTTGGTTTGCAAATCCCTTAGATCTTGTATGTAGAGTAATCGTAAAATCTTAGCTGCCCTATTGAGCACTGGATCCCCCAAATCGAATCCCAAATCCACATCTTCAAATGGGAATGGTGTACCCTAATTTAATAATATTTTATACATTCTTGTACAATTTTATAGCAATATACATTACCTTTATTATGTATTCTTTTGGTTTTTCTAAGACGCCCTTATTTAAAGAATTACAAACCGTTTTACTGATGGCTCTAAGTGTTACCATTGGATTAGGATGATTAGTAATTTTTAATATTTCTGCCATTTTCTTGACTCCATCTTCAAATTCTTTATCAGTAACTACAAGTAATTTGTTAAAAATTAGATTATACTTGTGTTAAGAAGCCCATTCACTTACAGTTCGTCTGCAGTCCGAGGACTTAACGTTCTTGACTGAAGATCAAAACTGTGTCAAGCCAAACACCAGTCGGTTATTTCAAATGATGCGACCTGCAGTTCTTAGACTGGACGCGAATTGAAATTTCACCACACACACAATAATTTTGCCAATTTCGTTTCTGCGATCGCCTACAAAACTTATACAATTAGAAAAAAAAAAACTTGCAGCACTTCTTGTGCTTTTATTGTTGCAAGAGCAAATACCAAACAACAAAAAACGTTTTTGGGTAAAAGATTGATTACTTGAAGAGATACATTATCCATGCTTTATGCCCACGAACTGTATGTGTGTAGAAAAATTTTAATTAAACATCTGCAGTTCAGGACTGTAGGTGAATGGTATGTGAATGAGTACCTTTAGCAAGAATACTTACAGTCCAAGTGATCCAAAACGTTTTCTGCTATTACATTAGGCTTATTTTCTGATTGAATATCATCAATCAAGTGTTTCTCATATGCTGCTTCTAAAAATACCACAGTATTATATCAGAATTGAATTAATCAAACTATTAAACAACTTTACGTACTATTACTGCTGTATTTTAGTTTAATTACATATTGTAAAAACCATTCTAAATTCTCAATAGTATTATTATTTTTGATAGGACAAGCAAGAGCAGACTTATATTTTTCAAATTCTTTATTCCACTCTGACGATTGCACATTAATAATACTTTTAAGGTTGCTTTCTTTATATTTTTTAATCTTATTCTTCTCTAGCCATACTATAATTTTCCGGAATTCATTTTCGTCTAAATAGAAAAATAAAAGGATGTGATACATATTAAAAGATAAATTTCTAGATTAAAACATTACCATTTGTATCAAGAGAATCTATATGAGGGTAATCTAAGGCAGACAACTTTCTTTTAAACATGTTTCGCAGACTTTCTAGAAAATACTATCAAAAAATCTTATATATTCTTAAAACCACAAGGGAGAAAATCAAATAAATTCTACAATATAATACTTTTGAGTTAATTAAGAGAATTTGACATTATTTAACTCAAAGTAAGTTCAATACAGTAAAAATCAAAACAAGATCTTTGCTACATCTATTGAGGGAAGCTGGGAACATATAGTACACGGGGTTGCAAGTCTGGTTCATAACTAAGTTTTATATTATCATTTGTGTAGGTTGTTAGTGTGTCGTGTACAAATCTATTTTTCAGTTTGTGATTGATTAGAAAAGAATATATTTATTAAAGTAAGTCTATTATATGTTACTTAATATGCTGCGAAAGTGCAACATTTGAAAAAATGCAATTGCATAAAGATAAGATGAATATCAATTCGCCTCTACCACCTTCCAAAATTTTGTATACGTGGCCTTGATTTTAGGTGGTTTTTTAATAATTTTGCACTATTTTATTGTTATAAAATCAGCTGAAATTAGTTTAAACGAAGTTGGAGATTTGTAATTAAGAATCAAACAAATTCCATAGCAGTTAATGTGGCATTTGTGCTCTGCGATATTTCTCTTGATTAATTCATAATTAATACATTTCCTAACTTAATTGCCATGGTTTAAAGTACATTGTATTAATTTAAGCTGGGTTTTAGCATTATGGATATTCAAACTGCTTTAATTAGTCTTGCAATATTCGCCATATCTGCTGGCATATTAATCTTTATTGCCATGTTTGGAATGAAGGAAAAGAGCTACGAAGAAGCCTTAGCAGAGCAAAGGCAGCAAGCCAATGCTCTTCTGGGTACTCACATTCGTACAAAACCCAAGGAAAAGAAAACCAAGAAAGCAAACAAAAAGGTAAAGCCTTGTTCGATTTATCATAACCTTTGTACATTCGTATTTTTTTAGAGTAAGGAAAAACAGACTGTTACGATAGAATCTGAAGTAGTGGAAGAATCTGAAGACACAGAATCACCATCGTCTTCAACTTCTTCTGCAACACCAGCTCATCAAAAACTGCATGTTGAATTTAAAGAGCCAACTGTCATTGAAGAAGCAATTAGTGAAAATCACCAAGCAATAATTAAGGTACTTCTTGATTTTGGAACAAACTTTATACACTTGCAATTTAAAAAAAATTACACACATAGTAAAGTGGGATGTTAATCATTTTGACCTTAACTTAGAATTATCAACAATTAACATTTTAATTATTGCAAAGTTTTTATGGGTTCTGCTTTTTCTAATTTTGGGTTCTTATCGTGTTGCCAGCAGATTGCTGTTCTATTAATAAAAATTTAACATTTATCAACTTAATGACATAGTAAGGAGAGATGAAGGTTTAACCATTATCAATTGAAATAGTTTTTTACTTTGCTTATAAACCCTTGCTCGCTGTAAATTGCTTAAATTACAGAAGCGTGGGAAAAAGGATAAGGTGAGGTCCATCCTAATTCATAAGTTGGTGGAAAATCATGTGATAATCCAACAAACTGAAGCACCTCCTGCAAATCATTTTGAACAACTTCATCCTAAAGATGAGTTTGAATTGTTACATTCACATATTGTAAGTGGTGTACTAACGATTCTTATTTAAAATAATCATCGCGCTTTTAAATTAGTTGAGCAATAAGAAGTCATTATACGCTTTTAGAATAATAACCAACATTCTTTAGATAACTCTTATCTTAAATAAGCAACAAATGTTTCCAGTTCACTAATTCTAAAAATTGTAAGTTATATTTGCTTATGAGTTTATAGACACATAGTAATATATTAAATACAAAATAATAATAATTATAAACAAGATTAAAATTAATTTGATTCTTTAGAAGGAGGAAACTGAAGTTAAAGTTGATCAAAAGGAGAAACTTCTTAAAAAACAATCAGAGAATGAGCTCAAAGATAAAAAAAACAAGCCTTCAAAGGTTCCTCTTGAAGTGCCTAAAGAGAAACAAACCCCCTCAAATTCTAAGAAACCAACGAAGCAAGTAGCAGCTACAAAAATTGAAGAGCCTGTATTAGAGCCCGTTAACATTCCTCTGCAAAGCAACGGAATTGTAAACATCAAGGAGAAGAAGAAGAAGAAAGCCGAAAACAATGTCTTACAACAGCTGAGTAAATTTTTTAAATCTAAGAAATTTGCAAAGAAAATAAACTTTTATTCTTGCAGCGGGAGCCAAAGAAGGAGATGTCAACATAAGCCTTCTTCTGAATGCGGTGCGTAAAGCTGAATTGTCTCGCTCTGAAGTTCAAATACTTATAGATCTCTTACTAAACAAGCAGCATGAGGCTCCTGAAAAACTGGACGAATGGAGTGAGGTACATATTTCTTAAAATAAACATTAGTTATTTTTTTCTCCCAAAAGATTTAACGTTATTTTTTCCCTCGAATTAACAACAGGGCAAAGCTGATCCAATACAGAAGCTGAAAAAGCAACTTGCCGAAAAGGAAAAGGCTCTTTTGGAAGAGCAAGAGGCTCTTTTAGGCGCCCAAGCTAAACTGAAGGAAATACGAACGGAAAAAACTGCTGAAAGACTCCAGCTTCAACAGAGGACTAAAAGTTTAGAAGAAGCCTTACATGCTAAACATCTCGAGCTTCAATCTTTTCTAATTAAAAACATTATCAAAGGCACTAATTATCTTTTTATTGCAGTAATAGGAAGTTTGGGTGTGGGAGAAATATTTAATAAATCGCCTTTTCGGTGATGCTATTATTTATATGAATAAATATTTTATAATGTAAGGCAATAACAAGTGAGTATTTTACAAAACAAGTTTTAATACAATGTAAACGAAACTACTTTCCAATCTTACCTAATTTAGTATCTGTTTTAGGATTGGCTGTAATATTTTGAACTGAGACAATTAATTCATTAGATTTGGTTTGCAAATCCCTTAGATCTTGTATGTAGAGTAATCGTAAAATCTTAGCTGCCCTATTGAGCACTGGATCCCCCAAATCGAATCCCAAATCCACATCTTCAAATGGGAATGGTGTACCCTAATTTAATAATATTTTATACATTCTTGTACAATTTTATAGCAATATACATTACCTTTATTATGTATTCTTTTGGTTTTTCTAAGACGCCCTTATTTAAAGAATTACAAACCGTTTTACTGATGGCTCTAAGTGTTACCATTGGATTAGGATGATTAGTAATTTTTAATATTTCTGCCATTTTCTTGACTCCATCTTCAAATTCTTTATCAGTAACTACAAGTAATTTGTTAAAAATTAGATTATACTTGTGTTAAGAAGCCCATTCACTTACAGTTCGTCTGCAGTCCGAGGACTTAACGTTCTTGACTGAAGATCAAAACTGTGTCAAGCCAAACACCAGTCGGTTATTTCAAATGATGCGACCTGCAGTTCTTAGACTGGACGCGAATTGAAATTTCACCACACACACAATAATTTTGCCAATTTCGTTTCTGCGATCGCCTACAAAACTTATACAATTAGAAAAAAAAAAACTTGCAGCACTTCTTGTGCTTTTATTGTTGCAAGAGCAAATACCAAACAACAAAAAACGTTTTTGGGTAAAAGATTGATTACTTGAAGAGATACATTATCCATGCTTTATGCCCACGAACTGTATGTGTGTAGAAAAATTTTAATTAAACATCTGCAGTTCAGGACTGTAGGTGAATGGTATGTGAATGAGTACCTTTAGCAAGAATACTTACAGTCCAAGTGATCCAAAACGTTTTCTGCTATTACATTAGGCTTATTTTCTGATTGAATATCATCAATCAAGTGTTTCTCATATGCTGCTTCTAAAAATACCACAGTATTATATCAGAATTGAATTAATCAAACTATTAAACAACTTTACGTACTATTACTGCTGTATTTTAGTTTAATTACATATTGTAAAAACCATTCTAAATTCTCAATAGTATTATTATTTTTGATAGGACAAGCAAGAGCAGACTTATATTTTTCAAATTCTTTATTCCACTCTGACGATTGCACATTAATAATACTTTTAAGGTTGCTTTCTTTATATTTTTTAATCTTATTCTTCTCTAGCCATACTATAATTTTCCGGAATTCATTTTCGTCTAAATAGAAAAATAAAAGGATGTGATACATATTAAAAGATAAATTTCTAGATTAAAACATTACCATTTGTATCAAGAGAATCTATATGAGGGTAATCTAAGGCAGACAACTTTCTTTTAAACATGTTTCGCAGACTTTCTAGAAAATACTATCAAAAAATCTTATATATTCTTAAAACCACAAGGGAGAAAATCAAATAAATTCTACAATATAATACTTTTGAGTTAATTAAGAGAATTTGACATTATTTAACTCAAAGTAAGTTCAATACAGTAAAAATCAAAACAAGATCTTTGCTACATCTATTGAGGGAAGCTGGGAACATATAGTACACGGGGTTGCAAGTCTGGTTCATAACTAAGTTTTATATTATCATTTGTGTAGGTTGTTAGTGTGTCGTGTACAAATCTATTTTTCAGTTTGTGATTGATTAGAAAAGAATATATTTATTAAAGTAAGTCTATTATATGTTACTTAATATGCTGCGAAAGTGCAACATTTGAAAAAATGCAATTGCATAAAGATAAGATGAATATCAATTCGCCTCTACCACCTTCCAAAATTTTGTATACGTGGCCTTGATTTTAGGTGGTTTTTTAATAATTTTGCACTATTTTATTGTTATAAAATCAGCTGAAATTAGTTTAAACGAAGTTGGAGATTTGTAATTAAGAATCAAACAAATTCCATAGCAGTTAATGTGGCATTTGTGCTCTGCGATATTTCTCTTGATTAATTCATAATTAATACATTTCCTAACTTAATTGCCATGGTTTAAAGTACATTGTATTAATTTAAGCTGGGTTTTAGCATTATGGATATTCAAACTGCTTTAATTAGTCTTGCAATATTCGCCATATCTGCTGGCATATTAATCTTTATTGCCATGTTTGGAATGAAGGAAAAGAGCTACGAAGAAGCCTTAGCAGAGCAAAGGCAGCAAGCCAATGCTCTTCTGGGTACTCACATTCGTACAAAACCCAAGGAAAAGAAAACCAAGAAAGCAAACAAAAAGGTAAAGCCTTGTTCGATTTATCATAACCTTTGTACATTCGTATTTTTTTAGAGTAAGGAAAAACAGACTGTTACGATAGAATCTGAAGTAGTGGAAGAATCTGAAGACACAGAATCACCATCGTCTTCAACTTCTTCTGCAACACCAGCTCATCAAAAACTGCATGTTGAATTTAAAGAGCCAACTGTCATTGAAGAAGCAATTAGTGAAAATCACCAAGCAATAATTAAGGTACTTCTTGATTTTGGAACAAACTTTATACACTTGCAATTTAAAAAAAATTACACACATAGTAAAGTGGGATGTTAATCATTTTGACCTTAACTTAGAATTATCAACAATTAACATTTTAATTATTGCAAAGTTTTTATGGGTTCTGCTTTTTCTAATTTTGGGTTCTTATCGTGTTGCCAGCAGATTGCTGTTCTATTAATAAAAATTTAACATTTATCAACTTAATGACATAGTAAGGAGAGATGAAGGTTTAACCATTATCAATTGAAATAGTTTTTTACTTTGCTTATAAACCCTTGCTCGCTGTAAATTGCTTAAATTACAGAAGCGTGGGAAAAAGGATAAGGTGAGGTCCATCCTAATTCATAAGTTGGTGGAAAATCATGTGATAATCCAACAAACTGAAGCACCTCCTGCAAATCATTTTGAACAACTTCATCCTAAAGATGAGTTTGAATTGTTACATTCACATATTGTAAGTGGTGTACTAACGATTCTTATTTAAAATAATCATCGCGCTTTTAAATTAGTTGAGCAATAAGAAGTCATTATACGCTTTTAGAATAATAACCAACATTCTTTAGATAACTCTTATCTTAAATAAGCAACAAATGTTTCCAGTTCACTAATTCTAAAAATTGTAAGTTATATTTGCTTATGAGTTTATAGACACATAGTAATATATTAAATACAAAATAATAATAATTATAAACAAGATTAAAATTAATTTGATTCTTTAGAAGGAGGAAACTGAAGTTAAAGTTGATCAAAAGGAGAAACTTCTTAAAAAACAATCAGAGAATGAGCTCAAAGATAAAAAAAACAAGCCTTCAAAGGTTCCTCTTGAAGTGCCTAAAGAGAAACAAACCCCCTCAAATTCTAAGAAACCAACGAAGCAAGTAGCAGCTACAAAAATTGAAGAGCCTGTATTAGAGCCCGTTAACATTCCTCTGCAAAGCAACGGAATTGTAAACATCAAGGAGAAGAAGAAGAAGAAAGCCGAAAACAATGTCTTACAACAGCTGAGTAAATTTTTTAAATCTAAGAAATTTGCAAAGAAAATAAACTTTTATTCTTGCAGCGGGAGCCAAAGAAGGAGATGTCAACATAAGCCTTCTTCTGAATGCGGTGCGTAAAGCTGAATTGTCTCGCTCTGAAGTTCAAATACTTATAGATCTCTTACTAAACAAGCAGCATGAGGCTCCTGAAAAACTGGACGAATGGAGTGAGGTACATATTTCTTAAAATAAACATTAGTTATTTTTTTCTCCCAAAAGATTTAACGTTATTTTTTCCCTCGAATTAACAACAGGGCAAAGCTGATCCAATACAGAAGCTGAAAAAGCAACTTGCCGAAAAGGAAAAGGCTCTTTTGGAAGAGCAAGAGGCTCTTTTAGGCGCCCAAGCTAAACTGAAGGAAATACGAACGGAAAAAACTGCTGAAAGACTCCAGCTTCAACAGAGGACTAAAAGTTTAGAAGAAGCCTTACATGCTAAACATCTCGAGCTTCAATCTCTTAATAATCTACTGCACAGCCAGGGTCAAAAGATGCAACAAATACAAGCTCAGATCAACGATGAAGGAATAGTAGTTAGAAAATTAAGAGAGGAAAACGCAGCACTTCAGTTACAAAGACAACAGATTGATTTACACATAGCTCAAGCTCAGGAGGTACTATTCGAATTTAGTTTTTATAAATGAAAAATGTACAAAAAAAATTGTTTTTGTAGGGCGAAGCCACAATTCAAGAACTACAAAGTCGCAATAATCAATTAACTTTGGAGCTTCATTCTTTGAACGAACAAAACTTGGCATCCAAAGAACATCAACAAACTTTAATTGTACAACTCCAACATCAAGTAAATCGTTTCAAAAATGAATTAGAAGAAAAGGATAACTTTGGCAGACAGTTTGAGGTATTTATTTTTTATTCGAAAAATAGAAGAAAATCAACTTATTAAGAAACATTTTAGGAATTAAGTAGGGATTTAGAGCAACGACTATCTCTCGCCCTTAGGCAAGAGAATGAATTAAAAGTTGAACTAACACAACTGAAAACTGCATGTCAACAACACACTGAAGAGATTCGTCGTTTAGAGCTTAATAAAGCCCAACTTTTCGAAGATTGTATGAGCTTTAAAGATCAAAAGGAAAGCTTCCAACATACAATTAATGAAGTAGCTATTTTTATTTATTTTTTTGGTTCTTTTAAACATAACATTGTATTTTTTTAGCTCAAAGCTGAAAAATCAGAACTGCAGGTTATGAACGTTAACGGCTTAGCGCAAGAAAATCAAATTCATAAAGCCGAACTATTGAATTTAGACAATGAGCTTTCCTCTGTTAAATCTGAACTTCAATTCGTCCAAAGCAAATATTCAGCTGATATGAATGCATCTAAAAATATGGTAAAACAATTACAAACAGAATTGGACGAGCAGAAAACTAAAAATAACGTAAGTAATCTTTAGAATGTTTTCTTCGTTTTTGTAAGCTTTGTATTAACATCGATTAATACGTTTAGGAGTTACGGAAAAAGAATTGGAAAGTGATGGATGCCTTAAAAGCTGCTGAGAGTAAAACTTTGGTTATTCACAAAGAACCCACCAATATGGAAGTAAGTTTCTTTCCGACCTAACTCTTGCTCTAAATGTATCTTCGTCACTTTCCATCCTTTTTCTATATTTTGAAATGTTATTTTTATGTGTTGTTTTTTTTAGGAGATTTTGCTAAGGATACGATCAGAAGAACAAGATTCGCAAAAGAAATTTATACAAAGATTGTTTCCTGATATCCCCATACCTAGCAACTTACAACATGAAGACTTTGTAACATATGTGGAAGAAGCAATTCAAAAATATGTTTCTAATTTAGAAAAATCAAAGTCTGAAAATCAAACGGAAGTTGTCACCAAATTACAAGCACAAATACAACATTATAAAACTATAATTGATGACACTGTAATAGATAAAAGCCTCTCTTTTTTTAATGTTTGACTGAATTCTTTTAATATTTTTTAGGAGGGCTTTCTTAAGAAGCTTCAAAATCATATTGAACAAGAGGAAGTTCATTGGAGGAAAGAGATTAAGACTAAAGACACTGAAAATCAAACACTTCAACAGAAATTATTAGAGGTTCGTTTAATAAACTTACATAAACTATAAAGATTATTTTCTGTAAACATTAAAATAATCATTTGATTGTAACGTGTTTTACTCAAGTTTATAATTTTGTAGGTGACCACCAAACTTGACCAAATTCAAACGAATCTAAAATCAGAACAGGAGCAAAAGAGTAAATTACAAGCAGAATATGAATTAGTAACGAACAAAGTCGCCTTACAAAATACAAATACAACTAATAAATTAACAGAGGTGTGTATAAATATCACCAATGTTGTTTAAAAAAACTAAAAGGTTTTGTAGGAAATAAATCGATTAACTGAAAAATTACTCGTGGAACAAAGAAACAGTAGTGAGTTTCTAAAGCAAAACGAATCAGAGAACGTCTGTTTTAAAGTAAGTTAAATTTATATTGCAGGATTTGATTTTTAAAAGTGTACTTTTAGGAAATGAATAGTAATGTTACTAATGGATCTTCCATAACTGTATGTGAATTTATTTAAAATGAATTACTTTAAATAGTTTCATAATTAAATTTGTTTTAGGAAGCCAAGCAATAGCGTTTTGACTTAAAATATAGAATTCTTACCTTACTGTAAGCAGCAGAGTCCAGCCTAATAATTAGTGAAAAAAATAATTGGCTGTTGATATTTTTAAAGGAGTTTTAAAGTTATTTCTTGCTTTTTATATTAGAAATTTACTCACCTATGTAAGTCATTCCTATTATTTTCATTCTAACGGTAATTTTAAGTATAATATATAATTTGTGCAATAATCAATGCGGTCTTTAGATGTTACGTTTTTTAAAAAACAATAGAATAGAAGTGCTTTCGATAACTCGAAGTAAAAATAATTCACCTAGTTAAAAACAGAATAGTCTTAAGAAAATAAAGGGCTTTTATAACTAACATTTCACATTTTTGTACAATTCTCGACTTTTTTGCTAAATGTAATTCAAAACAGTGTGGGAAAAGATGTTTAACTTTTATATAAATTGAAAAAACTCAATTGATATTAAATGTCTTTTCCTTAGCATTAAAACGTATGTAATTATTTTAGCTTAGTAATTTCTTACACCAAGGTTGAACCAAAAGAAAGGAAAACTACATTAAAATAATAAATACAATTTAAAATAGTAACAAGTAACTTTCATAAAATTATATTATTGGACAACTGCCTTATCTTAAAACTATATTTTACACTAACTAATTTCTACATATATAAACGTTTATAAAACAATTGTAGCATAGGTTTTTAAAATTATGTAATCACTCTTTTGACATAATTGTTTTATAAAATTATCATCACAAGAATGCAATAGCAAAACTTCAAATGTATACAACTTAAACATTAATAATTCTATTCTATTTTTAAGAAATGCAGTATAATCTTTCCCATTTTACTAAATTTAAGTACCAAATTATTGGAGAAAAAATATTATATATTTTTAATGGTTCCTTTGCGACTGTGATTATTTAAAAGTAAACCGATGAGTTTCTTAGTCGCTGAGTGCTTTGTAATTGAACAAACCGTACACACTTTGATATTACAAAAGTCACTCTGCCATCACATTGGTGTATAATCGAGTTGTACATATAATTGTCTTACACCAGCTGCAGCAAAGATCATCTGTGTATGGGTAACAACATATTTAGGATCAACAGTTTTAGATACTTCCAATTTTAGAGCACCAACGTAAACATCACTGCAAAGAGTCCAGAAGTGTGGTTCTTGCACTGAATAAACCCCAGCTAAACTTATTACTTTTTGATAACATTGAGGTAGAATATTGTCCAAACTATAAGGTTGCCGTTGCATTAATATTACAACAGAGTCTTTAATTAATGGAAGCACACTAAGAATGATTAATGCAGCTATAAACATGGAACATATTGGGTCGGCTATCATCCATCCAAACATCTGCATTAAAACTGCAGAAATTATGACACCTACACTACCCAAAGTATCTGCTAAGATGTGCAAAAATACACCTTTCATTATTTGGGAATTTCCATTAGATAAGAAGTCCATTTCTATATTATGATCATGCGAGTGGCCATGGCTATTGTGTGAATGTCCATGGGAATTAGAATGACTATGTCCATGAGAGCCCCCATGGCTGTGCCCATGTTGAAATGCATATATGCCTACTAAATTAACTAAAAATCCTAATACTGATACTACAAACAGTCTCTCATGTTTCACCTAAAAAGGACAAGCAAATATTAACCAAATAAGCCTCAATCATATAGTACATACTTCAGGAGGTTCTATAGCTCTCTCAACTGCTTCAGACATGATAAAGAATGCTATAAACAATAGGAATAAACCATTCACAAATCCTGCTATAACTTCAGCACGCACATAGCCATACGAATACTTATCGTTGGCTTTCCATTTTGTTATTACAGATGCAGCCAAACCAGCTAACAACCCAGTACAATCAAAAAACATATGAAAAGAATCCGATATTAACCCTGAAACATATGTTTTGAAACCAAATTCTTCTTGCTATGAATATTAATTTACCTAAACTGTTGGTCCAAATTCCATATGTTAGTTCTACAAAAGCAAAGGACAAGTTAAGAATTAAAAAGAGGAACAAATTCCTTGAATTTCGATCCGAGAATATTAGCCTCATCCAACCATGAATCCTGTCTTTAATTCTGGATCCCAAACCTCCAGCTGTTGTATCCTTATGTGATAGTGGAAGCATTTTTCTTGAATACTACTAGGTTATGTCGTTAAACTCATTTAAAAACTTATTAAAAACCAATATGGTACTGCACTAGCTACGAATCTTCAACATGTAGTAAAAAACTATAAAACCGCTCCACTTTAGATAATGTCTACGTGTTTATGTACTGATGATGATGATGAATATGTGATTGTTGATAAGTATGTAAATATTTTATGGACATATTGGACTAGTCATTTATTGAGAGATTTCATTCAGAAGCTGCAAATCAACAATTTACACTCTAAAACCACTAATGAGATATTTAATAAACTAATTCATATCATTTTTGACAGGAATTTATTATTCATATTTCTGTCAAAAGAAAAGGCTACCAACACGCATTGCAAAATAAGCAAAATTACCATTAAGTAGAAATGGTGGTACTTCCTTTGCCACATTTCCGTTGAAAAAGTGTCAAGCATGGTAAGACGATGTTATCAATTATTTAACAAATCTTTTATAAAATTTCTAAATCTTATGTTAATTTTCTTTATTGCAATGCTAACTTTTGACAAAGTTTGCGGAGAAATAATTTAATATATTAAAAATCCTATATTTTCTAATAACAACACATGATGCATACAACACTCCATAGACAAACCCATGGTAGAAAAATTACTGATTTAATGAGTCTGAATTAATAGAAAATGACTAACCTTTTTAATCTTAAAATTACATATAACAATAATACATTTCAATCTTAATTTTTAGCCACCTAAGAAGGATTCCAAATCTTCGGCTAAACAGCCACAAAAGACTCAAAAAAAGAAAGAAGGATCTGGTGGTGGTAAAGCTAAGAAGAAGGTAATAAAGTGGTAAAAAATGTAAAAGTTCTTAATGCTTAATATCTATTGTAGAAGTGGTCTAAAGGAAAAGTTCGTGATAAGTTAAACAACCAAGTGTTGTTTGATAAAGCTACATATGAAAAGTTATATAAAGAAGTACCTCAATATAAGCTTATTACACCATCAGTTGTATCTGAACGTCTCAAAGTTCGTGGTTCACTTGCACGAAGAGCATTACATGAATTACAACAGAAAGGTATATTTATTTTATATTATGGGTTAATCAAACTATTCAAATGATGACACCATAATTCTAGATTATTTATGATAGTTAATACTGATTTAATGAGTCTGAAACGTAATTTATTCAATTAGAATTGATCTGATAATGTTTATCACATTCTTCTAATTATTTTATTTTACAGGTCTTATTAAACAAGTAGTACAGCACCATTCACAATTTATTTATACAAGAACAACTAAAGGGGATGATCAAGCTGCTTAAATGTAATTATTACAAAGTTTATAATAAATAATTGAACTTTTATGAATTTTATACTAAAGCAATCCCAGTTCTAATTTAAAATTAGATTGTTACTAATTATTTGTTAAAAAATTAAATAAGTATTGTGAAGAAACAAACCAGGAGATTTATTAAATGGACAGTAATTTATTTTTAAAACCAGGTTGGCAGAGTTGAAAGACTACTTGTTATCCTGTTGTTTAGGTTATGTATAATATTTATATTTTTTATAAATCTAAATGGAAGAATTTTATTTTATATATTATCAAGAAAATAAGACCCTTCGTATAAGGACGCAATGGGAAACACACACAATTGCAATGCATATTTTAGAAGAATCTTTAGCTTGGTATGCTTTGGTAAGAGGTTCTGTAATTTAGTGATTTATATTTTTGAAATCAGTACTTTTAGATTACTGAGGATCACCTTAAAACACTTTCAGAACAGCATGAACTAGAATATCAGGTCTATCTTAATAACTTGAAGAAATATTTATGTGAAAACAACAATGATATCTTAATAGAAATTAAGAACGACCAGTTTGTGTTATATCGAACTGTGGGTGACTCTATGACCAGATTTAAGTACTTCTTTGTTAATATAGAAAAGGTAGATTGGTAGTGAATTCTTGGAACATTATTTACACTTTTACTTATAGATGGATTTTTATAACACATCTATTATTTTGTTAGATGAATTTTATATGAAATATAAACAAATACTACAAAAATTCAATCAATTAGATATAGAAAAAAACAAAGCGGATAACCGTAAGTGATAATTATTCTATATGTATTAAATAAACTTTTATTATAATTTTAGAAAAAGAAACTTACAAAACTAAATTAGAAGACTTTGTAGAATTAAAGCAAAAATCAGACTTAGAAATGTATAGTGCCTTTATTTTAATTTTAAATGAAAAGAAGTATAAAATACAACATCTTACTGAATTACTAAAAGAATACCAAAGTGGTAGGAAGCAAGAAACTGGAGTAAATGTACCTAAGTATAAAGGGATATCAACTAAAACTCTAGAAGTGGTATCTGATAGTGAATCCACTTCCGATGATGAATACAATACAGATGACGAAAAGAAATTGAAATTAAAGCAATCTGTAGCTGGTCCTAGTACTTTAAAGGATAGTTTAGATTTTCTTGGAGACGATTCTCCACCACCATCTGCTTTGCCTAAGAGATTAAAAATTGACATAGTAAAGGAGAGCTCTAATATAAGTTTAATTAAAAATGCTAACATAACTACAGAACCAAGCACAAGTAGTTGTAATTTTGAAGATGAGGATATGGGGAAATCGGATGATACGCTATCTCTTGGGTATGATTCACAAGATCTTTTGGATCGTATGTAAATTATATTTATTTAATAAACAAAATAATATTGATCTAATTATTGATTTACTGTTTTAGACAAATGAAAATAAAATATTCATATTTTACTCTTTTGAAAAGAAAAGAGTTCAAAGGCACTAAACTTAAGTTAGTTGTTTAATTGTATATCCATAAAAGTATATTATTAACAATATTAAAACAATAATTACTACATTTATAAACAAATAATATTTTAAAATTCGCGCCAAATAAATGACTAATTATGTGCGCTGCCACTTGGCAATGGACTACGTCAGAACTACTGGTTGGGTGTACGTTGTGGTAGCCATTGTTCTAATTTTGGATATTTGTGTATATAAATTTTGCTCATAGTTGAATTTGTGGATTTATAGTGACTTATAAATTAATACTAAATAAGGTTTTGTGTTTAATACAAGGATTTGTTGTAGGACAAAATGAATCCAGAGTAGTGAGTATTGATTTGGTTACCTTTGATTAGTCAATTCTCTTTGACAATGGTGATTATTTTAGTCGTATAAAATATTGCGCAGTATAATTCTACCACAAAACAGTGCCTTTTTCAAATAATAATTGTAAACTACGTGTTTGGTTTACAATAATCTTTTTAGTATTCCTAGGAAGTTTGTATGCTATATCTACCCACTGTTATTGTCCAACTATTCTGGGTGGCAGACACACGTCATATGATTAAATCATCTTTTTTTCCATTGAAATATTCACCTTTCCAATTTATTCGTATAAAACTAAGAAACTACAACGTGATAAGCAATCACAATATGTTTTGGGAACAAATAGAATGCACAACTTAAATTATTAATAGCTTATATGCAACTCATGAAAATCGGTTTTAAATAAATTCGTGTCCGTAAAATTTACATTATAATCTAAGTACAGTTATTATATGTAAAGTTTTTTGATGTTAGTGCAGTGGAACATTTAAATTTCTCTTGCAACAGAAGAAATCGTCAATCTAAATTAAATTCTGCTAATTACAATTAATACCTTTATGTTACTTTGTACTGCTTTTAATTGATGAATCACAACTTGATTAGATATAGGTGCATGACACACAATCAACTAATTATGTATTTTCTTGCAGTGATTATTTATTTAAACTTCTATTAATTGGAGATTCAGGTGTTGGAAAATCATGCTTACTGTTACGGTTTGCTGTAAGTATTTTAAATCTGTTGAATTTTACTATGTTTAATTGATCGTTTGTATTTTTTCAGGATGATACATATACCGAGAGCTACATTAGTACTATTGGAGTAGACTTTGTAAGTTGAAATCTCTTTTTATAATTGCAAATTTATATATTATTATCTTAACAAATTATATTTAATTACAGAAAATTAGAACTATCGATTTAGATGGTAAAACTATCAAATTACAAATTGTGAGTATTTCTTAAGATAAAAAGTATTATATTAAAAAAAAACGAATTTATTTTAGTGGGATACAGCTGGACAAGAACGTTTTCGAACAATAACTTCTAGCTATTACAGAGGAGCTCATGGAATTATTGTTGTTTATGATTGTACAGATCAGGATTCATTTAATAACGTAAAACAGTGGTTGGAGGAAATCGATCGCTATGCTTGTGATAATGTTAATAAATTGCTAGTAGGCAATAAAAGCGATCTGACTACAAAAAAAGTTGTTGATTACACTACAGCTAAAGTAAAAAAGATATATTTTAATGGACTTTGAGTAATATTTTTTTTATTTAGGAGTATGCAGATCAACTAGGCATTCCTTTCCTTGAAACATCAGCTAAAAATGCAACGAACGTAGAACAAGCATTTATGACAATGGCTGCAGAAATTAAAAATAGAGTAGGACCACCATCAACGGCTGCAGATCAGACAAGTAAAGTTAAGATTGATCAAGGGCGCCCTATTGAAACAACCAAGTCTGGATGCTGTTGAGAAACGTAAATTAAAACATACTTTAAAGGTTTGCATTATCAATTTTGTAATCCATTTATGGTTCATTGTTTTCTTCTAGGAACTCGGCACAGTTACTGTGACATACCTTTTTTTGTTTAGTTTTTTCGGTCTCAAAGGACTCTCCTTATATGAAAAAAAATGTAGTAATCCGTCTACTCTTAAAAAATATATATGTATAGTTAATTAATGTTTTTTCATAATTGGTAGCGACTTTTTTTATGTTTGTGCATACTTGTTATAAATATAATCAACACCAATATAATTCTATTAGCCTAATCTTTATTCAGTAATTTAATTAAATTTTGTTTTCCATTTTTATAAATGTATTAAAACTTAGGTAGTCATTACATTTTTTCCTTCGTTCTTATTTTTCAATTTTTGCCTGAAGATACGGCGTCATGTTGTTTAAAGTATATTATTTTTTGCTTTTGTGGCGCGTTCAAGCAAAGAATTATAAATCTAGCAACATGACTTATTTTTTATTAGTGTGTTTGAGGGTAAAGTAATAACGAGACTTTTTTATTTAGTATTGTTATTTTAGCTTGAAAAGCACTTTGTGTGATTGAAGTAGAATGATCTACAGATAGCAAGAAATATTGGAAGAAAGTTATACGTTTGCGTATAATTTGTGACTAAAAGAGTCTAGTTTTATTTGCATTATAGAAAGTTAGTCTTGCACATAATACAAAATTAGACACTGCACTACATTACCTTATTTTATTTCAATTAAGAAGAAAATACCTTTGAAATTCAAGAAAAATGCTGTTCAATTTCTAAATAAAAGCTTTAGTGGTAACTGTGCAAATACTTCCCATTGTACCAGATATCACTAACGATAATGTAATTTTTGTAGTTCATATTTGTACAAGAATAATTGTAAACTAAGTAAAAAATAATTAAAGGACAGAATGTAGCATTTATTATTGCTAAAAACATTACATTTTTAAATCATTTACTATTTATAAGTATTGAATAGTAGTATAAAATTCATCTTTATTATTTTAAAACATGATGCTTGAAAAACAAGTACATAATCTAGTATAATTTAATTTAAATTTCCCGCTTGAAGTAATAATATCACAGAAAGTTCAACGTTTCTCAAAGAGATGGCAGTATCTATCTGGTTTCATGCTCATCCAAACAAGTATTTTTTTCTTAAATTTACTTGTAAAATGGGTTAGTTGGTGTGTTAATTTTTAGATAACTAAGTTACATTGCAAAGAAGGATCTCGAATAATAAGCACGCTATTACTTTGTACCTTATAAAAATGTCAAGTAATTTAGAGTCTTTTAAAGACATTTTGGCATCTAGAAGACAAGAATTTAGTAATTTTATGTGGATATCTCGTATATTAAATACAAGAGTAGCTTATAAACGTCTTGTAAAGCCTACACCGCTACAGCATAAACTGGGAGTTTTAAATAGTATAAAGATACAAGAAATTATAGATAAGGTTGTATAACCTAGCGATATGAATTTGATAGCTTATGAATCTTAATTTCAGATTAATTTTCAAGATAATACCCCAAAGGAATCTCTAATACAACAGATTAGCCGGATTTTAGATGAGATTGGATATGAGAAGCAATTATCTGTTATTCGATGGCTTGGACTTGTTCTTACAAAACTATGTACTAAAGTTTGTTCTGGAATTTATGTACAAGAAGAGCACATATTGAAGGTTGCTACTTTTTTATTTTTTCATTATTTTTTTAAGTTTAATATAATTGCAGGTAAAAAACCTAATGGGAACCACTCCTGTTATTTTCTTACCTAGTCATAGAAGTTATGCTGATTTTATTTTAATGTCCTATGTGTGTTTTACATATAATATCGAAATACCTGCGATAGCAGCTGGAATGGGTAATAATATTATTCTAGGGCTATAAATTTTGTTTCTGATTTATTTTATTCTAGATTTTTATAAGATGTGGGGCATGGGATCTATCTTGAGAAATACAGGTGCTTTTTTTATGAGAAGATCATTTAATGATGATAAAGTATATTGGGAAACTTTTGAACAATACATACATCAAATTGTTACCAAAGGAGATCTACCCATTGAATTTTTTATTGAAGGAACTAGAAGTCGTAGTTGTAAATCATTAACACCAAAAAATGGTATTTAAGTTTCTTGTTTTATATACAAATTATGCTGTTTTTAAATTGTAGGTTTGCTTAACATGGTTTTAAAACCATTCTTCAATGGTGAAGTACCTGATATACTGTTTGTTCCAATTAATATTTGTTATGATCGAGTTCTTGAAGAAAAACTCTTTGCATTTGAATTATTAGGTGTACCAAAACCTAAAGAGAGTACTTCGGCATTTATAAAGTCTTTAAAAATCATTAATGAATCATATGGCAATATATACATTGATTTTGCTGAGCCAATCTCAGCTAAACAATTTTATAAGGATTCCATTGATAGATCTGTCCATAGTATAAAACCCTTACATTTAGAAGAATTAACAGCTCATGAAAAATTGAGAAGTTCATTATTAGCTTATTCTATCTTACATACACAACAAAAGCATTGTGTTATAACAACGTTTAATTTATTAGCAGTTGTTTTGCTAAATAATTTTGTGTCGTCAGGGCATATTTTAAAGTTGGATGATATTATTGAAAAAGTGGTGTGGTTTGATGGCATTCTTAAGCAATTTAAAGCATTTACAGATTTAAGAAATTCTAAACAGAATGTCTTAGAAGCCATTAAGACCCACAACGAAGTAATACAACTATTGGACGATGGGACCATTAGTTTGGTTCAAAACTGCGTGAATTTAACTAATGTAGATTGTTCAAAATTAAAAGGACACAATTTATCTCAAGAAACCATGAATACTGTAGTACCTTACATAATGTTACAGATTTATGTGAATCCAGTCCTGCATTATTTAATCAATTCTTCTTTTGTGGTTGTAATATTATCTCATTATGCACAATTAAATATTGGTAATAGACTAATTTCAGTAAACATGATTTTATTATTACTCATTATTTTATTTATAGACGATCTTCGTCAGCAATTCTACTTCTTGCGCTCTGCATTTTCTCAAGAATTTGTCATAATTCAACAAGAAGACAACATTGTATGTAAACAATTTGTACGAGTTATTTATATCTGTACTTTTTTTTTTAATTTTTAGGCATTTGAGGATTGTTTAAAGACCTTGACTAATTTAAAACTATTGATAAAAAGCGATGATAACTATTGTTTAGCTGAAGAAAACAAATTGAATAATGTGTTTGCTAATTTGCTGCAACCTTTTTTATTAGCCTATTATGTTGTTTATAAAACATTACAAGAGGTATGCTGTTAACAATATAATTGCATTATATACATTTTAATATAATTTTTAGCAAAGCCTATGTGAAGAAAAATACATAATAACTAAATCTCAAGCTGAGTTAGAAACAATTATCAATGGGAACTCAAAAAATATAAATCCATACTGTTTAAATTTAGATTCGTTAAGTATTTGTTTAAATAATTTGGCAGCAAAAGGCAGTATAAGAAGAATTAAAAAGTAAAATTACTTTTGTTGGATTTCTACTATTGTAATTATGATTGGTTTGTTTTAGGGATGGTTTGGTCTATTGCGAAGTAAACCTCATTCAATTAACTCCATTTATTGATAAAATAGGTAATTGTATTTTTGTTTTTTGTGTTTTTATAAAGAGTTACATACTTACAGAACCATATTTAGACTTGGATCTGATTTCGATTTTAAAACAACGTGCTACTGGTAGTGTTTTTTATGGATCTAAATTATAAACATTAATGCTGTATTCATTTGGTGCAAAATATCGTATTAATAAAGCATAATTCTCTATTTTGCATACTACAAATTGTTTTATTTTGAATATAGTTTGTTGTTTATATGTTAGATAGCACTTCGTAGCTTATCTGTAGTTCCCAGGGTAACCAACAACATAATACCCAATATCTTCAAATGATAGAAATAGTGTCGAAAATTTTCTACAAAAATAAATATTATTTAAAGAGAAAATGAGTGGAAATAACGATAAAACTAATGGAATTTTGCGTGAGAACGAAGAGAAAGCTGAGAGATTTAAAACTGAAGCTAATGAATATTTTAAGAGTAAGTCTCTACTAAATAGTAGCATTAAGCACACGATTTTTAATTCTTTGGGCCTAATTTATTAATAAGGGGCATAACTACTATTGTTTTAGGTTGTCTAGTTTTGTGAGAAACCCAAGAGGTTTTTAGTTGACTTTACTAAGCTCTTGATGGATTTTTTTAATCTATAACCTTTCTTTTTTACATTGCAGGGCAGGATTATGACACTGCAATTGAATTGTATACCAATGCAATAGAAAACAACCCCTCAATTGCCATTTATTTTGGAAACCGTAGTATTTCTTATCTGAAAACAGAATGTTTTGGATATGCTTTAAGAGATGCTTCAAAAGCAATTGAATTAGATCGTGGATACATAAAGGGCTTTTATAGAAGAGCAGCAGCTTATATGGCCTTAGGAAAATTTAAAGAGGCGCTCAGAGATTTTGAATATGTATAATCCATACCATATTCAATAACAACCAATAATTAGACTTATATTTTAGGTAACAAAATCAAGACCGAATGATAAAGATGCTAAACTTAAATACACAGAATGTAATAAAATAGTTAAGAAATTGGCTTTTGAGAAAGCTATATCTGTGGAGGATGCTAAAAGGAATATTGCAGACAGTATTGATTTAGAAGCTATGAGTATGTGGGTGTTAAGAGTATTGGTTTCTGTTCTAAAACAAGTTATTTACTTCTAGCTATTGAAAATGAATATCATGGGCCTGAATTAGAAGATGGAAAAGTAACATTACAATTTATGAAAGATTTAATGGCACTTTACAAGAGTCAAGGCAAATTACATAGGAAATATGCATACAAGGTTCATTTTGTATTTATTAATATATTTTGCTTAATTATAGTGTATTTTAGATATTATTAGATATCAAATCTTACTTTATGAAGCAACCATCATTAATAGATGTTCAGATTGGAGATGATGAGAAATTTACAGTTTGTGGAGATGTTCATGGACAATTTTATGATTTAATGAATATATTTGAACTAAATGGGCTACCATCACCTATAAATCCATATGTAACTCATCTAATCATTTATCTAGATCAAATTTCATGTTTAATCTCTTTCTAGTTATTCAATGGAGATTTTGTAGACAGGGGTTCATTTTCTGTAGAATGCATTTTTACATTGTTTGGATTTAAATTATTGTATCCAAATTATTTCTTCATGTCAAGAGGTGAATATTTAATAATTCATTAGTACTTTACTCAAGAACTTAATCTAGGTAATCATGAGAGTGCTACCATGAATCAAATGTATGGTTTTGATGGCGAAGTAAAAGCAAAATACACAGCACAAATGGCAGATTTATTTACTGAAGTATATAATTGGTTGCCATTAGCCCATTGCTTAAATAAACGAGTACTAGTAAGTTTTCCATCTGTTTTTGAGTCTTCTCTACTTAAGTATATTGTAGGTGATGCATGGTGGATTATTTTCTCGAGATGATGTGACTTTGGATGAAATTCGTTTGATAGAACGCAATAGACAGCCCCCAGAAGAAGGACCTATGTGTGAATTGTTATGGTCAGATCCTATGCCCCAAAATGGACGAGCTCCCAGCAAAAGAGGTGTAGGCTGCCAATTTGGCCCTGATATCACACAAAAATTTTTGAGACTAAATAAATTGGATTACATTATTCGAAGTCATGAAGTAAAAAGTGAAGGCTACGAAATTGCACATTATAATACATGCATCACCGTTTTTTCAGCACCTAATTATTGGTAAGTCTATTAGAGAATATTTGCAACTTCTATTGTTAATAATGTGTTTTTTTTTTCAGTGATACTATGGGAAATAAGGGCGCTTTTATCACACTTAATGGTAAGGATATGGTACCAAGTTACACAACCTATGAGGCAGTGGTAAATTGAATAATAATTCAACTGAAAATTTACACGTTTACTAATCTTACGTATTTTTAGCCTCATCCAAACGTAAAACCTATGGCTTATGCTAATTCGTTACTAAGTTTAATGTGCTAGTATCTGGTCATTATGAAATAGTGTTTATAGGATAATTTTTACATTGAACAAGTTTCTCAATATAATTAGAATTATTTTAACTAGGAAAATAAGTTAATTATTATATCCCTGAACATGTTTCCTAAGAAATCTTTCTATTTCCAACAATACCCAACAATTCAAATTAAATGAATTCTACAGGAATTTGCTCCACAAATCTGTGTACCAGTTTTAAATTAAAATTTAGATATATCATTTCATTAGTTCATTTACTATATATAAGATAAGAAAAAAACCCTCAAATAGAAAATCTTAAAATAAAAACTGAATTTTTAGCTGAAGCTGTTACACCAGATATGCAGTGTTATATTTATTTGGGGTATGAAATACATTAAAAATTAATTAATTATTACTAAAAAATCATTGTCATAGTATTGTAATATTCTACAGGAGAAATATAATTAATAAATTGATTAAAGCTCAGAATTCGTAATTTTTTATTAAAGTGGAACAGTGTTCATAGGATCACTATTTAAAAAAAAAATTAAAATAAGTGTAAAATAATTATTCTTACCATATCTGATTGTGAGTACTTTTAATAAGTTTATTAAAACTTTTAATATTTATTTTAGACCTAAAAACATTGATAATTTCTATTTTGTAATTTAACGTTTGCTTTCGGTCATATTAGATATTAAATGGAAAATAAATGATGAGTATTAAATAATTTACAGTTGTTTATATAACTGTTAATATTTGCTACGGAAGAAATACAATTAATAAATTGATTAATCTGAATCAAAAATTTGTCATTTAACAAAGTAGGCAAAATATACATAGATGGAGCGGATGTGCCTTTTCTTGGTTAAATTCCAAATAAGTATAAAAATTGGTTTTATCATGCTGAGAGCTTTTAATAAGTTTTATTACGTCATTACATAAAAGCATTTTAAAAATTATTTTAAGAATTTATTAAATTCCTTCATATATCATGTTTTTTCTTCTGTCCACCGACCTCCCTTGTATAGTGCAGCAGTTTTCGTAATACTCAACTCTTGATATTGACTTCAGCTGATTACACATGACAAAGTCCTCTAATATAAACAATTAAATGTTGTACAGTGCATTGTATTGTAAATACTCTCATTTTTTTTTTAGACTATTAAAATCATCCAAAAGAACAACACAACTAATAAAAAGAAATATGGCTCTTGATATTTTCAAAATAGCTTTGTTGCAATTAAATGTGGAGAAGGATCGAGAAAATAACTTGAACAATGCAAGGGTTAATATCACGAAAGCTAAACAAGGTGGAGCACAATTAGTAGTACTGCCAGAATGCTTTAATTCTCCCTATGGAACTAAATTCTTTGATGAATATGCTGAAGAGATTCCAAATGGATTAACTAGTCAAATGTTATCTAAAGCTGCTAAAGAGAATGCTGTATTCATAGTAGGAGGAACAATTCCTGAAAAGGATTGCGGTAAACTTTATAATAGTTGCACAGTATGGAATTCATGTGGAGAACTTATTGGAAAATATCGTAAAATGCACTTATTTGATATTGACATTCCTGGTGGTATTACATTTAAAGAATCTGAGGTTTTAAGTGCTGGCAATGAATTGGTCACATTTTCTATGAATAACATTAAGATTGGTTTAGGTATATGTTATGATTTAAGATTTGAAGAACTGGCAAAATTATACCGATTAATGAATTGTGATATGTTAATATATCCTGGTGCCTTTAATATGACAACTGGACCAATTCATTGGGAATTGCTACAAAAATCTAGGGCTCTTGACAATCAACTCTTTGTAGTTACTGTTAGTCCAGCTAGAAGCAATAAAGGCTACATTGCTTGGGGACATTCTCAGGTTACTAATCCATGGGGGAAACTTATAGCACAAGCTGGATTTAATGAGGAGATTCTATTCTGTGATATTAACATGAAAGATCGAGATGAAGTAAGACAACAGATTCCTATATTCCTCCAACGTCGTACTGATATCTACAACACTATGTTAACTAAGAATTAGTTTATATATTAATAATTACATATATTGCTTTTATATAGTCATGGGTGCTTTGTACCTATCTTTATTAATATAAATGTCAAATTTTTTGTATGTTTTTTCAATAACGATTGAAATGGCCTTGCATGTGATTGAATCTATAATCTTAACATTTGGAATATGTGCTAGTGTTCATTTATTGGTTTCACTATTGCAGTCTTTGGAAGATGGTGATCGATATGATTGTAGCATGTTAATGCAGAGAATTGCTAAAGAAAAATTTTGGAATACATTTTCTGTGCACCAACATACATTCATACAACAATTACCTTATTATCATTAGAATTTTTCAATGTTTATAATTTATAACAATTTTTATTTTAAATTTGCCTTCATAAAATGTGAACGGTGGCATCTCAAGCGGGAGAGTTTTTAACTAAAAATTTAAACCGAAAAAACGGTTGACGTTTGTGCTTTTGTGTAACTGTATAAGGTGGCTTATTCTGTAGTTTTATTATTATTGTTATATTATTATTCAAAAAGTGTTAAAGAAACATTGAAGATAAACATTAGTAATTGCTTTAAGCATCAAAACTATGGAACCATACGTTGAAGTAAGCTTTTTAAAAAAACCTAGTCTTACACACCTTTTTATTTCATTATTTAATGTACTGATTATTGTAGAATTTGTTAAAACGTGCAAGAGAAAGGCAAAAGAAAATTTTAAATCACAACGACAATGATACACAAGATTCGGGGTTCTTAAAGGATAATGATAGTTTAACCTCACTTGATACAGTTTCTACGACAAATTTAGTTAAAGGATCGAGTTCAGTAGAACGTTTAACAAACACCAAAAATTTCTCAAAAACATGTATATCTTTAGATGTCTCTGATTCCTCTGAACCGCAACAAGAAACAATGAATATTCAAAAAGACGATTTTAATATGGAAATTAAAGTTACAGCTACTGATAATGTTAGAGTAGAAGTTGAATACCATGAGAGAAGCTTTGATGAAGAAAAGGAAAATCTAAATGATTTTAACAATCAAGGACTAAGCAAAAATACGAAAAATAAATTAGAACGTTTAGGTATGTTGTATGGTGAGTTAATATGCTAGCATTTTATGTTAGGGTGTTAATAGTAATGTTTTAGGAGGTAAAGAATCTACTATATCATCTCCAATTCATCGGAATGAAGTATTGATTAATAATGAGAAACAGTCCACTACTGCGACTACTAAAAAAGGCTTTTCTAGATCTCATAAAGGTTTAGAAGGTTTAACAGCCCTTGCTGAAGATTATAATGATTGGAATAGTGTTAACAACAAACCTACAGTATGTTTTTTTAAATTATTTATTATTACTTTACTTATGGTTACTCTATATTAGATAAAACAAGATGTTGCAGCAAGTAGCACTAACATCTCTGTAAGCAACACAAAGTCACTTGCCCCAACTGAGTCTACAAATAAGACTAAATCTTCAGACAGTATCTCCTGTTCCAGTACACCAAAATTAATTAATTTTGACGAAAGATTGTTAAATACATTAGTAAGTATCTACCAAAAGATTGAGACAACAATTCATTCCCAGTTTGTTTTAGGAATCACAAGGTTTTACTCGCACAACTTCAAACACTCGTTTAATTTATAAATACAATCAAAAATCTCAATTATCTGAGAATTCCCCATCTAAGAAAGTACTGCCTACAAATAAAAAAGAAGAATTAGGAAAAAACAAGAGTTTTTTGCACAGAGTTAATTATAAAGCTGGTTCTGTGGCATTGAAAGCTTCAGTTTTTGAAAATAATAGTTCAAACAAAGATCCAGCACTTTTATCAGTATCTGAAAGGAAAGCTTTGTTTGAAAAGGAACAAGGCTCTGTGCCTTTACCGAAAGCTCCAATATCATTACCTATTCCGATAAATAAAACTGTGGAAACAGCTAAAAAGACGAATATAAAACCTAATGTTGTTTCTCCAAAAACATCACCTAGATTCCCCCAATGCAGGCCCTTGGTGCGAGGAAACGATGCAGTTGGCTCCTCTAAGAGTACCGCGTCTATCGATAGTGGAATTAAAGAAAAGGTTGCAGCATTGTTTAAAAATAAATCTACAATTAGTCAGCAACAAATTGAGCACAATATTCGAGAACAACGACAGAAGGAATTGGATGTTTTACTTTCGAGATTTAATAAGAATAAGGTGATTAATTGATTAAAGAAAGAAAAAGTTTTTAACGATTTAATTCTTGATTTTAGAATGTTGATAAACAAGAAGATATTCATTTAACTTCTGATGAAGAGGATGGTGATGAAACACTTAATTTAAATGTTAAAAATAACGAGAAATCGTTTGTACCACCTCCACCACCACCACCTCCTCAACAATCTCTAAATGAAGATAGTCCAAAAGTCGCAGAAGTACTCCAAGACATTAAACGAATCAAAGGGCCTTTTTCGAAAGCAGGAAGGCTGTATCCTTGTCTTTCAGACATTGAAGCTACAACTGAAACCGAACCAGAATCTGAAACAGAACAATATTCAAACAGTTCAAGGTGCGATTTATTAATTGACTGGTGTTTGTTTTTATTCTGCTTAGCTTAAGTCTATAATATTAACATTTTATTGCTTATGGGGCGTGCGAGCTACTTTTGAAATGGGTAAATTAGAAATAAACATTTTTAAGTCGTATTGTCTGAAAAACTCCCCTATCTTTAATTTGTGTTGTTTCTACAGTTTGGAAGATGTTAGTTTTGCTTCTGAATCGAGTTTTGGACGTGACGTTTTACAAACAGTTTGCAAGCAGACCAATATTGGAAAAAAACGAGTAAGATGTTGAATTTTTTATGTAATGAAAGGTTTCAGCATCTGTGTTATGATTTTAGGTGATTCCTAAGGAAAATGATGATCATGACCTGTCAAATATTTTAGATGAAATGGATGATTACTTAGACGAAGCTATAGCATATAGCAGTCACACTGAGAATGGACCAACACCTCCTAAACAGGGTAGATCTTTATCCCCTGTTGTAAGTATTATATTATATTTTTGTTAAAGTGATTAATAAAAGAAAAATTAGGTTACAGAATCATCCAACTCTTTTAAATATCATAGATTTCCCGAAGAAATGAAAAAAGAAATTTGTCATACTCCTACTTACGTTGTTGAAGGTGATAATGTGTTACCTCTTACACACACTGTGAGCTTTTATCGTAGACAACAGACACAGGTACTGGTAGAAAATTAACTAAGGATTATAGTTAAAGTTTTTTAATTTAAGGATGCTCAAACGCCAGTTCGTCAAATTATGAAACGCACTATTAGCGAAGAAAAAGAAAATGTCTCTGAAGAAAATGCCTACAACCAAGGTGCTATACAGAATAGTATTCGTCAGCTCATTGATGAAGTAAGATCTTGAAGGCATTACCAGGCATACAATACCATGTTTCAACTTTCAGATCAACAAACAACAGACGATAATGTTACAAACTAGCCAAGCACTGAATTTATGCTACTCAACCCCCGAATTTGTGGAATCCACTGAGCAAGTTGAAGCCGAAAAAGTCTTGCTTCTAGCCAGTAATTGTTTTTTTTAAGCATACCTTTACAACATTCCAAGTACTTTCTTTTTTAGCCCACCGTAAAGCAGCAGCACAGAAAGAAATCGACAGGCTTAGAGTCATGAATACAATGGGTCCTAAAAACAGACACGGCGATAATTGTGCACTGGACAAAGGAAATTTACTACTCACAAAATTAATATTGCCTTTAAAAAGGAGTTACGTGCAAGCTTTAAATGCGAGTAGGTTTAATCACATTAATTACTAACCGAAGATTACATAAAAAAATAATTGTAGCCGGTGGCAAAGGACATCACATAGTTTGTTTGATAAAATATGCTGATCAAGTGGTGCCCACGAAATTGGTAACAACAGCCGCAACTAACGATAGAAATCCAAATTTAGAACTTTCCATTCCTGGCTCTATATCATTAAACGAAGTTCGCAGCGATTTCACTATTCAATTAGAGGTTTATTGCTTAGGAGCGCAAGAAGAAATATTACCTCACGAAATAAAATATCATATTAATAACAAAAAGGTCGGTAGCTGAGACCGATATTAGCAGGTCTAATTTTTATTACCCACAGCAAACTCCTAAACACAAAAAAGGGAAATTAAAGTCCCCTATGATTCATTCTTCTGTGCTGTCTCCAGCCACTTCACAAACTATACGTTCTCCAACTTTCGCCTTGATGGGTTATATAGTTTTTTCAATACAAGGCATAAATCGCAGGAATTGGACATTAAATAACGTAAGTATAATTATTAAAAGATATTCCTATTTTGTACTGTTTTTTTTAGACTCCTTCAATGAGTCCTTTGGAAGGAATTGTAGAAATGTCGATTAAGTACAAAATTGAAACTGTTTTGGAACACAGGGGATTTTTGACGTTTTTTGAAGACGTTTCAGGGTTTGGAGCTTGGCACAGGAGATGGTGTATGTTGAAAGGCAACAAGCTCAGTTATTGGAAGTATCCCGAAGACGAAAAGTTAAATGTAAACGACTTAATTAAGGGATATAAGCTATTAGATTTGATTCCTCTTAATTTTTAGATTCCCATTGATACGATTTCTTTGGAAAATTGCATTACGCAACAAGTGGGGCCTGTTCGAAGAGATATATGTGCTCGGTTACACACTATGTTACTTGAAATCGCCAGATCTCGAATGTCCTCAGATCAGAACAGTTTGGTGATGGATTGTAGAGAAGACGAAACCATAATAAGGTATTACAACTGTTCATTTTCTGATACAATTAACTTCCTAAAACAATTTCAGGTATTTGTTATCAGCTGATACAAAAGAAGACAGGATAGAGTGGTGTGAAGCATTTAATAAGGCTCTTCTGGCTTCAAACGTTTTTGCTAAACGCTAATAATCCAGCCGTCAATTATCTATCTTAATCAATATATATCGTAAAATTCATATAGGAAACTGTTTTTAACTTTAGACTATACATTTTTAATCAATTGAAATCAATTAATTATATAATTTTTAATTAAAGTAAAAAAAAATATATAAAATAAATTATACGTAATATTTTACGAAGTACTCGCTACATAATCTGTGATAACTTCGTCTATATGGGGTTTTGGAGCCAATTTGTTTAAAAATGAGCTGTTGCTGTGATTACCGAATAATATGCAGAGCAAAGCCACCCCATAGCCTGTCGCTTTTTCACCCTAAGAAAAGTTTAAATAAATGCATACTTATGGTTCAAAAATTAAAGACATACGTTGTGAACAGGACTAGCCATGTCGATGTGGATCCAAACACCAGGGAAATCGAAGCCCAAATGGGAGGCAATAAATAAACCAGCACAGCTACACGATGCATAAGGTGGTGGTGTGTTTTTCATATCAGCAAATATAGATTCTAACTCTTGGAAATGTAATTCAGGAGCGTAGGGAATTGGAAAAACCAAATCTCCAGATATTCGTCCGGCTTGCATACAGTAATCTTCCCACTTTTCGTTATTCGTTAAAAGAGCTGCGTGATACTTACCAGTCGCAATAGCCTGCATGCATAAAAAAAGGTTATTGTCGTTAAAGACCAATAGAACATCGATCTACCTGTGCCCCAGTTAAAGTGGCCATGTCGAGGATTATACTGGCATTCAGATTACGTTTCGCATAAACCACACCATCGGCTAAGACTAATCTACCTTCTGCGTCTGTGTTATTTATTTCCACAGTCCGACCAGAATATAAAGTATGAATATCGTCAGGCCTACAAGGGATACGTAAGGATCGGAATTATTAACAAGAATATTTAAATTAAACCTCGTCGAAGAAGGTCCAATGCTATTCTCTGCCAAGCAAAAAATTGCATGTAAATTTTGAGCAAATCCCAATTTGACTGTGGCATAAAAAGCACCCAGAAGAGCGGCTGCACCTCCACAATCTTGTTTCATACGAATCATGTCATTCTTTAACAACTAATTGATCATCTCTACTTTTATTTTTGTACAACTTACTTTCGATTTTAAGCTGAGACCCCCGGTGTCGAAAACGATGCCTTTTCCTACCCAGGCAATCGTTTTTTCTGCTTTTGGATGAGTATAGCTGAGAACTGCCAAAGCTGGTGCGTCATTTGCGCCTTTACCAACTCCATAAATACCTCCAAAGCCCCTTTCTGATAATTGAGAACCTCGTAGAATAAAGGCTCGAATTCCTAATAAAGCACCTATAGCATCTATTTCCTAAGTTGATTATTATTGTAATCTGAATCCATTGGTTGGAAGCTACCTGTAAGAAATGATCGACACCCATTTCACTGCAAGGAGTATCAGTGATTCTGCTCGCTAATCGAATACCGAAGGTGGTATAATCGATAACTCGCAGTTCATCCGGAGAAATTTCTACAAATTCAGAGACGATACCTTTAAAAGAATTGATTGATCAAAAGATAGTTAAGTCAAATTATATTACTGCTTCGAGGACTCGCTAAACCAGAAGGCACAATGATGAATTCTACAGAAACGTTGATGTCGTGTGTCAAAGCATTCGTTTTCTTTGAATAATTACGAAAAGCTCGTCCTACAGCACATCCACTGGCAAACATTTCTTCATATTCACATACGATCTACAACATATATCTAAAGAGAATCGTGGCTTTGTCTAGGTTTCCTTAAATCCAGTTCTCACCACAATGCTTTTACTTGTATATCCACCTCCACAGCTGAGGGTGATTAATCTTGTTAAAGCATGGCATCGAGATGGTGTGTTGTGTCTACTACACTTGCAAGGCAAGACACACATTATAGCTGAATTTAAATACATAGAACACGAATCGCTTATCCTCAATTTTAAAAGAGCTTCTTTGAAGATCTAAAAAATAAGACGTTAGAAGAAACTAATCAAAGACAAGTTGTGTACCTCTTCAGTAACTCTAGGTTCTAATTTACATTTGATTTGTTCATACTGTATTATTCTCAACTTGGACAATTTTCCGACGATAAGAACCGATGTATTTGCAGGATCGCATTTTATGAGATTCTTATAAAATCTTATTGTCGTTACCATTGCAATTATAACATAAATTTACGTAAGAAATTTTGAAATTTGTGTAAAAAGTCAAGCAAAATGTATTTTTTCGTATCTATCTACGATTTTAAAATAAGAGAATGTGCATATTAAATATCTATAAGTAATTATTATACATATTTATGTATATTATTCTCGAGTTAGAATTGACAATAGAAGTTCTTAAAAATTAATTTTTTCGAGGTTTCTTGATGACCAATTCGCTCTTAGCTTCGACTTCGGGCGCTATGGAGTTTAAAAGAGATTGCTTGCAATAGTATCCAAACAAAGTACACAACAAGGCTACTCCATAACCAGTAGCTCTTTCGCCCTAAAAACAAATATTGAGTAAACTTAAAAAACATTTTAAAAATTCTTGGTTTACATTATGCACAGGAGATGCCATATCGATATGAATCCACACACCAGGATAATCAAAACCCAAATGAGCACCGACGAATAAACCAGCACAACTGGATTGTGCATTGCTCCTATCGGCAACCGAATTTTTCATATCGGCAACTGCAGAAGCAAACTCAGAAAAATGTAATTCAGGACAATAAGGAATTGGAAACAACAAATCTCCAGAGACTTGACCTGCTTGCATACAAAATTCTTCCCAATCTCCATTATTTGTTAAAATGGCTCCGTGATACTTCCCAGTCGCCACCCCCTAAAAGTATTATTTATTTTAAAATAGAAAAGGTTCAACTTGGGCTTAGGATATACTTGAGCTCCAGTTAACGTAGCCATATCTAAAATAATATTCGCTTTTAAATCACGATGAGCATAAACGACTCCATCTGATAACACCAAACGTCCTTCTGCATCTGTGTTATTGATCTCAACTGTTCTTCCTGAGTACAACGTATGGATATCATCAGGTCTATTAAAAGAATGTCGTTATAGATAATTTTGGGACCATTAAACTTAATTAATACCTAGTAGCTAACGGGCCTACAGCATTTTCAGCTAAACAAAATATTGCATGGAGATTCTGAGTAAAATTAGACTTTACTGTTGCATAAAAGCTCCCAAAATTGCAGCTGCTCCACCACAGTCTCTTTTCATGCCTGGCATGGCAGTCTATAAAAATAGTTAATAATTTCATTTGTGAGACATATGGATATATTTTTACTTTGCCCTTAATGCTAAGACCGCCCGTATCGTAGACGATTCCTTTTCCAACCCAAGCAATGGTTGTTGTTGCTCCAGAGGGCATATAACTAAGAACTGCTAAAGCTGGGGGAACTAATGCTGCTTTTCCTACCCCATAGATACCTCCAAAGCCTTTCTTTAAAAGCTCTTCGCCTCTAATTATTGATGGTGTTATATTTAACAATGCACCCACATTTGTCACTTCCTAATAATTAATCAAGATTACAAATATTTTAAATAATTAAGTAAATTTACTACTTTTAGGAAATGGTCTACATTCATTTCATTACAAGGAGTATCCACAATTCTAGCTGTCACACGAATGCCATAAGCAGCATAATATAAAGCCTTCAAATCTTCTTCATTTAAATCGGTGGTATCTTCTTTTTCCTCCTCTAGCTCTTCATAATAGATTTTTTAAATAATTATTAATTCTCAAATAGTTCGTATACACTTACCACTTGAATTGCTGGAAGGAAGAATAAAAAATTCAACAGATACGTTTATGTTATCATTATTTCCAGCTGCTGTTTTCTTGTTATAAAGAGGAAAAGCTCTTACTACTGCACAACCACTTGCAAAGACATCATTTTGTTCACAAACAATCTATGATAATATTAGATCAATTTCTTGTTTAATTAATTAAAAATTAATGCTTACAACAATGCTTTCAGTAACTCCAACACTACAGCTTTGAACTAATCTAGTAATAGCATGAGATCGAGATGGAGTGTTGTGACGACTGCACTTTGTAGGAAGGGCCGCAACTGTTGCTAAGTTTAAGTACAAAGAACAGGTATCAGTTGGAGAAGGATGTAAACTATAAATAGCTGTTTTATACACCTAAAAATTAAAAGATAGAAAACACTTTATAGGTAAATTAAATGTAATACCTCTTCATTGACTCTTGGTTCCAATTTACATTTGATATCTTGATATTTCAGACGTAATAGATTGGTTAGGCGACCTATTATAAGTACAGGAGTATCTTGTGGATCAGTTTTTGTTAAACAATTACCGAATGTAATGTTTACCATGATTGTTATCTACAAATGAACAAGACTATTATAAAATAGATTACAAAAGAACTGACCTTTTTTAATCAGTTCAAAACACTTTCATACATAAGTTTTGGCAGTATAACAATTATAGAAGCAACAGAAGTAATAATAAGTGTTAAAATGATACTAAAAGGACCATGACTATCAGAAAGAGCAACAGGGTTCTATCATAGTTGGTAACAATGTTAAATTAATAACTTTTGCTTAACCTAAAGTTTAATCGATAGTTTTAAATATTATTATTATAAAGAACGCTTTTACAATGTGTTTTATATGTAAATAATTATTAAAATAATTTTATTAATTATTCGTTTTTAACATTTTCAAATGCTAAAGTTGGCCACTTGTTTACTGGTGTATCAAGTATACCAAAGATGGTGGCCCAAAAATATCTGAATTGTTTATTGTTAATAATAATAATAATTAATTGTACGGGTAAGTTATTTGTTTAAATAAGCTTCAAAATCAATTTTGCGATTTAAAGAATAACTTTTAATTGCACAGTAAGATCATTACTCTTTTATTTTCAAGGAGGTGTTGCACATGATTTTCAATTAAAAGGAGATGCCGAAGACGATGAGGATGAATCAAATAATGATCCAGAACCGGGCGAACCACCTCCTTATAATCATAACAATCTTTTAGGAATGAATGGGTACATAAAGAAAAGATACATGTGTCATTCGTGCGAGGCACCAGACTGTTCAAATCCCACAATTTGCATCGATGCAATACAATGTTGGAAATCGCGAGTTCGCGAAAGTACGGGCGAAGAACGGGTTACTCGTGGTTGTACCTCTGATGCAGAACAATTACCTTTGATTTGTAAGACACCATCATTTGCTGTGCATCACAAAAGGCAAGCTGTTGGTCAATATCATATTAGATGTTGCGTAGGGGATTTTTGCAACAATGGAGAGTTTCCTGAACTTCCACCATTATTTAAAGAAGAGAGCAGTTCATATTCTGATTCATTAAGTTATATTTTGAAATTAGTTTTAGCCGTTGTTATACCTGCAATTGTATTAGGTGCAGCTGTTACAATTGCATTAATAATATTAAGAAGGATACACAGACGTCGTCTAATGGATCAAAGCAAGCAAGATTTAGATACTTATTATGTAGCAGACGAATTCTTAAGAGCTACGGCAGCTGGAGACAGCACTCTTCGAGAGTATCTTGAACACTCTTTCACTTCTGGAAGTGGATCAGGCTTACCTTTACTTATACAGCGAACTCTTGCAAAGCAAATTTCATTATTGGAGTGCATTGGAAAGGGTCGATATGGAGAAGTATGGCGTGGGATTTGGCATGGAGAGAATGTAGCTGTTAAGATATTTTTTTCAAGAGATGAAGCAAGTTGGACAAGAGAAACAGAAATATACAGGTGCTAATTATCTTATATTAAATGTAAAGATTAATCACATTTTTATTTTAGCACAATATTATTACGTCATGAAAATATTCTTGGGTACATTGGTTCTGACATGACTTCTCGTAATTCCTGCACTCAGTTGTGGTTGATAACTCATTACCATGCTTTAGGAAGTTTATACGATCATTTGAATCGAACGGCTTTGACTCATCATCAATTACTTAAGATTGCACTATCTATTGTAAACGGTTTGGTGCATTTACATACTGAAATATTTGGAAGTCAGGTAAATTGAATGGTTATTTTAATTAGAATTGTTTGTTTTATGCTTTGTATACAGGGAAAACCTGCAATTGCTCATCGTGACATAAAAACTAAAAATATACTGGTTAAAAATAATGGTACTTGTTGCATTGCTGATTTTGGTTTGGCTGTGACTCATGTCCAAGCTACTGATCAACTTGATTTGGGTTTTAATGCCCGTGTTGGTACCAAGAGGTACATGAGTCCTGAAGTTCTTGATGAAACGTAATATGATGTGATAATGTAGTGTATCACATTTGTTTTAATTAAAACGCTTTCTTTTTTAGAATAAAAGGTGATTGTATGGATGCTTATAGACGAGTTGATATTTATGCACTGGGCTTAGTATTGTGGGAAGTATGTAGACGAACAATAAGTAATGGAATTGCAGAAGAGTACAAGCCCCCTTTTTATGATGTTGTGCCGAGTGATCCCAGTTTTGAAGACATGAAGAAAGTAGTTTGCATTGATAATCAAAGACCTAACATACCAAATCGATGGGCCAGCGATGCTGTAAGCCTCTCTAATTTTTACTTTAATACGTTTTACTAAAATATTGTTTTTAAGATCATTAGTGGCATGTCGAAACTTATGAGAGAATGTTGGCATCATAATCCAAATGTTCGTTTGCCTGCATTGAGAATAAAGAAAACTCTGTTGAAATTAGTAAATGGAGACAGTTCAATTAATTTAGATGATATGGAAGTCTGTGTCTGAGACTATACTAAGTACTATTCGAGTATACAATCGTAAACCTTTTCAGCAAATTGGCAATACTTGAATATATAATAACAGCATCGTAATTAAGTTAATTTTAATATATTATTTGTTACGTTAATTATACGTTGTTCTTAAGATATAATTTATAAGAAACGTGCCAAATTTGCATTGGTAGGCACATAAAATTAACGATTAATGCAGTATTAACAAAAGTTTTTTTATAGTTATTTATTCTTAAAATCAACATTACATTTTTTTGTGCCATTTCTGACAATTTTGAATTAAATCTCTATATGTATAAAACACCATATCGAATTGTAAGAACTTTATAGATTCTTTAAAATAGGACATGCATGTTCTATTTATTTTAGGTAACTTAATGAAATCATATCAATTATTTTATTACTGGCAAACGATTGTAGTTTGATACTTTTATCATTTTCATTTGTACATATTTCACAACTCCATTTATTTGTTTGTCAAACGATGTTAGCAATACATTTGTTTTAATTTAGTTGTATACAAATAATAACCTTTTTTTTTGTAAAAAGATGTGTGTTCTCTCAGTTATATAATGTCAGTTATAAAATTTATATCTGTGTACATATTTGTAATCGAAGAGTCATATCATTTAATCATGTCTTCAGGTTTATGATATAGTTCTTATAGTAACATTTGTATTAGCATTTGCGGTGAATACTGTAAAATTAAGGTTTTATTTTACAAAGACCTTTTGTTCTTAAATTTAAATATACCGCCTTGATCTGAGGTTAAGGTTGCAACTGAATTCGCGCTATTTACTTCGTACATAACCTTTAACATTTTCAATTACTTTATTAAAAGTACAATAATATGAAGTGTAACAAAATAATTAAAATTTACAAGATTTAGGTATTTTTAAATTCTTATACTATAAATATTATAATTAAATTACAAACCATCTTTTTTATACGGTTAAGGAATAATTGCCGATATTTTAAAATTTAATCCAGTTACTAACATAGAAAAGAAAGATATGGATAAAGAACTACTCGAAGAAGACCATTACGATATTAAATTTAAAGCAAACAAAGTTAATTGTTTCGATAGTGACTCTGGGGAAGAAAACTCACATCATTCTAATACTGACAAAGATTCTTTAAATAAAAATAACCACAAAGATGAAGAACCAAGCGAGGAATTAAATCAAGAAATCTTCAAAAGCTCTTTAAAACAGCCTGTAAGTTATTTAGTATTAGTACTGTAATTGTTAAATATGACTTGTTCTTTTTTTTGTAGAAGAACAATTTAACTTCTATTTATGATTCTGAAAGTTCGGAGGATGAAAGAGAAGAACCATTTAATAGTGAGACTGAAAGTATACATCGCAATGAAAACATCAAGCTAAATTCTAATAACACAAGAACCTCAGAGGGAAAGGTAGATTTGTCTTATGAACTATAGTTATTTTTAGTAATTTTGTATATAGATGACAGGAAGAGAAGCTTTAGCTCTTCGTCAGGAAATCCAAGCTGAATCTCAAAGAATGCTAAGGGAGAGGAAGGTTTCATTACCTTATCACAAACCAAAGCATCATACTATTAAGGAATTTTTAGAGAAACGCCCGAAACTATCCTTACCTTTATTAGAAAACATAAAAAATGTTTCTCCATCTATTGCTTTGAAAATGACTAATCAGCAATTAGAAGTAGTTAAGTACGTTTTATTTATTTATTTTTAAATGAATAATTTATAATTTAATCTTGTTGGTTTTCAGAAACGAATTAGAAAAGAGAGAGAAAGTTGTTAAAGAATTTTACAAATCGGAAAGTGACTTAGAGGATGACGAAACTGATTTACAAATCAAGCAACAAAATAATAATGAAATAGAAGTAGCATCAGCAATGGGTGATAACATCCTTGAAGAATATAATAATAAAGGAATTGAAAACATAAGACCTGAAGATTGTCCTACCATTGAATTAACTACAAGTAAAAATACAGAAAGCAGTAAAGCTGAACCGTGTATTAAGATCTTACAAATGCATATTTTAAAGTCTTTAGAGGCTGACATTAATATAGATCCAGTGGAATGTAATAATGATACCAATTCAAATACCGAAGTAAAACAAAGTAAAAGCATTTTAAAAAATCTTTTAACAAAATATCAAGTATTGGATAGACTTAACAATAGAAATTTTAATACAAACCTTGTACAACATCTGCAGAGTTTTAAGCCTTTTTTAACTGGTAAACCACATGAAGAGATTAATTTCACAGACGGCATAGTAAAGCCAAATGCAGTTACGCAACTCAAAGAACGTTTCTTAAAACATGCGAAGAAATCTATGTGTCCCAATAGCGTTGAAATTGGGTAAGGTTTGTTCATAGTTTTTTTCCAATTTAATATCTGATTCAAATTTTACAGTATTATAAATTTATCACAAGAGGAGATTAAAAAAGAAAAAATTACCATGAGTGTTGATAATACTGAAGAGCCTATTTTTGAAACACCAGGATTGAAATTAAAAATGTTACGAAACAATTTGCAATTACAGATGGCAAAAAAGAGAAGCGAACTTTGGCAACAAAGAAATCAAACCACAGATGAATTAGACAATGAGAAAACGAAAGGTATTTATGAGCATAATTTTACTTATTAAACATTTCTTTCTTGTTACATTTAATTCTGTTTTAGTAGAAAATATGGATTTGTTAAATGATGAAGAAGAGGCTGAATCAACAGAAGATGATGACGACGAAGAAGAGGACGAGGAAATGGAAGAAACCCATTATGGGGTATCCAAAAATCAAAGTACAAAATCTGAATTTCTTTATGATGAAGCAGAAGAAAGTGAAGATGGTAATTCGGAATATGAAGAAGAGCACAGTATTAGTTCTCCTTATGAATCACCTTCAACAAAAAAACATAAAAGAATTATTAAAGGTTGCGTCGAAGATTCTACGAGTGACGAGGATTTGTTTACAAGTAACACTGATATAAAACAAACCCTCAGCAATGGTGAAAAATTAGAAACTGGTAAGTTCACAGTGACGCATTACTGTTGAATAATAATATAAATTTTAGGGAACGATGAACAAAGCTCTCCATTATATCATGTTCAATCAAATACCTGTTTTGATCAAGAAGTTCCTATTGTACTTCCTGAAACTAATATAAATCTACAAAACTCTCAATCTTATATTGAAGAAAATACAGAACTTTCTGCTGGAATGCCAATAACACAAGACTTGCTGGACATTTGTTCTGGTGCTTTCAGCGGTTTAACAAACAATAATAAAAAAGATTTTAAAGATGAAGATTCCGTTATAGATAATTCAAATCAATTGGAACTGGAAAATACATATTTAGACAAAGATAGAATTGTATCTCAGTTATTAAACGAAGAAGAGATGGAATTATTTAAAAAGAAGTTCAATTCTCCTGTTTCCTGTAATTCTAAAGGTAGCTTATCTGTTCCAATAAAGGGCAAACTTCATTTTGATTCTTCTGATGAGGATGAAACCAAAACTAAGGAGACTACAAAACAAAAAAGATTGTATTTCTCAGGTTACTTAATTTGTCATTTTTTTTTTTTTTAGTTTATTGTAGCTGGTTTTTTAGATGAGGAATCTGATTTAGAAGAGGTGGATCTCAATTCAAAAGAAGAATTATCTAATTCCAGTATTATAAAAGATGTGGATTACGATTCAGAAGAAAATGAGATTATTAATGGTAAGTTATCTTATAAAGATTGAATAGAATTTGATACATTGCTGTTGTATAGAGCCCTCCGTAAATTTACGTCCAGCAGACTTTTTTGAAAACGAAGCCGAATTAACTGAATCAGATTGGGATAGTGCTGATGAAGACGAAAAGGATTTGGATGTTTTGGATGCTGAACAAGGCGATGGTGACATTTTTGATGAAGATCAGATGAAAGTTGATTTGGAACGGATTCACATGTACGGTGACAAAATTTGTGTCATTATAAATTAACAATAATCTCTTTTAGGCGACAAGTGCTGGACCAAGATAATCATGAAATAAAAATATTGCAGGAGTTATTATTAGAAGACGGAGAATTACATGGAAACGGACGTCAGAAACAATTTAGATGGTTAAATATTGGTAAACATTTTACCGAACGCCTTACATTTAAAAAAATAGTAAGCTTTATTTTTGTAGGTAACGATGAAGACGATGACAGAGCAAACAATTCAGATGTAGAAACTTATTTTGATGAACAGGACTGTGAAGAGACATGGCGCAAAATGCGTTTTCAAAGAGAGTCATTTTTAAAAAGCGTAGTTATTCCATTTTATTAATTAGGCTATTATTAATTACCATTTTTAGAAAGAAGAAAGTAAGATAACCGTGGAAGAAACCGAGTTGGATAATAATGAAAGTCAGGTTTTAGGAACAAAACATATTTTCCAAAAGAACCTTACAATTATTAAACCATCTTTTGAAAACAAACCACCCAAAGAAGTGAATTATAAAAAACCAGTATTATTCGCTGTATGTTTTCTTATTTAATTGAAGAAACAAACTAATCACTAACGTTTCAGAACACGAGGGGTTCTTTCCTCTCTCGAAATGAAAATGTTTTATCAAGATTAGCAGAATTTAATAAACCATTGAAAGACAACAATGGTGGAACTGGAATGCAGAAACACTCTAAGAATTTTGTTTTTCTTCCCTTAGGTGATGATAAGAAAATCTCCAATACTTCAGCAATTGATAAGGTAAAATTTAAATCGTATTAATTGTTTTAGTTAAACTTAAAATTGCAGAGAAAAAGAAAACTGAAGGGAGATTCTTCAACAATAACTAAAAAAGCTAAAATGTGTTAGATTAGATTTATTTCATGTACTTGATATTTTAATAATTTGGAGTTAATCGAAGGCGCGTTTTTTATTATTTGAGATCACTAGTTTCCCTATAGATGGCAACATTTATTAGTAAGTGTTAACAATTGTTTATGGTTATTTATTCCAACCTAAAAATGGAGAACGTTAAATTAAAGAAACCGAAAAAGAAAACTAATGGATATAAAATGCCTGATCCTTTACCTTCTGGTATAATCCTGGAGGATATTGCTAAAAAGAAATGGAGGTTGGGTAAATCTATTGGTAAAGGCGGCTTTGGAGAAATCTATTCGGCACAAGATTACACAGAAAAACCTAAAAAGATTTATCCTTTTGTAATTAAGATTGTAAGCTGTACTAAATTAATGAACCTTTAATATATAACTTATATTTATAGGAACCACATAGCAATGGACCATTGTTTGTGGAAATGCATTTTTACATGCGTAATGCTAAAGCTGCTGATAGTATGTGATTGATACAATTGTGATAGTAGTAGTAATTAGAATTATATTTTTCTAGTTGAGTTATTTAAAAAGGAACACAAATTACATTCTTTTGGTATGCCACAATATTTAGGTTCAGGTTCTCATGAGTATGAGGGAACAAAATATAGATTTGTTGTCTTGGAAAGATATGGAACAGATATTTGGAAACTATTTTTAGAAAACGACAGAATTTTTCCCACTGATACTGTGTTTAAGCTTGGTATTCAAATTGCAAGTATTGTTATCTTTGCGTTTCACATTGTTTTAAGAATGAAATTATTTATTAGTTACATGTCTTGGAATACATACATGCCAAAGGCTACATTCATGCAGATATTAAAGGATCTAATATATTACTTGGAGCGGGTGGTGAATCAACAAGACAAGTTTATTTAGTTGATTTCGGTTTGTGTACTCATTATTCTACTAACAACAAACCTGATCCAAAGAAAGCTCATAATGGAACAATAGAATATCTTAGTCGAGATGCACACTTGGGCCGTATGCAAATTATATTTTCCTTTATTGCTTTTACTTGACCCCTTTTTAATTTTTTAGTTGAAACAAGAAGAGGAGACTTGGAAATATTGGGATATAATTTAGTACAGTGGCTAAGTGGTGAACTGCCTTGGGAAAAAAACTTATCTAATCCTACTATAGTACAAAAAAACAAAGAAAATTATATGAATGATCTGTCTGGATTTTTAAAAGACTGTTTTTTGTTAAAGGGGAAGGTTCCTGGTATGTTTTAAACATTGATCATCTCCATTTGTATGCCAAATATATATTTGTTTTTAGCTGCATTAAGAAATTATATGGAATATGTTATAAATCTAAAACCAGAAGTTAAACCGGATTATATAGAGTTGCATAAAATACTGTTATCAGGTTTAGAGGAAGCTGAAGGTGATCTGAATTCGCCATTTGTATTTAAATTTAAATCTACTCCATTGAAACGTAAATCAAAATCTAATACAACGCCACCAAAAAAGAAAAGCAAAATTATCTCTCCTCAAAAAGAGAAATCAAGAAATACTCGAGGAGCACAGAAAAACATTGAAAAAACGACACACAATGATGATAAAGAAGATTTGAATAGCAGTACAGCAGGATTCACCAATGAGATGTTGAGAATTAAAAAAAAATTGGATTCAAAAAAAAAAACTAAGGCTAAAACAACTTCCAACACTAATTCCGATCGTGTTACAAGGAGTCTAAAGGCCATTAAGTATTTTGATAGTTCTATGAACGAAGATGATAATTAACATGCAGGTAACTCAGATTTAGGATGACTGTTTATTGCTTAATTTAATATTGTCTGGTATTTTTATTCTAATGAATTATATATTTTTTTGTGAATCATTATTAACTGCTTTACCTAAGAGTCGACAACTATCAAAAATACTTGATTTAAATCTGAACTAAAATAATGTACATTAAGTTGCATATATGCAACGCGAAAGAATAATTTTAAATGAATATTCTACGGTGCTTATAGAATCAGAATCTATGTTATTTTATTAAAACCTCAGTTTTATACATTTTGTTAATTAAATAACAAATATGGTGAAAACGAAGCAAAAATTGTTAAAAGGATTAATGACTTAAACATATTTACAATAATAACAGTAACGTTGTAGTTAAATGAATATTGTAGATTCCAGCTCACTACTTTAGAATACAAGGAAACTAGTTATACTAAAAGCAAAAAAAGACAACTATCAAATTGGTTCATTTACATATATGTAACTAATTAAAAGTACCTCCTTGTGCATAACAACGCCACCAATAAGTATTACTACACGTAAAGTCATACAGATCGAAGCTATATACAATTAAAAAAAAATGTAATGAATGTAAAAAGAAAACCAGAACCGTGATTTGAGCACGATTTGAAATACACTTAACACGATATAACAACACAGTTACAACTCTAGCTAACCTAAGTGTTGAAGCCTAAATAATACTACATCGTTCATCCACATCAAGGCTATCTAAAGAGGCAGAGTCCGGGCAATCGCAAATGCAACAATAAACACTGCAGCGTCTGATCGGGCTCTTAACAACAGATCCAACAGACCGATAGCACTAAGGCAACTGCTGTTTTCAACTGGAATGTATGAAAACACTATTGCAATCACTAAACAGTGTGTTGTTCTGTTTGAGATTCACAGTATCTCGAAAATATTCAAGTTTTAGCTAACGTGGGCTTGCAGGCAGTAGCTTACTGTCGAGAAATACTAATAAAAACAATTTAGAACGGAGAAAACCAAATGGACCCCACCAGTAAGCAACAACCGTTGGCAAAACTTTGTTTAATTCATATAAAACTGCGTAAGCAGTAAATTTACTAAAATTAGCAACATAATTTGTACAATGTGTATCAATAGAGAACGACATCGTTTCAAAATTAGATCGTGCGTCCTTTAATCATAAAAAACTCGAAATATCTGTTGCAGTTGCTCTATCAATACGCACGAACAGAATTACGACGAAATCCCTCCTATCGAAATAATAACTATTATATAAATTGCATTTGTAGCCACGTAGTGGCCAACGCGAACGAGGTTTCTTCGTCCGTATTTAATAATAAGTTTCTTGCTCTAACCATCCTCCTGGATTACGTCGCAAGTAAAATCTTCTGGTTTCGTCATATATGAAAATCGCTAGCGAGAACGGAAGTGCCGGCAACCACCACAAGAACCTACAATACATTAAATCACTTTGGATTCTTAGTATGTTAAGATCGACTTACTTCAAAGGGAACATTCTTAGGCCTTTATCCATTCCAGGTGTGTAGGAGAGGAATGCAGCCAATGCAGTTTCAAAGACTAAACCAAAGTTCAAAGCCCAATTACGCATTCCTTGATGCAAAAGCGAATTACGTCTCGTTTTACATATAATTAAATCTGCCCATTGTACAATTACGATGGAGACGAAGAAAGCAGTGTGACATGTGTATTCCAAAGTCTTTCTGTCGCGGTAGGTCTAAAAGATTAAGGAAATGAGTACTTGTAATATTTAAGATAGTTGAAATTTACCCATTCTTGACCGTAGGAATCTGTGAGATCGTTGACGGCTTTAGAATCCCATTGCTTACGAATACCAAAAAGCTCTGGTGGAAGGAAGCCGTTCTCTGCCATTATTACGAAGTAGACGAAGAATCCAGCAGCCGCTTGAATCATACCAATCTGTCCGTAAGCCATGGAGATCAACCTACACGTAGACAGAAGATTTAGTTAAATTCTTGGAACTTTAATGGATAGAACTACGATTGCTTGGAAGCATATACATCCTTCTTTTTTCTCGAAAAATTATTTAGTAAAAATTGTACTGTCCGAGAAGGGGAAGTTCTAAGCAACCGTCTTGTTTTGTACTTACAAAAGTTAAACATCCATCATTCCACCCATGCGTTGTGTTATTGCTACATAATTCGCATGCAATTTACAAAACTTGGTTTTACAACATTAACATTCTTCACGAATCAAAGTCAAGCAGTTGCTTTGATTAGTGATTAATCCGAATAGGATATATACATACATACATAGATCCCCACAAGATGCCCAAGTACTCCCAGCTTCTAAACGGAGAAGGAAATTTAGGCATCTCGGAGGGAGCACACTTAAAGCGGGTTACTTCTGCTGAGGGCCTTGGAGTAAAAAAGGGAACTAGAAATCAACAGACAGGTAATCGAAGAAACGATTACCTATGCAAGAGAGAGCGAATTTAGCTTAATTTAAAGAGAAGCGCCTAAACTCACGTACCTTTGAAAAGGACTCGTTTTTTTTCAAAATAAAATCAAAAACAAGGAAACTTTGGCTCCAGCTACTCTGGAGCTTCGCGATGCAAAAAACGCAACAAAAACGTGTTAACATCTCTAAGGACTACCAATAAGATCTAATTTCCAGGCTGCAGGCAGCAGATTCCTTGTGCGATAATAACATAACACGAGCTGCAAGAAAACTCCAAAGGGTTAAAACGAAACTGCAGACTGGCTAGTGCGCTGCTACTGTGCACTACAATATCACACCAAACTAGGCCTCGACTGATAAGGAAAAAATATACAGTGGAATGATTCGGAGGCATCGTCATTTTGCAACAAGAGGACAAATTCTACCAGTGAAGAACCAAAGTGACATTCAATAATGGCAATATAATTAGGAGTAAGTTGAGAAATGTAAACGACTGAAACTACTAAACAGTTTTCACTTTATAAAGTCTCTAAATTTACGGATGTTTCATTTTGCGCTTGAGCTATTCCCTGGAAGAATTTGTTCACAGTCTTTCCTAGAAGGATTCGAGGAAATTTAAATGACGATAGCCTCTTCCTCGTGGAGTAGAAATGAAATGGGAAAAAAGTATCACAAAACGGCGAGGTCTTTTAATAGTGTGGTGCGATAGCCGTCACGACACCGCTGCAGTGACCCACCTGCGGTTAACCAGGTTGTCCCTATAGGGGTCACGCGGCTGCCGTTTCATAATGTCGGACTCCGGGGCCTCATAAGCCAGAGAAATAGCAGGCACCTATACAGTGGCCGCGCCAATACATACAAGTTAGTTGTGAAAAAAGTACATGCATCAAATTTATAGTAAACCTGTCGAATAAAGAATTAGTGTGTAGAGGAACGGAAAGAGGGCAAGCACTGGGGTGCGTTTTGAAGAAGCTCTTCGGATATTCACACTTACCTCTCGCATATTTATATAAAACAAGCGGACATACATACAAGCGTGAAAAAAGCAAGCGAGAGGAAGACGAGAACACTAATTCGAGGATGGATGCTGGGAGAGCAGAAGTTCGCGCATTATGATGCGATCGAACACGTCGAAGACGTGCTCGTTCGCCTATAACATCCGATCCACCAACAAAAGATAAACACAAGACATTGGCATACCTTTCGTTGACGAGTTTATCTGTGAATGGATTTCGAGGACGTCGCTTCATGATATCAGACTCTGCCTCCTCGTATGCCAGGGATATGGCAGGGACCTGAGCGCGGCCAAACAAACACACATCAAAACTAAACATAAACGGGATTTTTGAGAGCCATGAAAGGACACATACAAACTTACATGCCGGCACTGCTTTGTTTTTCTTTTTTTTTTCGACTCACCCATATAGTTTTTTTTAATTCTAAAATAGAGATGCGTCTCGTTTTCCTTCAAACAACGCATCTCTATGGTTTTTTCCAAAATCATTGCGCAATTAATTTAGCTACTGTATAAAGACCAAGATAAAGATCAGGACAAGTTCTGATACTGAGCAGCTGAAGTATAACCAATCTTGATTATAGATAACCAACGGTAAGTTTAAAATGTAAGCAAACACTTAGAAAAGCAAAAGCTCCCATAAATACTTCTAAGTCTTTGATTAATTTTAAAACTTATGTTTGGCTAGTAAAACAATTTCTCTTACCAAGATCGATTATATTTTAGTTATTAAACAGTAGAATATGTCCTGTTTTTTCTGCTGATCATTATACTAAACAATAAATTAATCAACTAAAAACTATGAAAAAATTAATAACTAGGTCAGGCAGGCAGTGCTAAGCAAGGGCGCTACGCTCTCGCCGTGAATGAGGGATGACAAGGATCGTGTAAGTGTTGTAAATGTCTTTCTATAAATCTAACTAACTAGTCTAAATTCTGACTTAAAGTAATTAATCTACGTTAATTAGTTGTTAATTAATCGACTTCCTAACAACGCATACCGTTATTATTAATTGTGCATCGACCCTTCGAGCGGGGTAAATGTATTACCTCCGTCTCAAGGGCCAACAGTGGCATAAATTATCATGCTATTTTTGCAATCCCTCGCACGTTAAAGGCAAAAGTTAATAAATAAATAAAAAAATAAATAAATAAACAAACAGTCAAACAAACAAACACCCACTATGTACAGTGATTAATCGAGACACCACCAGTTTTAGTACAATCGTTAATTCGCCCCAAAACATAACAAAAAATTAATAAAATAAAATGCAAAAATAACCTATCGTTCACGAGTTTATCAGTCATCGGGTTTCTGGGTGGTCTCTTCATGATATCTGATTCAGCTTCCTCGTAAGCCAGTGATATAGCCGGTACCTAAAGTTTTGATTCTTCTTTAACAAATAAAACACCTAAGAATTAAACCTATCAACTAGTTGTCCCAGCTTTGTCAAAAAAAAAAGTAAATAACTCAAACAAGAAAAAGAAAAGAACGAATCAACGCATTCCCTACAAACTGACTAATGAGAAAGGGTGGAAAGAAATTAAATCGACTTCTATAAAGAGAGAAGCTTACGTGTAAAAAAGAAGCAATTTTTTTAAAAATACTTATCTGCACGAGAAACGTACCTTTCTTATTCGGGCAACAATACGATTTCTGGCAGTACCAAAAAATTACTAATCATAGCTCAACTAGATAATAAATCTCTCTGCTTCATAATTAAGAAAAAAAAAAGAGCAAACTCTTAGTCAACCTACGAGTGTGCAATAAATTATAATAAAACCCTCAAGTCTACATGCTATTTTTGTTTCGTTTGAAATTTTGTACCTTTCGTTTACTAATTTGTCTCCAAAAGGATCTCGGGGGCGTCGTTTCATTATATCAGATTCTGCTTTTTCGTATGCAAGTGAAATTGCTGGGACCTACACATAACTAATCAGTCATATTCTCTACTCTAAGTTGTTATCGTTACTTATATCCTTTATTATTAAACGCCAGTCTGATCGAATTTCGATAGCGATAACTACTACTACCCCTTAGGCAGTCATCAGACCAACTTACCATGTCCGTTCCAAGATCAATGCATAAAATTGTTACTGTTCCAAGTGGCAGAGGTATATCACACAAGATGAACGCCAAAAAAGGAGAGATTTCAGGAATATTCGACGTCAAAGTATAGGCGATGGACTTTTTCAAGTTATCGAAAATGAGACGTCCTTCCTCGACACCAGTAACGATGGAAGCAAAATTATCGTCCAATAAAATCATATCGGCTGCTTGCTTAGACACATCAGAACCTGCAATGCCCATTGCAACTCCAATATCAGCCTTTTTCAGAGCTGGGGAATCGTTGACACCGTCACCTAAAATAACAAAGCATTAGCACTCACTCTGTGCGTGCTAATAATTAAAACTCACCAGTTACGGCGACGATCGCCCCCATGCGTTGACAACCTTCCACAATGATTAACTTTTGTTGAGGAGACGTTCTAGCGAATACAATTTCGGTGTGATACCTTAGAACTTCGTCGAGCTGATCGGAGGAGAGATCTCGCAAGTCGCTTCCATGTATAACGGCTGCCTTAGCTTCACGAGGATTAACTTCGGAAACTGGAATATTCAAACGTTGAGCGATGTCTTCAACAGTTTCGTTCCCTTCAGAAATAATTCCCACAGATTTAGCAATGGCTTTAGCTGTAATAGGATGATCGCCAGTAACCATAATAACCTTAATTCCCGCACTTCTGCACTTTGCAACGGCATCAGGCACTGCAGCCCTTGGTGGATCAATCATAGACATGAGTCCTACGAAACGTAAGCCCTCAAGGGGAAAATTGGGATCGTCAGCGTTAAATTTATAGCCTAATGGATATTTATCAGTTGGAAGCATAAAATCGCAGAAACCCAAAACACGTTCGCCCAACCCTCCTAATTCTAGGTAAGCATTATTAAAAGCTTCTTTCATTTCTTCGTCTAATACTTTCTCTTTGCCGCCGATGAAAATGGTAGCACATCGCTCGAGGATTCGTTCAGGCGCACCTTTCATTACCAGAACGTGTCTAGGATCGTTGGGATCTTCGTTCTCGTGAATGGAGACTTGATATTTATTAGTAGAGTTGAAAGGTATCTCCATCGCTTTCTTATTCTTACGTCTAATAGCCATAATGTCGCCTAAAGCTAGTTCCATACATTTCAGAAGGGCGGCTTCGGAAGCATCGCCATTGACTTCTTTCTTCAAGATGGATACTCCATCTTGGCCTCCCTTAAATTCAGCTCGATTGCAGAGAGTGGCGATGCGAGCCAAAGCTTTGAAGCCGGGACTGGTGCGATCGTATTGTACGCCAGATTGATCTTCCGTAGTGTCTGCTTCGATGATTTGATTGTCAAACCACATATGAGCTACGGTCATTCTGTTTTGGGTGAGAGTTCCAGTTTTATCAGAGCAAATAGTGCTGGTAGAACCTAGCGTTTCCACAGCTTCCAAGTTCTTTACAAGGCAATTTTTAGAAGCCATTCTCTTCGCAGTCAACGTCAAGCATACAGTCACAGTAGCCAACAAACCTTCTGGCACGTTCGCCACAATAATTCCAATTAAAAATATAACGGCATCCAACCAAAAGTATTTAAGTATAAGAGCTATTACAAAAAAGGTCACTCCAAGAAATACAGCAACTCCCGTGATGAGATGAATAAAATGGTGGATCTCTTTTGCAATTGGAGTTTCGCCTGTGTCTAACCCGGAAGCCAAGCCAGCGATACGTCCCATCACTGTGTTATCTCCACAACTGATTACGACACCCTTGGCAGTACCTTCCACAGCGTTGGTCGAAAAGAAGGCCAAATTCTTGGTCTCTAAAGGATTCTCGTGCGTAAATTCGGCACTCCTACTCTGAGGCTCTGATTCTCCAGTCAAAGACGAATTGTCTACCTTTAATCCACGAGATTCAATAATACGGATATCGGCAGGAATCCTATCGCCAAATTTAACTTCTACTACATCTCCGAGTACTAAGTCTTCGGCACGAAGCGTTAGCTTCTCGCCCTCTCTTATTACTGTCGCAAATTGAGGTACCATGTTCTTAAATGACTCCATGATCTTGGAACTCTTGCTCTCTTGATAATAAGAAAATATACCTAAATAGATTTAAATAGATTTAATAAGGACCCCATTACAAATAATGCATAAGCAAACCTGTAACGATTACGACAGCTGCTAAAACAATGCCGAGATAAAGATTGTCGTCGACAGGCTCCTCAACGCTACTAGCTTGGATGGAATAGGCGATAAAACATAAAATGGCACCGACCCATAGAAGTAACGCGAAACCACCAAAAAGATTCTTGCAAAACTTAACCCATTCGGGCACAGTTTTCGGAGGTGTAAGAGCATTCGGTCCGTCCCTTTCCAAGTTCTCTTTTGCTTTAGCATGGCTTAGGCCCTGGAAATATATGGTCACATAAATAACACTAGTTATTGTAAAACTTACGTTCTCAGGATGTGTCTGGAACCGCTGGTATAATTCTTCTGGTGAGATTTTATGATAATCAATATCCAACTCTTGTTTTAGGTCATCTAAGTCTTCAGCCTTCCTGGGCTTCTTTTGGTTTTTCCTACGTGACTGTAAATAAAAAAATATATTAATTGTGTTCTTAGAGATTTAGCGATAGTCATCGAGAATTATTTACAAGAGGAACCATCCCATAACGAAGTACCCTTAAATACACCAAGCAATAGAAGTCGATTACTACGACCATAAGGAGAAAAATTGCGTTATAAATTACTTACAGTGCTGCTTATTATTTATATATTTACAGGTGCGCTGGTTTAAGCAAAAGAGATGATCCTAACAGTTAAGAAAATTAGTGTGAAAAAGTATTCCAGGAGTGCAGTTTCCCTTTAGTTAGATAATTAAAATCGCATTAAAATACCTTAAATCTACCATCGGCAGTTTTGTTGTCGTCGTAGTTCGATGGAATAGTAGCCACACGATAAGAATCCGAACGTCCAAGCTGTAACAACGTTTAACAAAAATCTCTACTAAAAAAACTAAAATTTAAAACGTTCTCTTCGCAAAGAAAAAACAACACATAAATCAAAATGGAAAATATAAGTTTAAACCTGCGTGCCAGCTAGGTTAAAAAGAAAAAAATGTTAGTCTCCTTCAATGAAGATTTTCCAAAGGCAATCCTCAATGAGATACGAAAACGCGAAATAGATTTATTAAATTAATTAAAAATTGGGTAATTAATAAATCGATACGCAATCTGCTCTCATAACTTAACATAATTTGGCAAGTTCTTGTCGTTTTTCGATCTAAAATTAACAACATGTCGTAAGTAAAGTAAAGTTAATGAAATCGTCACCAAGAGCTCGAAGGGCCGTTTAAAAATGAAAAAACATCTAAGATACAAGTAGGTCATCTCACCCCAATCGATCGTACAAATTTCTTTCGGAGTCTTCCACCTAGCTACTGTTTTCTATGATATCGAAAAAACAAGATTCTGGGTAAATATGTTAGCGTGCGATTGATATAGTTTAAGTATTAAAACAAAAACGTACCTCCCCCATGGTGTACGATTAATCAAGTCTCGGGGTTGAAGCGTTAAATGCAGAAGAACTTCATGTATCTGGACACTACAAGGGGTTGATGCTCAGAATGGGACGACGGGCGCGGACTCACTAGAACCTGCGGCCTGCGCTGTCGCGGAACGTATTGAGCTTTGACGTCATACTGCGGACGACGCCGCGACGGAGGGGGACCGACGCCGGAGAACAAGCACAAGCTTTTCTTCGTGGTCCTAGGTTCGAGTTTTTCTTCGACCCTTTATCGAATTACGTCACATGAAAATGTCTCACCCTGCTCTTTTTTTGGAAAACCTAATCGCAAAATTGGGAAAATGTCAAGGACCATTGCAAAATCAACGCATCGACATCGTTTCCGAAGAGCCCCAGTTGCCATGTTACGCAACGCTCTGACATACCACCCTGTTACAAATACAATTCCTAAAACCGAAGAGCTAGTGTAAACAGATCTATAAATAAATAAAAAACCGAGACCTTTGAGCTCAGTTTTCCTACAAATAATTGTAATTCCATACGAATAATCTTAATGCATAATAAATAAATATTAGCTGGAATGACGTCATAAAGAAAGTGTTAATTTTTTAAACAAATTCAAATTATCACTTTGAATTTAAAATTTTAAGTCCTTCGAAATCTTCAGGTAAAACTGAAACGATCCTGTTCGATCAACCTGATTCGTTTCTTTCAACGACGATGTCCTCGAAATGGCATTTAAATTAAATAGTTTTTTAACTAAATAATTCGAATCCGGTGCCATTAAACTAATTCCATTCAAGGGCTTTCAACAGCACTAGCAATTTCGAAAAGTAACCGAAAAATTGCAGATTAAACTCAACTATAATTTGGCTCCTCCATCGTCCTAAATTAAAATCCATAAATAAGCATTCGTCTACAAGGGAAAATCGAACGCACCAACCTAATGACGTCCTGAAATGACGAAAAGTTATGCAAATAAACCTCGTCAAATGAAATATAATTTTTCACAAACGTAAGCTCGACGATTGTTCCTCTTTTTTTGGAAGTATTTCAAAAATTAATCGTATTGTAAATTTTGAAAAAGGAAACTTATGATGGTCATCACGAAACAGGACGTAATTAGCATCGAGTCGTTAGGTCACTAAAACACTGGTTCGATGCAGTTTTTAACTATGTAATCACCTCATCAGACAATGTATATCCTGAAGATACTTTACTACGTCAGAGTAGAAGAATGCAATCCTAGACGAGGGCGTAAATTCGTTAATAGCTGAATGCGAAACCAACCCCATTCCTCCTCAAAGAGAGAGACGCAAAAATCCCATAGAAAGAGAAAAGACCGACTATTTCGAGGGGTAGTTTAGAACTTCGAGCAAGTCTATCGAATTTTGCGATAGGGGTGTACGAGTTTATATTGATCAACTTCAACCAGGTCACACAAGAAGAAATAACAGGATGAGCACGAGGTGAAATTGGGTTGTCCTTTTTTTTTTTAGAAAATTGAAAAACCCCTTTCCCAAAACTCAAACAATCTTATTCTAAACATCTATAAACAAATAACAATGTGAAACTGATTCTAACATGCAAATCAGAATAATAATAAACCTTTTTCATAACTGTAAAGAAAGATTTACCATTGTTTAATTTTTTTTTTTAAATAATTTACACGTCAGTTTCAGATGAAAAATCAATAAGGGAAATATCTAAAACTTACTTCATCCTCAGCAGCCATTTTTGGAAAATCTCTCCAGAAAATGCAAAAGTAAAGAATTCCTATAACTGAACGAAGGACCCGAGACACCCGCGAACTCCACACTGAAAGAGAAGTTTGCAGAACATTTCGTGCTAGCGTATCACTCGAATAATAATAATTATTTCAATTATCTCATAGTGTTGGTCATTATGCGACAATTGTGATAACTGCGAGTCGCCTATGAGAATTAAAATTTAAATTTGCCAGAACGAGTTTACTACAATATTAATTGAAGAAGATTAAAAGAGGAAATCTACTTCCACATTATTAAAAAAAAAAAAATTATGAGTCTGAGAATTTCTTCTCTTACTTACTTTAGTTTGTGTATAAAAAACGGATCTTTTGACGACGTTTTTTGATTTTAATAAGCAATCCGTTTCCATTTAAGAATAACAAAGGCTGTTTCTACATAAACCTTAAAGCACAGATTTAATATAAATTACATTACAAACTAAGAACAATGCTTTCATTATTGATGCGTTTGTTAAAAGATAAAGAGGTCGACCTTTGAAACTAATAAGAAACATTTCAAATTCATAATAACAATTTGAAATATTTGGGTTAACGAAGGCACACTCCTTTCATTAGCAAATCTTTGACGTTTTCTCTAAAGACCAAAGGTTTACCACTTTGTAAAAAATGCAACATTCGGTTCCATGAAGTGTCTTATATCCTGTCCTTCAAGTTCATGTAGTGCCTAAATAGATTAAGGACACAAAGTAAATTGCAAACGCTAATTAGAAAATACGTATGTTCCTGTAAGGGACAATACGAAAAATGTTATCAATGTCACAAGGTCTTGTTTTAATTTAAAAGTCCTCAAATGGAACAAGATCCTTCAAAAATCAATTCAATTCATTACTGCATCATTTCCTATGGATCCTTTATGCTCAATCCAATTGATTAGTTTAATAGCAAAAATAATGGATATGTTGGTGATGAAACTAACAATAACGACAATTTTGGTCGCCCCCTCGTTACGTCACAAAGCTATCAAACTTATTAATTAATTGAAGAGATGATGTGACTCATTTTGCCATTACGTGTATGTTATCAACAAGAGCTCTGAAGCATTTGTCTTGAATGAATAACTACTATAACTCTTCCAACTATTTATCACCTAAAAAAGCTCCCATCCTTTCAATGCCCAATTATTATAATATCTGATTATCTAATCCTTTAAAATTTTCCATTACGGCTCGTTGATAGGCAACCTACCATACATTCGTGCATCTAAAATTGCTCAAGTATAACTGTTGTTCTATAATCTAGATGAACATTATCAAAGAGAAGTAATTAATATCTACGTATTACCTGCTGGACCGTTTATATCAGATGCATTACACAAAAAAGTGGTTATTTTAAAAAAATTAAACCATTACATGGAATGCTTTGAGAATGCTACAAAACAGAATGTTAAACAGATCAAATGAGACTGTATCATGATAAACCAATATGTAACGCAAATATTAGATAATGATTCAATAATTTAAAGTAACTGGAAAATATTAAATAACCTGTGTTTGTGCTAATTATGCATTAAAAATGGCACGAAGGCGTGGCACGATGTTTGTTACAAATACGTACAATCTCGCTAATATTACTTAAAGGACACATAAATTACAACTTAACCAACATACTGGCACACCATTTAAACCATTTTCCTGTAAATAATTAATACATTTTTGATTAGAAACACTCACTTCTTGATTTAGCTTCCCTTTCGACTCCATCTTTTTTACACAACTAACCCTTTCTTTACCAAATCTAAAATCCCTAATCAGACAATAACAAACATTAATGTCAAATTTCAAATTCAATTTAACGTAATTTTTTAAATTCTAGGTAAGGTATACCGTAGATAATTCAAAAATCAATAAGCCATATGAATAACACAATGAAATTGTAAGTGTATTTAAATTTTAAAAAGTTAGAACTTGAATAGGTTTAGGTTGGTCCTACTGTTTACACGCGTAATGTCACTATGTTCAAAGTTCAAGGGATAATTTTTAACCCTTTTTATCAAAGCTTATAGCTATAATTTAGGTTTTATAACATTTAAATTAAAGCAAAACTTATTAAGAATGGCACGTGTTCTTGTGGGCGTGAAAAGAGTTATCGATTATGCTGTGAAAGTGAATATTATCCGACACAAATCGACTTGTATTAATTGAAAATGTTTACAGATTCGTATTAAACCAGATAAAATGGGTGTAATTACTGATGGTGTAAAACATTCTATGAATCCCTTTGACGAAATTGCAGTTGAAGAGGCTGTCCGAATGAAAGAGAAGAAATTGGCTTCTGAAATCATTGCAGTATCGTGTGGTCCAGCCCAATCACAAGAAGTTATCAGAACTGCTTTAGCAATGGGAGTTGATAAGGGAATTCATGTCGAAATATCAGGGACCGACTATGAAACTTTACAACCAATACATGTATCTAAAATTCTTGCTAAAATAGCTGAAAAAGAAAAAATTGATCTTATTATCTTAGGGAAACAAGTAAGATGTGGCTAACTTTATTAAATTTATTACTTTTACGTTTCCATGTTATAGGCCATTGATGATGATTCCAATCAAACAGCTCAAATGACTGCAGCTGTATTAGATTGGCCACAAGCAACTTTTGCTTCAAAGGTGATGCCAAAAGGTCTTTCCAATCTTTAACAATCTAATATAAATAATTTATAGATAGAAAAAGGAGATACTGAATTAACAGTTACTCGTGAAATTGATGGAGGATTAGAAACAATAAAATGTAAAATTCCAGCAGTTATTAGTGCAGACTTAAGACTGAATGAACCAAGATATGCAACTTTACCTAATATCATGGTAAACTGAATTTAATAACATAATAAAGTTTAATACTATTATATTTACAGAAAGCTAAAAAGAAACCAATCACAAAGATATCACCTTCAGATTTAGGGGTTGATATTACACCAAGAATTAAAATTATTAGTGTAGAAGATCCTCCAACTCGTCAGGCTGGTGTAATTCTGCCAGATGTTGATGCACTTGTTGTAAAACTTAAAGAGGGAGGCCATGTACCAACTTAAATCAACTAAGTTTTATAGAATTTTTCTTTATATACCTTTTACATATTAAAACGGTTTACTAGCTGTTAGAATATCATTACGTCAGGTTTCAAATGAAAGGCCACAACATCCATATAAGAAAAACAATATGAATAGATATGTGCAAATCTAATATAAAATATTCCCATATTCATTTCCTTTACATTATTACAGACATTATTTTTAACTAAAATGTAAAATTTGAAAGTTTCGAAAGAAGAATACTAAGAAAGGTATATTTAAACATTAAACCAGTTAATTGGTATAAATTTATTTTAAAAAAAACTTAAGTAATTATTAGTATAATCTTTTAATTCTATAAGAATTAATATAGACGTAATGTCGTTGAAACTTGAAATTTCAAAAGGCTAGTTTCTTCATCAACAAGTACATGTGTTGATCAACTTCAAAGCCGTGAAGATTGTTTGCATCTCCTTGTAATCTCATCAAGAGTCCTCCAAAGGAAACATACGCAGCTCTGAAGGAAAAAAATCAACTTAACTAATTCAAAAAAATACCAGGAATTTAACACTCCTTTCAAAAAAGGGGAATTAATCATATAAATCTAAAGTTTAAAGTCTTTAGATCTTTAATAATAATATCTGTTTTCATATTCTTGAAGACCTTACGATAGGCACAGAGGTAGTATGGTAGTGGTTGTGATAAATTTAGCACAACCAGCTAACCACACTGCCACTGGGCTTACCATAAATTAAATGACACTTGTATCCTTTATTTTACCTTTAATTCGTAGAAAATTATTAAAAACAAAAGGGAAATGATTATAAGAGTTTTCATATTAAAAGAGGGCCCAGGAATGTACACCTACTTAGAGGATGATTTTTTCTTTTGGCAAGAAGTCAAAAAAATGGAAGTCTAGTGTACATACGAACCGATGATGTGCATGTTATTTTGCTACAACACTTAAAGGTCTTTGGCAAGCTTTTTGGTATCCAATTGGCTTCAGTCCAAGAAGGCAACTGTGTCTTCCGACGAAGATAATTAGGTCAGACGAACAATTTTTTCCTTTGTTTGTTAACCCAGTTTTTTAAAAGGAACATTCGTCCTGAAGACGGTAATTCGTTATTTATTTTTATCTTTCTATTTACAATCACCGAAACGTTCTGGTTTTAGCTCTTTTTCATTTTCAACGTCATTTTTAACATAAGGGGCATTGCGTTTTTATCGTCTTTTATAAAGCAACAAAAACTTATAACAGACAATACGTTTATTTCCATCATTAACAATATATTCTAGTAGAAGACAAAGTTATTAACGTATACCTATATCTAACATACATAATAATATGCTCATCATATAATAACATCAAGAAAATAAGAGTAACAAGAAAAGTCTACAGTCTTTCGTAAAAATTTCGATAAACTAATAAATAAAGCACAACACCAATGCAAAATAAGTAGAGGCAACAACTAATGGGGTGTCTGCAAATTTTGAGATGTCGTACCAGAAAGTGCATTTACAGAATATCGAATTTCTTAACATTGTAAACGCACATCTGGCACGCAACTCAAAACTTAGAAAACTCAAAAATTACTTGGGCGAAAGAAGCAAATTGTACTAGTGCTGTAAAGTGATAATGCTCCACCGAAAGCACCTAAAAGTATAAACAGAAAGAACTTCATAATACATTTAAAAAACAAGAAAGTTTCGTAGGCACAAAGTTAATAAAAGAAATGTTAATACCATGCACACAAAAGCGACACCACAAAGAAAGCCGTTGGCGAGATGTGCCTATTTTACATATGCAAAAAAAGCATTTATTTTAAACGAAACTATCCAAACACGGGGCGACAATTAGCTGAACGCCCTTGTATCGTTTACAAACAGATCACCTTCAAATTTTATACATCATTAGCTCACTTTAAAATAGTATCTCAAAAATTTAGGCTTTTCAAGCTCAATTTCAAAAGTATACCGAATTGATAACTGGCACAATTAAATCACAATATCAAAGAATTAGTTTTAGAAAATTAAGCCATGAAGTTTGTTGTTGAAACGATACTAATATTATTTAAATAAAAAAGAAAAGTCAAATATATATTAAAAAAATGAACAGATCACTCTCATCACTTCAAAACACACTTTAAAACAACATGCGATTTTTTATTAGTTTATCAGCTAACAGTTTAACATGCAATAAACCGACAGTCAGAGATGTTCAAACAAAAAACAGATAAATCCGCAAATGTCCGAGCACAGTCCAACAATACACCTTCAGCTGGGCTGAACTTCGAAAATAACACTTTCCTTCTATCTACGTTTATTATGCAATCCTGCAGCATGCCAAAAACTGCACTCGTGTATCAAAAACGGCCAACATAATCGCAATACAGAAAATATATATAACTTGACCGATGTTGCATTATAAAATGCATCGATTTACAAACACATATGCCCCTTATTACTTTTATTTCACAAATAAGAGCGAACCTTGCCAAGAATTAATTTGCGCAACTCTTATAAATTGTGATTCGTTGAATGTCACATCAAAGACCTAATTTTTACGCAATTCCTACCATTAAAAACTTAATCTAATTTACATAAGCCTGGAAAGTCAATTTGCGTGTTTTAATTTCAAAAAATAATGGACGATGACGCAACTGGTGGGAATATCGCGAAACTCATAGTTCAGCTATGGTTGCATAGATGTCGCGAGTCACCCGAATTTAAATTTATCAAAAAGATCGAAATATCATAATTAATTTCAAAGCATTTTATCGATGTAATGATGTAAAGCTACTGAGATACCACCAGCTGTGTTCACTACTCCAAATTTCAGAAAACACAGGGTGGTCCCCAGCACCTAAACACCTTCATTTTCTAGTTGTATGCTTCTGGACTCGATTCCTATTTTCTGAAGAAAATTAAATGAGGTACTTACAATCTACTCGAAGGTTCTACGGTCGACTCATCCCCTTCTATTCGATAAACCTTTCCTGACATGACGTACTCAAAACTATCAGCTCTTGATCCTTCATTTTCTAATCCTGCTGGGTTCCAATCTCCAGCATCTGGATAACCGTCTTCCCTCAACGTAGTCGCCAACACCAAACGAAACTTGTCCCCTGTAAATAAATTTAACTATAAAAAAGCATCCAATGGTTAATACTTTTCATTTATAAATAATTAAGCTTACGTAATACAGTGGCTTATCTTTTGTCTACGTTTTTATCTCCTTTTATCTTTTGCTTTGGCTAATAATTAACAACAAACGAGAAGAGAACGTAAACTTTTTTAAATAGGTAAATACATAGTCCGGATTTTCAAGAAATAATTGTAGGAAAAAACCTATAATTAAGTTAATAGTTGCTTAATTACAAAATAAAACGTGACCGCAAAGACACACTAAAAATAATGATTCCCTTTAGGTTCAAATTAAAAATTCTTCGGCTTTCTTCATCTAGATAAGGAAGAATCAAAATTTGGACGTTTTTCAAAAAGACAAATAAATAATGAGGTCAATGTTTATTATTGTAAACATTTAAAGATGCAAAACAATTTTAAATAGTCGATGGGACACGAGAAATTACCAACACGATGGTACCTAGAGAACCCTCCCAAAGGTACCGTTCACTTTCCTCTATAAAATACCATAAAATTTAATTCGCCCCTGCCCTTGTAGGTCCTTGTACGTGTTGACGGGCGCACCCTTGCGCTGTTTTCGCGGTCAGCTGATCTAGAAATCAATAGGGAACCCCATTCCACAACACCTTCGCGGCCTACGACAACGAGAAACAACTAGACCCGCCCACGTAGCCGAATTTCCTAATGCGCACTTTATTTACATCCTCAAAACAAAAGACCCAAACCCGAAGACGTCCTTTCTCGATCCTCCAGGTGGTACCCGTTGAAGATGAAGAACAGCACCCTGAGCTTCTCTTACATTCTCTTCTCGATAGGAAGGTGGAAGAGATATTTTCTATAAAAAAAATCATTGACACCATCTTCAAAGGGGGAACCGCCCCTTCGAAATATTGATTTGTTTACAAAATTTTCCAGCGCGCACATCGTCCGGATTTCGAAACTGGCAATAACAAAAATTGTAAAAAAATAAATATAAATACCACGAAGAGAACATTTTGACGGCCATTTTTTCATCGATGAATGATCAGAACTTGCAAAATTTTTGGGTGCACCAGAGGTCTGCCAAAAGGTCTTTTCGCCGGAATAGACGATGACTGCAGAGGTATGCACTAAATTTTAGATTCACAGCTGGAAGTTGCGCAAAAATCGAAATCTTGACAAGTGCGTATTATTGTTTTTGCACCACGAAAATATTTACGAACGTAAATCAAGGAACGAGGTGCAGGTTTTGTTGCCAGGCGCTGTACTGTACGTCTACGTATACGAATTACAAGCGCGGCCTTGGTCGGAGTTAAAAAAGCAATTGGGGGTCACCTTGGAAGTACGTACGCTAGTTAGATCCAGGTGCTCCTCCTGGAAGCGATCCTTCTCGAAGCGACACACGTTTGTTTACATTAACGTTGATTAAGTATATTTCGAAATACTAAAACGCAGGAGTTCGAATGGAGCGCGGCGACGTCGCACCGTGGACGACGTCTTCTGGGGGGTCGAACTAGGATTGAAGGTTGTCGAGTTTCCTGGTGGCTAGTTCTTACAGATGTTGTGCTGTAGAGGACTGACAATATTACGCAACAGCCAAGGGGGCCCCAGCTAGGCGCGCGGAGGCGCATTGCACCGGCGCATGCGTTTCTATCGGCCCAGCCTTGGCAATGAACTTGGAGCACCCGCACGCGGGGGAAACCTCTTCGTAGCAAACTCGACCAGCGTTTTGGTCGATATTCTTTTTTAATTCGTTTAGTTTTTATTAGAGGGATCCCGATATTTTACAAGATACCCTTAATTTCCAACAATAACTTAAAAAACACCTCTCACCTAGCTCCATGGGATATAACCAGGAGTTGATGTCCAAAATAAGGTCCATTTTGAAAGATTCGCTCTCGCAATGAAGCCGAGTCACTGAAAACAGAAAATCTTTAGAAAAAAAACAGAAAACAGCTCCACGGAAAATTAAACAGTCGATCTTATACTACCACACCATCGAGTTCAATGTCAAGATTATTAATATTTCATTCTGTAGGCGAATTAAATTATATTATGTTAGAAACAAACAATATGCAGCTGACTAGTTTGTGTTTAAATATCAACATTATCTTTTCGATTATCCTCCCGAAGAATGCACGATAGAAGAAGTTTTTGAATGCTTGAAACTATGACCTTGCATGTGACGAATGCACTTCGAAGACCTAGCAACAAAATTATGGATTCATTAAGTAATTCCGTTGTTCTCTTGATTTTGACAAGAAGACTTCCTGGATGAGATAAGATCCAATATTCTTTACATCAACCCTCTAACCTCGTTAGAATTGATAACAAAACAGAAAACATATGGCCAGATGGAAAAGGGGAGTACAAAGGGAAAACCAAACGAAAATGAAGAAATTGTATTTTACCTTTTAGATATCATTTTAGGATTGCATTGCACAACACATACACATACGCACACCCTTTTTTATCTCGTTACGATGACGAACTTTCCCCTTTTACCAAAGATCGACTCCCTTCTGGAACGTCCTGGAATTGGGAAAAGACGCGCATGACGCAGGCATATGACGTCCTGACGTCAAAGAAACCATCGCCGGTTACCTACACAACTGCTCTTCGTTAATCCCCGCGTTCCTGTCTTTTCTTTATGGGCCAGAAATATACTTAGAAGAATTTAATTATTCCTCTACAAGGGACCGCCTTTCTATCAGAAAATCTACAACAATGAAAGATTTAAATAATCCAAGGACGCATCTATAAATATATATTCTTATATGCAACCAAAAGGATAAAGTACTCTTAAATTAGTCAATGACCTACGAAATGGCCTCGAGCATTTACCAAAAACACTCATATAGGTACATAAGCTATGACAGAATTGCAATAAAAAAAAACTAACATAACAACTACCAGTAGCCTGCGATTAGAAACTCTCGTTTTAGAAAAAGCAAATCAGTTAAAGCAAATTCTCTTAGCTTTTGTCAGGATTTTTCTTCCAAAATTCCCATGTACTACCTTTTGGCAATTAAAATTTAAATAGTTATTAGAAAATACCTAGAAATTATTTCCGAGGTCGATATTATACAAATCGTTAGGAGAAGGTAAACAAATCAAATTACCTGATTCGAAATGCCAAAAAACACATGTCGACCTTGAAGAACAGCACAAAGCAAATAAGGAAGCACTTTTACTTCTACCTATCTTCAAAATTAAAAAACCAAATAAATTTCAGAACCGTCTGAAAAAGAAACTCCAAGTTACGTATAATTTGCCCTTGCGATGCAAACTCTTAGGACAAATTTGCAATTGGGGGCCTCAGTTTCGAATGCGCAATTTGCCCCACTCCGGTGACTGTGTCAGAGGAGATTCCACAGTGAAAAATCTATAGTTAGTATATTGCGCAATATTGCCATATTCAATCATAACACGAACCCCCTTTGTATTTATTTCCTTATGTGCTATTAAAAAATCTCCTGACATTGACTGTTTTAAAGATTTTTTAAAATAAAGGATTTTACTCCGAAAATACTATCTTCTTCAAAATTTCAAAATTAATATAAATTAATAGAACTCGATGATTAATAAGCAGAAACCTACCATACGTTAATAAACTCATACGTTTAGGATCCTATTGGAATATAAGGTCTATGTATAAAGAATAATAAGAGTATGAAGTGACCTAGACCTGGTGCCCTTGACCGCCATCGCAAAGAGCTGAATCGATCCAAGAAGAGGCAAACTAAATCGCGCAAGCGTTTGGAATATTGCAACCCATCTTTTTATGAAATCTTGTTTAATACGAAATGCATTATAGCCCGATACAAAAAAAAACAAATAGGGCCCCTCTATTTCGTCAATATAAACATTATAATAACGCCAGTTTGAGGCTTAAAAGCAATATAAAATTGAAAGACATTATAAATACATAAATAACATTATAGATCCAAAACAGAATATAATTCAATAACTTTTAAACAGAAATTAAAAGAAACTTTACTAAATGCAATGATTTAACCTCACATTATTTACAATTAGCTTTTTAAGTTTAAATCTATGCTCTACCTCTGTCAAACTTCTTCCCCTCAGGATCTATGTCCTTAACATTGAAAATATCTTCAAATAAAACTCCAGCCATCACTTTCAATACAAAAAATAACCTTTCCTTACAGATCTTCACTCACGCACATTTTCTTTGATTTCAACATTGTGCTGCCATCTACAAGAAACTGAATAAAACTTGAAGTAATAAACGTCAAAGATCATTTAAATGTCAAAATTGTTCGTAATTGTATAAATCTAATATTGGCAAAAAATGGCCACACTTCCTCCTAGAAGGAATCCAACACCTACGAAGATAACCAAACAGCATTTGACTCCTTTGCAAATATTGTTACAAATGGGGTTTCCAAAGCATAGGGCGTAAGACATTTTCTTAGGTTATGTTGTATACATATAGAAAACTCTTTGTAGAGAGAAAGCACTAGCTGCTACGGGTAATAGAGGAGTGCAATTGGCTTCAGATTGGTTACTTGCCCATGTTAATGATCCTTTATTAGATGACACTTTGCCCAGAGAATATATTCTATATGCTTGTCCAACTGGCAACTTTTTAGAACAATTACAATTATTTTGGGATAAGTCATTAAAAGTATGTGGCTGGAATGGAGCACACAACTTTACACCACATATTACATTAGTATCTTTTTTTAAAGTATCTACTTAGTATATTTTGTAAAAATAACTCTTGTCTTAATTATTATATTGTAGGCTTTGGATTCGGATGCTCCGCATTTAGCACAAACTTTAAAATCAGTAATGGAACGACAAGGAGCAACATTAAACGAGCCTTTGAAGCTGGAATCATATGCTTCTCCTAATTTTATGGGCTTTTTTGTAGCTGAAGAGCATGCTGATTATTTAAAACGAATTGCAATGCAATACGTGAAGGAAGTTTCAAATGCCAGTAAGGAAATTATGTATATGAAATAATTCTGGCTGTAGTGCTGTTGTATGTAACATAATTTAACAGAATATTCCATTATTATGGTAGAAGAATTGTAACTATTCCTTATGGTATTGGTTACTTTCAGTTATTAGCGATACTTATGAGCAATTTGACGCCTTGACGGCCTGCTTTCCTTGGTGTACCACAACTACAGCTCGCTGCATACCCAGGGGTAGTAGATGTAAGATTCTTGCTTATTAGTCTTTCTATTAGTGCTAGCTCTACTAATAACTAATAATTTTACTGCTTTCATAACGTTTTAAATTAACTTTATACTTTGATCCTTTATTTAATTTGTGTACATTTCTTATAGCCATAAGCTTGGAACCACACGTCAAATCTCTGCATCTCACCTTGGCATATCAATTTGCTAATTCTCAGTATTCATCGTTGAAAGCACTTGTAGATGCATTAGATCCTGGAACATCTGCAGAGTGGGAATTAAGATTATATTCGAGGGATCCCAGATTAAATGGAAAACTTGTTCATAAAGTTAGTAATTATTTTAATTTTAGCTAATTTTTTGAGTTTTATTAAAAATTAAACACTTCAGTTAGAGGTAACTGGCATTTTTAGATAAGCATAAACAAAAAACAAATAAGATTATTTAAAAACAAGGCTTTTATTTGCACAAAAGGATAAACATGCGATTAGATTATGGTATTATTAATTAATATCTTGTTTGTTACTAGGTAATTCATCCGTACTTTCCAACGGAATGTGACGAGCTAGAATTGCGAACAGGAGACTACGTATACTTAAATAACGAAGCATTAGTAAACACTCCTGATGGTTGGGTCGAAGGTACGTCTTGGTTAACAGGTTGCTCTGGTTTGCTACCAGAAAGTTACACCGAGAGAACGGCCGAATCGGACGCTTGGACTTTACATCGAAAAGTATCTTTGAATCGATTAAACGCCAGTGGAGATTCGCCAACAAATCGTACCAGTAGCCCTAAACATTGCTTACATGATCGCCAACAAGGTGAAACGCTATTTTTAACTAAATCAGACGAAATGGCGTACAGCGTGCCCATCGACGGTCCTGAAAGGACCGCCGAAATCACTTCTAATCCTATAAGAGAAGTCTTAGAAAATACATACGAAAACTTGAGCAATTTAGTCACTCAAACATCGGACGATCAATTGGTAAGATAAAATTCGAGATAAAATTAATTTTAAAGTTTTTCCTTTTGTAGAACCGAACTACAGAAAAAGTTCCACAAAAGTTATTCATAATGCGACACGGAGAACGCATCGATTTCACTTTTGGAACTTGGATACCTTATTGCTTTGATGAAACAGGCGCTTATATAAGAAGGGATTTAAATATGCCTATAGCTTTACCTAATAGGAAAATGGGCCCCAAAAGCTATATGAAAGATAGTCCATTAACGCAGATCGGGATTTATCAAGCTACGCTTGTAGGGGAAGGTCTGAAATTGACAAATATCGATATAGAGCACGTCTATTGTTCTCCTTCTTATCGGTGTGTACAAACCTGTGACGCTGTACTTAAAGGATTAGACAAAAAAAAGGATTTAAAAATAAAATTAGAACCCGGACTTTTCGAATGGTTGGTTTGGTATCCGGAATCTTTACCCGATTGGCTGACTTCCGAAGAACTAAACGCCGATGGTTTTAATATCGACACCAACTACCATCCATTTGTGACCCAGGAGGAATTAACAGAAACCCATGAAACGTGTGAGCAGTTTTATATGAGGAGCTCGTTTGTAACACAAAGTGCTTTAGCTACAAATTCCAAGGGAAACATACTGTTTGTCGGACACGCTGCAACTTTAGATGTTTGTTCCCGTGAACTGTTAGGGAGTAATCCACGTAACTCAACTGAAATGACCAAGTTATTACAAAAAGTTCCTTACTGTAGTTTACTAACCCTAACACAAAATGGTAACAAATGGGAAATGATTGATTCTCCTTGTCCACCAATTACACATTCCAATAATCAGAGATTTGACTGGAAAGTTTTACAGTTTTGAAATTAGTGGGTCACGTCAATATAAATTGATTAATCACAGTATAAATTATGTATACCTCGCTGTTTACCAAAGATATTTAGTAAATGACACACCACCCTTTAATGAAACCTGTATACACTCGCACACACACTTATTTCTGTACGTTTATTGTAAATGCAAGGCCGTTTTATGGGTTTGCAGAGGCTGGCTGCGAGTTTTCTTGTGATCCTCTTGGACCTTTATACTGGAGTTTTTAAAACAAACTCATTAGTTTAACTGTTAAACTCTAGACTTTAGTGCTTCGGCATTATAGTAGAAAGTGCTTTTGTTGTATTGATGGCTCCAACAAAACTAGAACGATTAAAAAGTATTGTACTTATTTGTAGCCTAAAATGTAACGAATTCAGATTTCAGGCTTTGAAAACATAAGATAGGAACTAATCTTGGTGCCTATAAAAGGATATCAATATATCTTAAAAATTAACGGAAATTTAGTACTCCTAAAACTTTGTATTTATTTTTAATACTTTATTTGTAGTATTAGACAAATTCGCATATTTCTTTAATTTCTTGTTGCGTTTTGGAACATTTCATTACACGTTTTAAGGATCCGCCTGCTAAAAGATTTTATTATACAGTACGTGCAATGAATACGTACTGAAACTTAACCAGGTGATAAAGCTCCACTAACCTTAGCAACAACTCTTAAAATATGCGAACTGATTTGATAAATATTTGAATTATTTTTTTTCAAGGACATTCTTTTAAAAAGTTACTTATTGCGTATGTTGACATTTGTTGTGGTTGTTTATGTTATTGATTTTTGTGTTATTTATATTTTAGTTTTATTGTCTATAAAAAAGTGTTCTTTTTACAACAAATCTATAAGATTTGATCAAATCGTTGATATTTTCACCGAAAAACTTCTGACATGAGTGTGCATTGTCAATTTCACTAGCGCCAAATAGGGCCCTTGAAAACGCTTCTAAAGTTGGTGGGGCTAAAACTGCCACCAATCTAAAGAATAAAAGCTTATATGCAATATGTCCTAAATTGAGAGAATTTCGACAAAAACGCATTTTAATTTTCCAGTAAATGGCAACATAGCTTCGTTTCCATATGCTCTGAAAACAGAGTGAGGTCGTTTAGTACGTGGTTGATTGCTAATTTATTTTATTCTTTGGATATTATGTTTTACATTAAACGGCGAATAAGATTTTCTATTCCACATTTATTGTATCGTTAGATATCATGTTTCAGAATAAATGTAGCTTAACTATTGTTTAGCTTTGTTAAATACGAGATAGGTCAGTGCTTTAAAAGCAAATTAAAAAATGCTCGTCAAAACTTTTAATATTTACATTTTAATTAATTAATAAAAAGTCTTTGAAAAGGTGCAATGTGGATACTGTATCATTCAAAAATCCCACTGACTTACTGTTAGTGTGTGCCGGATGTGAGACCACAAAAAAATTCGGTCATAGGTTAGGTGCCTGAAACAAAAGGTGATAAGCAGTCCTCGAGCATGACTATCGTTTACTTCGCAAAAGAAGTTATTTTGTCGATCTTTTTTTTTTTTTGATGCCCTTAATTATTAGGATGTGAAATTACACTTCATTTGGCAATCGTTGGAAATAAATTATTATTGTTAAAACATTCTTCTTAAATCCATCTAACGGACTTCGTATTTCTTCCATTTTAATTGTTTTATTATGATCAATATATTATCGCCAATAATAGCGGTGTTTTAGTCTAAAATAAACGATGCCAGATTTCAATTATAAATAAACGGATTTCTCATTTGGAAATAATTATAAATAACTAATTTAATATTCTCCTGATTCAATTGATCAGATGTATTAGTTTTACAATGCTATTGTTAAAAATAATAAATATAAAATCGGATAAAAATAATTAAAAGCTACAACGGCAAAACACAAATATTTTAGGCAATTCAAAAGCTCTATACAATAATATGTAAAACTGCCTACAATCTAATAAAAAAAAAAAGCAAAGCTATTAACTACGTATGTATGTATTTAATAAAAACTTTGTTAAACTACTAAAGATATATTAAGTTTCCCAAAATTTCTTGAAAGGTCCTGTGTACTAAAAAAAATCCTTTGGCCGAATGATTTTAAAGTTTATCGTCGTATGCAACCCACTACACTAGCAAGCTGACATCCGCATTTTAGTACACACTATGCTGGATGTGCTGGTTCGATCTGTGATCGCATTGAAAAATTCTTCAGTTTCGCTGTCCTCAATAAAAATAAATCGCTTTTATTTGCGACTGTCATCTCGCCATCGTTATCATAATCATTATTTTCATCATCGTCATCTTCAGGATCATCACCATCAAAATTATTGATGACGCTACTCTCTTCCGCGAAGTCATTAATGGCTTCATCTGCTTCTGTTCCACAGATTACTTCAGCATTTTGACAGGACATACTTCTTCCAAAATGACATAAATTACAATATTTGATTCCCAATTTTTTGCAAAAACATGATTACAATAGTATTAAGTCTTGTGGTCAAAGAATAATAGCAATCCTTTATGGCTAACAAAAAAACTCAAAAGATTAGGACTTTTAAGGAACGAATGTTTTCAAAAATTAAGCAAAAGGAGTCTTGCCGTTGATGTCAAATTATCTTCACTATCGCGAACCGAAGGAATTGCTGACTTTCACAGTTTAAGAGCATTCTATCAAATTTGCCGTTGGTATTGTGAAACTTCCAAAAATTCGATCGATTTCGGCTGGCAACGGACGGAAAATGGATTAATGCCAAGAACAACTAATAAACCACTATTGCCGGAAGATTTAATCAAAATTATTGCATGTGATTGCAAGGCTAGGTGCAAATCAAAATTAGGTTTTTGCAAAAAATTGGGAATCAAATGTTGTAATTTATGTTATTTTGGAAGACGTACGGCTTGTCAAAATGCTGAAGTAATCTGTAGAACAGAAGCAGATGAAGCCATTGATGATTTCGCGGAAGAGAGTCGCGTCATTGATGATTTTGATGGTGATGATCCTGACGATGACGATGAAAATAATGATGTTGATGACGATGGCGAGATGACAGTCGCAAATTAAAGCGATTTATTTAGTGACAGCGAAACTGAAGAATTTTTCAATGCGATCACAGATTCCAATGCGAGGAGGTCTCAAAGTAGTAAAAGAACCAGCACATCCAGTATGTGTACAAAAATGCGCTCGAATTAAGGGATGTCAGTCAGGGACAAGAAAAAAAAAACACTTAAAGTTATAAAGGGTTTTCCATTAAAAATCGCCTCGCCCATATATGTATATACCGTAAATTGCCAAAAAGCAGGTCAAATTTGGGAAATTTAAGATTTTTGAGTTCCTTCACCCAAAAGTATAAGTGAAAAGTTTCAATTTGGCAAAAAAAAATTGTTATAGGATAATCGGTCATCAAACCACAGCCATTTGAATAATTAAAAAAATTTCAGTAAAAATGGAATTTCAGAAAATATTTTCAATATTTTTAGTTGAAATTTAAATAGTAATTTTCAAGTAATAAGAGCTACTTTCAGTCCAAATTTTATTGAAATCGGATTGAATTTGCCTGAGTTATTTTAAAATCAATTTTGCGCTCAAAAAACGTATATACAGTGTGTCCCAAATTGAGTACGCTAACATGGGTATCTTTCTTATTAGTGGAGATAGAAGTTTGGTTAAATGGGCAATGTTTTGCAGTTTTAGGTGCCCATTCAGATTCTGTTAAGAAAATTTTAAAATTCCGAATAGTTCCGAAGTTATGGTCAAAAAACTGAAAATTGTCATTTTCTTTAATGTCAAATAATTTTGTAATTATAAAAATTACAAAAAAAAGTTTAATACAAAAGTTACTAGGTTTCATAAAGTACAGATGGAAATTAAGTCAAAATTAAATTCAAAATGGCGGTTTCCAAGATATTGATACCAACTTTCTTATATTAAATAGGCGCCATATTGGATTTTTACATAGTTAAATAGCATTTTTTTTCTCTTTTCAACCATGTATAACAACCCAAATTTAAATAAAAAATTATTAACAATATTAAATTTTTTTGTTTAAAATCAAGTAGCCATGAATTATCAAAGAACAATAAAACAGCATAATACAAGCCAAGGCATTATATTTATTTTTTGACTGGTATTGTAAGTTTTTTAAATAATAATTATTACCTTATAAATAATTCAAAATGGCAAAGTTTTTAACTACGCGGTATGATTGTTTTGTACCTACATTAAATGTTACAAAAGCTCCTGCGTTGCTGTACAAACATACTTTAACAGTTTTCAAAAAAAAAATGATGAAGATCGTCTTCCACATTCCTTCAATTTGGTTATTGTAAACATCCATACTTCTACATATTCACATCCAATCTTTTAAAAATTTTAAGGTTCCGTTGCTTTTTTTTTTGGAAAACTGTTAAAGTATGTTTGTGCAGCAACGCAGGAGTTTTTGTAACATTTAATGTAGGTACAAAACATATCATACTGCGTAGTTAAAAACTTTGCCATTTTGAATTATTTATAAGGTAATAATTATTATTATTTAAAAAACTTACAATATCAGTCAAAAAATAAATATAATGACCTTGGCTTGTATTATGCTGTTTTATTGTTCTTTGATAATTCATGGCTACTTGATTTTAAACAGAAAAATTTAATATTGTTAATAATTTTTTATTTAAATTTGGGTTGTTATACATGGTTGAAAAGAGAAAAAAAATGCTATTTAACTATGTAAAAATCCAATATGGCGCCTATTTAAAATAAGAAAGTTGGTATCAATATCTTGGCAACCGCCATTTTGAATTTAATTTTGACTTAATTTACATCTGTACTTTATGAAACCTAGTAACTTTTGTATTAAACTTTTTTTTTAAATTTTTATAATTACAAAATTATTTGACATTAAAGAAAATGACAATTTTCAGTTTTTTGACCATAACTTCGGAACTATTCGGAACTTTAAAATTTTCTTAACAGAATCTGAATGGGCACCTAAAACTGCAAAGCATTGCCCATTTAACCAAACTTCTATCTTCACTAATAAGAAAGATACCCATGTTAGCCTATTCAATTTGGGACACCCTGTATACATTTTTAAAATATAAAATAATTTTCTAATTCCCTATAAGTATTAAGCGATATCAAAAATGTACATACCGTTTATTAGAACAGTGAAATTTATTCTCAATGAAATTTTAATTGTTTTTATCAATTACACCCATTGTTAGTTTTTCAACTATTATACATTGATTATAAAGTTTTAATTTTTTTTTAAACAAATATTTATGTTAAAACCAAATATTGCAAAGGATAAAAATACATCACCGTAATACCTATTTGGGTAAAATTGATACAAATGCACACTATTTTATGCACACTAATACAAGAAACCAAGGTCCTAAGATTAACAAAAATATTTGTACTCAAAATAGACTTTTTCCACAAAAGTTACCAAAAAGTACAGTGGTACATTGGAAATTTTCACTGGAGGCCATACAAACAACGAATAAGAATAAAAATACTACAAATATTACTATGGTCTTAGTAGAAATAAAAAAAAGACCAAGTAGTTATTCGGTCGGCGCTTTTGTAAAATTTATTTTTAGTACTTTTCGAAGTGGCACACGTTTGAAATTGTAGTGGACCCATAGTAAAAGTTTATCATATTTACAGTAATTTTTCTAAAAACGACCGTCTGGTCCACGAGTGCAGCGTATACCGTAGTAATTTTAGCTGTAATTTTTTCTCCGTGTACTAAAAAATTTCTATTCTATGTGATTTTCGTCCCACCATACTCGACTATTAATCCCTACTAAATGCGAAAGTGTTTGTTTGTTTGTTGGTTTATCGGTTTGTCTTTCTTTTTCACGCAGAAACGAAGTAGCGGATCGATGTGATTTTTTGCATTAAGATAGGTTAAGGGCCATCGGCTATTTATTATCCTGGAAAAATGCACGGTTCCTGTGGGATTCACGGGAATAAATCCGTAGGTTAAACGTGTCAACGTAACGTATGCGTCAACTTGTTTTGGCGTACGTCAAACCTTTTCATGTTACTTAGCAACAACTTATTTACAATTAATAAAATGTTGTTAAGGTAAAAACTAAGTGACATTGTTATTTTAAACAATGTCTGAGCAGAAGAAATCACAGTTGACTGATCATTTACTATACAATGATCAATCCACGTATCAGACGTAGGGGTAACAGTACAGTGATTGGCCCTTTTATTAAACAACATAGTTATTGGCCATATAAATATAGTAATTGACTAGTGAATTTACAGTGATCGGCCAATATTTTCTAATTAAAATAAGATATAGTAAATTAACAAAAAAAACGAACCATTTATTAGAAATTATATATTAGGAAATATAGATTTATTATTAAATAATTTTTTAAATATGGCCAATCATTGTCGACTGGCCAACAACTGTACTGTTTACCCCTAATAAATATCAAAAAAATAAAAATTACTACTTCAAGCGATTCATGTGATAATGATGATCCAGAAAAAATATCAAGGAATTTCGATATCGCAGAATACTTTGAAATAACAATTCTGTCCAAAACCCAGTCCTTAATTCTAATTTTAACAGGTCTCGCATCCAACTTAGTTCTTATTGTTAATTTTAAAATATGTTTCATAGGTATTTAAATTTTATTTATCACAATATGATTTATGATTATATTTTTAATATGCATATTATGTATTACTATGTATATAATTGTGTAAAGTAAAACATTAAAAATTAAAAAAGATGCATTTTACCGAATTAATTTTAATAACATGACTTTAGAGTGTGAAAGGCACAATCATAGACTACATTTCGGCTATGGCGCAATCCAAACTGTAATTTTGAAATCGCTGATATACATTTTTAGTTCTACTTCCATGCCACCAGAGGTTTGTGTTTCCAAGGTTTAACCACAGAATACTCACTTAAAGAAGCGAAGCTTGTCGTCGGCACCTTTGATCTTCAGGTTCCCATATCACGTGACGTCCGCCATCTTATCGGAGCGGGTAGCGCGTGTTTTAAAATGCCTTTAGTTTAAAAGTTGAAATGCATTATGCTTAAAACTGTTCGAAACTACATAAATTAATAGAAAAATCATAGTTATCATACATAATTTATAAGTATAAGTGTAGTAGTTTTGTTTATGTTTCAAAAATCCGTAAATAACTACGAATAACTGTGTTCCGATAGTATTGCAACCTACTTATTTTCAATGAATTTGTCTCCTCCCTGCGATAGAGGTCGCTCGCAAAACATACTCAAGCTCATCAAATGAATTTAGACAATGAGTTAGAAAGAAACAGAATGTGTGCGATTTGTTGAATCTAAATCCAAGCTTTACGACGCCATATTAACGGAGCGGGTCATGCGCGTAGATATAATGCCGATAAAAAAGGGTCAAGCTTCGCTTCTTTAAGTGAGTATTCTGTGGTTTAACCACGGATTTATATATCAGGATGAGCAATGCCATAGTGAAAAAGTGTGCCATAGCTAATACGCGTCGGAGATGCGTGATTTTGCGCACTACGATTTTACTGCGCGCGTAAATAAACGAACGATACAAACACTACCATCGGATTAACAAAACACGTGTTTAACCTCAACTTTTCAGTTTATAAAAGCGACAACATGCACAACACCATAATTGCGGTAACCAGCAATACAGACGAATACTCTATTGCGCATGCCACTCAATCTCGCTTGTGGGCACAAAAAATTCCACGCGCAGCCTATACCTTTGGTAATCCTTATATATAAATTCGTGGGTTTAACATGCAGGGACAGAATACTCATATAAAGAAGCGAAGCTTGTCGTCGGCACCTTTGATCTTCAGGTTTCCGTACTATGTGACGTTCGTCATTTTATCGGAGCGAGTAGCGCGAGTTTTAAAATAGCTTAAGTTTAAAAGTTGAAATGCGTTATGCTTAAATCTGTTAGAAACAACATCAATCTAATAGGAAAATCATAGTTATCATACATAACTTATAAGTAAATATAGTGTAGTAGTTTTGTTTAGGTTTCAAAAATCGTTAAATAACTACTAATAACTAAGATCCGTTAGTATTGCAACCTACTTATTTTCAATGGATTTGTCTTCTCCCTGCGGTAGAGGTCGCTCGCAAAACATACTCAAGTTTATCAAATAAATTAAGACAATGAGTTAGAAAGAAACAGAATGTGTGCGATTTGTCTAATCTAAATCCAAGCTTTACGACGCCATGTTAACGGAGTGGGTCATGCGCGTAGTAATAATGCCGATTAAAAAAGGACAAGCTTCAGTTCTTTATGTGAGTATTCTGTGATGCAAGTTTCATTTTTGTAGATAACTTTTTTCTGTTTCAAACATAACCTTATAAATACTTTTGATCGCTTCAAGTTTCTTGTGTTTATAATTATGAATAATTTATTAAAGCCTGTTACATATCTAAGAACAATTCAACGAAACATCGGCAAAAACTTGTACAATTGGCGAGACGAAGGAATACAATATCCAGGCTTCAAATATTATCCTCGAGATCCCAATTTTCAAGATCCACCATACATAGCAAGTAAGCTATTTCGAGTGCAAAGAATAAAACCTATAAAAGGCTGTCCTTATTGGGAGAAAAACATTCTTAAAGAATTTAAATTAGATGGTAAAAGTAGTGATGTTGCAATAATCAAAAATATCCCAGAAAACAATAGTCGACTTTGGAGGATCAAACATTTAGTTCGAATAGTACCGATTACATTTCCAAACGGCTTCCCTGAAGACAGCATTGGAACACGTTTAAAAGAAAACGGCGAGTTTATAGTTTCTAAACAATTATGTGTGGATCAAAAGAGATTAGTGGCTACAAACGAATTTCAAAAGGATCCGCAAAAATTAGATGGAGATACTTTACGTAGAGACTCACATAAACTTTGGAATAAACAATGAGACACATAGTGGTGAAAAAAAAACGATTGATGATTAATAAAATTTAATTTTGTGCAACTGCGAATTATGTATTTTAATCACAATGATTTAATAAGACAAGAAGAGATCTAAATGGATTAATATTAACTTTTGGCTATATATCCTTTATCCAATATCCTTTAAAAGTAGTACTAAGTTTCTTTTTAAGTTTTAGTAGTATTCGATGACTTTTGTTGTGATGATTATTGCAAAACAGATTAATAAAGGTCATAAGTAATGAGGAAGTTGGAATTGATGAGCAGTTACAAAATTAGTTAGTGAAGGGTATTTTTTTAGTATTATTTATTAGTTTTACGATTCAAAACTGAACGAGTCGTCGCTCTAGAGCGTCGTTTGACGTCATTAGGACGCGCGTGCTCGTGTCGTCTGCCAACATTGATTATTGCTACCGTGACTATCACGACGCGGACATCGTAATGTGCGTCTGCAAATACTTACTTTACTATTTACTGTGCATTTGTAGAGTGCTTTATTAAATTGATAAAACGTAAAACGCTGCACGTGTTTATTTATTTCTATTTTTTCGTCGCAAACGCGTTTGGTTTAATTAATGGCAACCTTCTCAAATTTATTATCGAAAATTAAGATAGAATTAAGCAAAACGTTATTATTAAGCATATAAATTTGTAGCAATGTAAGTGTATAATTAAACGCGACTTTTTAAATGTATAAACAAGTAGTTTTGTCAATTTCTAAGCTTGATAGTACGGAATCGTTCAGTAGGATAATTCCAAAGCGGAATAGGCATTACAATAGAAGTGAAATGTATTTAAAATACGAGCCAATACCGAAATTGTTCAATAAGTGAATATTGCAAATTTATCATCAATATCACCATGGGAAACTCTTGTAGTAGTGGCCAGGCTCATAAAGACAAGGACAACATGTCCCAAAGATCTGAAGAGTGAGTACTACGAAATCATAAATTAGTAATAAGGCTTACAACATCCATAATATATAAATTAGCAACTTTTTATTGCGTTAGAAAATAATAATAGGATATTGTAAGGGCGTATAAGAAAATAGGTCACAACTGTTATTTATTCTTTTATAAACCAATAATCACAAATTACTTTTCACTTCCTCTACTTTCAGTTACCAAAACAAATTTTGCACAAGTAAACTTTACAAAGAGCAACCGAAAAGTTTGTAAGCTTTTAATGTAACTTTAGAGTTCCTTTTATAGAACATAAGTTGCTCGTAATCAAAATTAATGTACTTTTAATGTAATTGGTCAGTTCTCGTTGTTGATGTTTAGACTTAAATTTAATTAAATCTTGTATTAAAATAGATTTAAGATAATAGGCTTAAGGAGATTAGATTGTGTTGGTCAGTATGCATTTTAAAAGAAAACAAAAACTTTAAAGTATTCAAAAAATCTCGATATCAAACATTTCAGCTGTTAATACATATATTAAATTATTTATCCTAAAAATAAGGCATACTCTCACGCACTTTCTAATTATACTTTTCGCTTGGCTACTTTAAAATCGTAAGATGGCATATAAAAAAAAATGTATCGTATTTTAATGCGTTTCTATATAAAATGTTGCAATCGTAGACTTTCCTCCAAATTCCTTCGAGATATTTCTGTTGCTTTTATGATTTTATTCAAACCAAGCAAATACATCAGTATAATCGGCATTAATTAGCCAAATAATTGTTTGTAAACGTAATTGATGGAAATATTTACGTCATTTATGTGATGTCATAGCTACAGATTCCTTGACCTAATTTTGCAGAATCCAGGACATCAGGGAATGCAACTATATATATAAACAAATATACTGAAACACGTAGTTACATACTTTTATCTTGCATTCTTACATTTTAGTCAAATTTATCTCTTTTATTCTTTTACAACAAATAGATTAATTAGTTGTATGCATTATGCTTTTAAAATTTATTAATTTTTTTGTTCGAGTGATTGTTTCAAAGTTTGTGTTTTACACGCGCTTTATTTCTTATGTTATATTTCAGTTGATCATAAACAATAGGGCGAAGAAGTGTTATATTAATGTGCTTTCTTGTGATTGACGTATTTTAATTTTCAGGTCTGGCAGCTACCATGTGCGGACGAGTCTGCCATCGGAAAAACAACAGGTTCTTCTGAACCATGTGTCTCAACAGCAGCATTCGGGGGTGCTTTTGGAACCGAATACAGCAGGACAGCAGTCTCTTCAACCTACCCAAGCATCTGTGGCTACGACGACTCCTGCATTAGCTACGAATGCTGAGAAGAAGCCAGCCTTATCAAAGGTGCTGCGAGGAGTTGCTACTTCGAGTATTTCTGGTAAGAGCGCTTTTCTTTTAATTGTGTTGTGTTGAAGTTTATTGATGTTCTTTGTAGCAGATTCGATGTCTTTGAGCTCTCCTCCTGGTGTACACAGTCCTAAGGGCTTTGAACAGAGTCATGTACCAAAAGAAATCTGTAGTTTATCCGAGGATTTACAAAATCTTATAATGGGGAGGGTCTCGGAAGCTAAAACTGCCACACGAACTAGGAAAATTGTTATATATGTTTGTGCTGCTGATTCGCAAGGTATTTGTTTGTTATATCTTTTGGAGTTATTTAATTGGGATGCTTTTAGACTGTTGCGTCGAGAAGGGCTCGCTCCACAATACGGTTTACCCAGATTTGCGTGCTCATTGTAGATCGAAGGGCTACGAACTTCACATAGTTGATTTACATTGGAAGACCTTATTAGAAAAGCAACAAGACCACGAATTTCCCGAATTATGCATAGGCGAATTAACAAGTTCGATTTACAAAATTTTAATTGATTTAAAAATAAGTTTAAATTATTTTTAGGACAAATGGAAGTAGCTTATGTAATTCCCGTAATATTTTTAAATAATTCGTTAGGAACTCCTCTTCTTCCTATTACAATAGAAAGTGCAGATTTTAAAATGGCTTTAGATAGTGCCGAGAACCAATCTGCACAAAATTTGCTCTCTAAATGGTGCGTGTGATTAATTGCAATTCAGATCATTTTAAATCGCAATTATTTTGATTGTAGGTATCAGTTGGATAGTGCTGCTCAACCACCTTGTTACCGATTACAATCAATTTCTTCACACATTCCTGGTTTTAAAGAGACTTCAGCAGAGGAACGTGAAAGAGCTCTCGAAGAGTGGCGAAGCGAAATTGACAGAATGCTAGCTGTGTTAGTCAATATCTTCCCGCAGGAACTACGGGATACTTATCTTACGACAGTCATAGAACAAGTAAAATCTTATTAATTCCCGTAGACTCACACGTGATTGTTGCTTAATTTTAGGAAGTACACAACACATTATTTATGAGTCAAGAACTGGCAAAGAGATGTATTTGGCTCAATAGAGTTTACACACCAACTGCGAAAACCCCAGATAACTTGAGCCCTGGCGAAGCGGAACTTCATAGAAGACTAAATAATATACAAAGAGATCTTAGGGTAGAATTGAATAATTTTATTACAAATACATAAATTTATGCTTTGTAGAACCAATTAGCTGAGAAGCACATTATTCGAATTCCTGTTAAGTACGTAGAAGGTGGTTTAAGTGTCGATATACCAGAACACGCACAGTACATAGAACAAGTTGTGACGCACTTAAGAAAGCATCTTGTGGAATCGATAGACTCCATTGTAGAAGAACATCAAAGCAAAACCTTGCTAAAACCTAGTTACGGCATAGATGCATCTCTTTTTGAAGAACTGAACCAACAAACCAGTTTTTGTCAAAAAGCAGCACAGTGCAGTGTGAATAGAGAAAAGATTTTAAATGATATCAAAAGGTAATTGTTAAATTTTTACAAGGTATTAAACTACTGCATTCTTAATAATTCAAAATAATCTTTGTAGTTATACGTTAAGTGATACGACGTCCCCGATTGTAATTTATGGCCCTGGTGGTTGTGGAAAAAGCACACTTCTTTCAAGAGTCGCTCAATGTTGTCAGATTTGGCAACCGGAGGCATTCTTAATTTTACGATTCGTAGGGATCAGTGCACAATCGAGTACCATACAACAATTATTGAGTTCAATTACTAGTCAATGTTCTTTTCTCACTTACGGTTTTAAAGATTACACAGATCATGTAAGCTTAACAGTTTTAAAATCCAATTTGTTTATTTGCATTTGATTTTAGAACATGGAAACTTATGCGAAAGCTCTTCCAACTTTATTAAATGCTATTTGTCTCCAGAGACCTCTAATTATTTTAATAGACGGCATCGATCAAGTAAAATTCTTTAGTTCTTGTACGATAGATTGGCTTCCAACTAAGTTACCTGATAATGTAAAATTAATTCTATCAGTGGCCGAAGAAAGCAAGATGTTTCACGATATTAAATCGAAAATTGACTCTAAGCATTTTATCAAGGTTTTACCTTTGGGCGAAGCCGAGGCTAAAGGTATTTTGCTTTCCAGCGTAATGCAATATAATCACAGCGTTAATTCGAGAATTCAAGATTGTGTTTTGAAGTCTGTGCAAGAATGCACGTTGCCTTTGTATGCGAAGGTAATTAAGAGGGATTTTAATGGTAGAAATGACTTGATTATATTTTTTTGAAGGTTTTAGCGTGGCAGACATCCTGGTGGGCTGATAAGGAACACGACATTGTGCCAAAAGGAAATGTAAACGATCAGCTAAGTCAAATGTTGGAAGAGTTAGAGAAAATATTAGGTGTAACACAAGTACAACGGGCTTTGGCTATTATGACTTGTACGAAGCATGGAATTACTGATTCTGAAATGATCGATCTACTTGCTTACGATGAGCATTTCCACAGCACCACAACTTATGGTGGGTTGTCTTAAATTTAATTATTTTATTTTTAAATAAATCGTAATTGCAGTGGTGTGGGCTCCGGCTTGTTTGACTTGGTCGAGACTTATGAAGCATTTAGCACCTTTTTTGCAGTGGACTTTGACCGGCGGAGTTTTGGGGGTGCAGTGGAGAGATAACATTCTCCTCCAAGCGGTTAGACTAAGATATAAAGAACATACATCTTGGGCTAATAAAATGCTTTTTGATTATTACACGGTAAGCTACTTTCAACTTAAATATTACCATTGTGTCATTTGGGTTGCATAAGCAACAGATAATTAATTTTAGTAAAAATCTTTGAAATGAATTAACAAAGCATTAAGTGGGTAATCGAAATTTGTTTAATGTTTAGAATAAATTTTTAGGGTAAATGGTGGACTGAGCAACCTAAAAATTTAGCAGCAAGACTTGTCTCGCAAGACACTTTATTAGGAAAATGGTATGAATATTTTGGGTTTTAATCTCTGTAGAATTTAACTACTTTTTGCATGTTTTATTTGCTTTATTTTCCTTTGGGGTTTTGTCTCTTGTTTTATTGCTCTACGATTTATAAATATTCATACTCCGTAAATGTTAAGAAACGATTCTTTTTGAATGGTGTGTTTTGAAGTCTTGCTTAAAAAACTTTTTGATTTAATTAATTTTTTTTGGGACATTGCATGCGTTCTATTTTACTCTCTCTCTCACTCTTTTTCCTTTTGTTTTTTTCTCGTTTTAAATTCAATTAGAAAATATAGGTCTTGTTTAATTTTAGGCACAACAGAAGAAAGTTAGACGAGCTCCCTTACCAATATTACCAATTAAATCCGACAAGTTTAGAAAACTCAGAGTACCTCAACGACCTCAATTGGATTTATGCAAAAATTTGTGGATCAAATAGCTTCCAATTATTAGAAGACATTTATTTATCTCAAGTAGGACATTCTACGAAATCCCAAAATAGATTCGTAGAACTATTAAAAGACTTTATGGAAAAAAATGCGAGCTTATTAAATTACGATGGGAGACAATTTTATGGGCACTTATACAATTATTTAGAGAACACAATCGACGGACATGAAACCGATACCAAAATTTTAAAAGTACTTAAAATAAGCAAAGATCCACCTGTATTGACTTTAATAAATTTGAGTAACAAACTGATAGACAAAAAACTAGAATCAAAGGGTTCGAAGCACAGTTTCTTGAACAACTCATTCGATTTAGTTACGAGGTTGCCAGAAACTGAACAGTTTGTAGTAACGGTTTCAACTAATGAAGAAGAAATCTGTGTCTGGGATATCAAAAAGTAAGGAGTATCTTAAAACACTTAAAAAAGAACAATCCACTTAAAACCTACTTTTTAGATGTAAAAAAGTGAGGACGTTAAAGGGAATAACGTACCCAATAAATTTAATCCCAATTGATAAAACTAAATGCGTGGTCTTATGTAGAAGAGAGCTGAGGATCTACGATTTAGAATCTGGAAGTTTTATAAATAAATTAAAGGGCGTAATGAACCAAAAGATGCCTTACTATGGTTTACACGATCAAACCCATTTGGTTGCTCTTAGCAGAAATCGAATGTACGTCAATCTTATGAACTTGGAAACAGGTATTTGAAATATAACGTAATTCGTCGAATTCGTTTTTATCCAAACTTTGTAGGTGACTGTGTGACCACTTTTAAAGCTGGGGAAGATCGTTTTCTCAATTCTCTGCTGGTTTCGGGGGATGGGAGGTAATTTTTAGTACTCAACTGTAGATAATCATTTAATAAGTGTTTTAATTGTAGAGTACTAGTTTGTGGTGATGAAACACAAAAACCTTTTCCTTTATTAGTGTGGAATTTAAAATCAAAAAAATTATTGTACGATCTTCGAATACCGCACCATGATTTTATTACTTCTTTGTCAGCCATTACCTACGAAGGTAACGATTATTAAATGAATGTAAAATTTTAAAATGAACTTTAATTAATGGACGTTTTTTAACAGGAAATTATGTGTGTTGTGTGTGCCACGAGATCGACGAACCAAATCCAAATTTTATAGTAGTTTACGATCTTCAAAGTGGCACTTTATTCAAAAAATGGAAACCTTCCTGTAGCACTGTAGCTTTAGAGATTAGTTCGCAAGGAAGTTGCGTTATTTCTGGATTAGAAGATGCTAGAATACTCGTGTGGGATTTAATAACAGGTTTTTATTGATTATTTAATATTTTACGTATTTGGTTTGATTATTTTTTGATTTCAGGAAACTGTAGATGGTCGTTGTGCGGGCACACGGCTCCAGTTAGTTCTCTCCGGTTAGATCCCACAGGATCTCTTTGTCTTTCAAGCGATTTGATGAAAAGAGATAAATCAATAAGAATCTGGGACCTGAATAAAGGTTGGACTTGATATTTTGTTAATTTTAAAGACTTTTATCGATTTTTTTTTAGGAAACTTGGTGGCTGTTTATACGCCTCTACAGAATATAACAGCTTGTGAAATAATGTCGGGGGGAAAGCATATCGTATTGGCTTTGGAAGCTAGCCAAGATTTGGTCACTTTACAACTTAGAGGTCCCGATGTTGAAGTTGATTCAGTTGAAGAAGTTTATGGTGTACCGGAGAACGATGGGAAACTATTTGAAATCAAGGAAACTGATCAATGCTGACCATAATCATTCTAAACTTTTCAATTATTGCAGGAATTATTTGAAACCACTCGAATACTTTAAATACCTCACTGTTTTGTTGAAATTGTAAGAATGGGTGAGTTTTGTTATTTATTTTAACTTTTTTTATTCTTTCTTTATTTTTGCTTTCTAAGAATTTAACTTTGACCAAATTTAAAGTGTTCCATTTAAAAGAAGATAATTAGCGTATGATCACTATAGTATTTTCGATAAACTTTACGATGCCCAATTTTAAATCTTGAATTTTAAACTCCTTCGCTGTGGCTTGTGATAAATTACAATAAACAAAATTCGGGGCACCAAATACTTTTTTCGATTTATCTCAAAGGTTTTTTAAAAAGCAATGACCGCAAATCTCTTCAGCATCACTGCCATTACCCGAGAGGCATTGCAAAATCATAATGCACACTAATTTTATATGTGTAAATTTTGATATCTACGCTGGTTCTTCTTGTAACAAATTTATGATAAGGGTTTTTAAGTATATAATCTTACAAAGGATTGCAACTTTTTATCGGTTTTGATTTAGATTTGGTTTTGACTACTTGGGGGCAAAGTTACAACGAATATAAGACAGGAATTGTATTTCTAACGTAAGATGTCCGTAAATTAAGCAGTCAATTAGCAAATTATGCATTGCCATTGTGAGAAAGCATTTTCCCTGTCTTATGACTTAAATTTACAGTTTCCAGAATATTAGACCCACCACGATTTAGTTTGTTATTTACTAAAGTGTTTTATTTTTACATTGTACCAAATATTATTGAAGAGCAGCTTCTTTACTATTGTTTTGAATAATTTTTGGTGTATTTAATACACAACAATATATGATCTAAATCGTGTTTGGTTCACGGTTTTGCTCAGAAATGGTGTATGCAATAAGAAATCAATTTACATTGAGAAAGCTCTCATTTTATATTTTATTCAACTTTTCATATAAATTTTAAGCATTTATTTAATAAATAATTATTTTTACAAAAAGAATACGGTAAAAGCGCTATACTACTTCGAAAATTTACATATTTATTTTATTAATTTTAAATGCTATGAGTTTATTTTATTTTAGTTCACTATTTTAAATTTATTTTTTTTTATTCTGCTTTTTTTATTATTCGAAATTGAAAAGAATTGGTTTTTATGTTAAAAAATGCAATTTATACAATTTTATTTAAAGAATAGTTTAGTGATTGGTTCGGAGATGGCGTTTGATTAGGAAATTTTGATTTAAATCGAAGACAGAAAGTTGTCCTTCTAAATCGAAGGTTTTTTTTTAAATAATGTTTGTAGTGGCATTTTTACATTACTCTGCGAACTGTAAATATTAAGATTAACGAAACAAAAAAGAAGAAGGCAAATAACACTGAAATCATCACATACGCTTCTCATATAAAAAAATATTGTATTGTAGGATTGTTAGCTTACTACATTAGCTTAAAAATTAAACTAAAACAAATGTTCAAGAATCGAGCAGTGATTTTAAAACGTTATTTCTTATTATTTTGGCAAATCAGTCGAGGTGAACTGTTATACAGTAAAAAAAAGTAGTTTTATTGTTAATATTCCCATCTGGTATGCGGAACAATATTAATTAAAAGTATAATTATATTTGTATGTTGTGATCCTTGTGTATAAATATATGTTCTAATTTATTGAACATAACATTTCTTCCACTTTTTTTTCTCTGTTCCAAAATAGAGACCTTATATCTTATGCTTCAACACTCTCGATTTCTCAAAATATGATCTTTCACGTCAAAGTCTAAAATGAAATTTAAAAGTCATTAGTTATGTTTAAAAAATGATCAAAACGGATTTTGTTGAACCTAACCAATACAAAAATGGGAAATCCTGCACCATTTGTAACGAAATTTCAGACTTAACACATTTGTACCGATGTAATATGGGTGGCCACTCGATGTGTTGTTCCTGTTTCATAAAGCAACGCAAAAACGGTATTAAATACTCTCTTTTTTACATTTTAGCATTAAAAATTAAATCCTCAGGTGACGTACGTTGCATCAAATGCAATTCGATCGTTTTAAAAATTCGCAGTAGCCAAATCAATTTAAACGAAGACCCCAAAAAAACAATAACCATCGAAGAACTTTTCCGTTTACCTTCGGACCAATTAAATGTACTTTTTAATAAAAATTCCCGCGAAAAATTGCAAGGAAATGACGACACCGACCTCTTGGATAAAATGAAAAGGAGTCAAAAATCAAATCATCTTCAAACGTGGAAGCCCTTAAAATGTCCCCATCAACTCTGTGGCAAAACTGTTAATTCTTCTTCCTTAAAGGTCCACTTTATGTACGAACATTCAAATGTACCCACTTATCAAATCACGAGAGGCCAAGAATTGTATGTTACCACAAATTTATCGAAAATCGAGCATGGGATTAGTAATTGTATCGGAATGATCGAACTTTATGACGAATACAGATTTATTTCGCGCGTTTGTAATGGAAATTATAGGAAAGACAACCAAAGAATTTCCATAGGAACGTTTTGGTTTTTGCTGAGTGGCTCTGAGGAAGTTGGGGCTAATAAAAGCTTCGCCTTATTTTGGCTGTGCAGCGATTCTGAGGGACCATTTAAGGCAACTTTGGAGGCTTCTTCTTATTTTAATAATTCCTCTTCGGCTACGTTCTGTGGGGTAAACGATGTGCGGGATGATTTGAGTATTAAAATGGTTATGGAGAATATGAATTGCTTATATCTCTGTTATGGCTCTTTATTAAATCTTAAGGCGCCTTGTGGGGAGCTCAATCTCACTATTACCATCCATTAAACTTTAATAAAAGATTTTTAAAATATATTAAAATAAACTTTTTTAATGATCTACCAATTACTGATTAAAAAACAAGCTTTATAAAATTAAAAAAAAAAAATTAAAAGCAAATATTCTACATATAAAAGGCCATTTGTATAATTTAAAGACAATTTTTGCAGAAATTAAATTAATGTGTTTGTGTTTAGTGTTGGAAAATTGTGTGTGTGTGTTATGCATGACTCCAAATCTCTTACTTTGGTTTGAAGTGTTAGGATCATTGAGGGGGTAGTTGTTGGAGGCTTTTTCAAGGTAAGACTTTTATACATATCCCTTTTTACATGTAAATTTGGAATTATCTAACACAATTTGTATATAAAGCGCTTGAAATTAATCCAATGTAATTGAAATCTATAGTCTTATATTGTGTTTGAAAAACTATAATTTTAATCATAATGTTCACGTCCAATATCTTATAATATGTTAATGTTCACTGGAATTGGATAAAATTTTGACACATGTAGAATTATTGAGTTTTAATGGTTAACTTCCTTTTTGTGTTGTTAAGTTGCTTGATAAAGTTTCAATAAAGAAACGAAACGTTGCAAGTTAACAATTTGTTGTTTTATTGTGTCCAATTCCAGTGAACATTAACAAACTATAATTTTATTTAAAAAATTGTAAAATATGCAGATTTAGTGTTTTTAAATCAAAATCTTTTAGAGTTTTCGGTTGGATATACGAATTGTGTGCATTAGTTGCTTATAAAATGCTTTCAAACAGAATATCATGAAAATGAGAATTTGTTAATGATACCGTTTATTTTTGTTACTTTTTACAATAAATTGTGTGTTCTATATAAAATATTATTTATATTCATATTAAGTAAATAACTTTCAAAAATATTAAATCTTCTAACGTTAGAATAGTTCTAATCGAAACAATATTAAACATTAACATATGTCCGTAGAGGCACTACACAAAGCCACGTTATTTTAGTTCTAAAAAACCTATAGAATCATTTTCAATCGCACCTAACAACAAATTTTAAAATTACTTAGGAAAACTGTTTTTATAAAAATATTAACTTCAAGAAAACTGCAATTATTGGAAATATGTACAATAAATCGTCTGAAAAATGTAACAATTAAAATATTTGGCAGTATTCCGGTTCTCTTCTTAAAAGACAACTGGTTTCTTATTTAAAAACAAAAGGTAAACACCATTTTGATTAATCGTGTTAACAAATTTAGAGATTAGTTTAAAAAATGCAATAAATTAATCGTTTTTTTTTTAAATAACTAATCAATTTTTGTGCGCGCTTAGCTTTAGAATTTAAGGTAATTACGCCCAGCCTCCTGTTAACTTATGGAAGAGTTCCTCATTCAGACTTTGATTTGCTTCTTTCGATCTCATTGAAAGAAAAATATAACCTCCAATAAATTCATGTATTACTTTACAATCGGCCGAAAGGCAGCTGAAGATTATGTTTTCTTCTTCGAATTGTACCATCATATGTTTTACTTCCCAATTCACATTCCAAGCCTAAAAATTACTAATTAATTCAATCTCCACGATTGTAGTGCCTTCATACCTTCATCGTATTAAACCTCCAGGTTTTTAAATGATCCCCGTTGTTAATATCCATCTTCATTAGCCTATTGTGGGCCACACCAAGCAAGTCATCCTTTTTGCTCCCCATGAATCTAATCACAAACAAGGAGATTCCATACTCTGGAAGGGATTGCCAAGCTTTTATATAATTTAATTTAGCTTCAACGAGTGGCAATTCTTTAACATTGGCATGCGCTTCTAAGATCCTTTGTACCAACTAAAAACGAATTATAATCTCAAATCGAAGACAACTAAATACTTTACCTTTCCTTTTAACTTCCTCGCATATCTGGGAGCAATGTAATCCTCAGGTTGAATATCAAAAGAATTAGGATTGATGGCAGGCCCCCTTTCGCTCGGTCTCTGCATTTGGATAAAATCTAAAATAGTTCTAACTTCTGAATCGTAAGAACTATCGGCAAGCGAACGCCCTTTCGCAGCTAATCTACAAGCGGCCATCCACTTCGCATACTGGTTCTCCTGAAAATTAATTTAATATAATCAACTTTCGGCGATTTAATTAAAAAGGTTTACATCGTCACATCTTATATACATTTCAGTCATTCCGTCGGCACTGGGGACTTCTAATTTAATACCATATTTGTTTTGGCTAATGTTAACATCGGGAGTAACTTCGCAGCCTTTGAGATTTATTGAATGCACTGGAGTGGAACGATGAACCATCTCCTCTCGGCTTTTATACAAATATAAATGGAGATCTCTGCATGTAAACCAATATTTTTTGTAGGCTTTCAATGTGAAACGTTTCGGTCTGAAACAAGCAGGTATTTTATTTCAAAACCAAAATAGGGTGAAACAGGAGAGTACTTTAAAAATCGAAGTTCATCGTAAAGTTCAGGCACTTGTGTGATATCATTGGCTTGGGAATTGATTGTAGAGCCTTCTAACGTGGTTTGTAAGTCTGTTAAGGCTGCATCGATGTCATCTTCGTTTGGTGATGATAAACTACTGTTATCGAAGCTGGGTTGAGGTTGTCCTGTTTGCAAAACGACTTGCAACTGTAAAGCTCCGAACATTAACATTTCTTCTTCTGTACAATCGATTTCCTCGTTTAATAATTGCCATTTGGCTTGTTCATAGATTTGATTAATACGAATGGCGTCATATTTTGGATTTAAATCGTAAAATGTAAAAAATTTGAACCTTAAACAAAGCGTATCGTGTTCCCTAACACCTTGTTCCATAATAGACAAAGATGAATCTAACCACCTACAATTAACACAATTATTTGAGGAATTTTAATAGATTTAATTTTGAATTTACGCAACGTTCATTCGTGCCTTTTCGACTAATGTTTTTGGTCTGATTAAATGACTTCGAGCCTCAGGACTAGGGCAAAGAGGACTCTGCGCCAAGCTTTGATCGAAACTACCATTGAGTTGTTCGAGACTTGTATTAGCATTAGGCGAATAACTTCCATTAGCGTCGAACCCATTCCTGTTCCAAGTGTTCTAAAAATAAGTGCAATTAGTTTAATTTTTGACGTTTACTTTGAAGTCACTTACGTTACCAACAGGGGTCGTGGCAGGAGTTGACGAATGAGGTGGTTTATTGGGGGTGACAGGCGCGCACATGAAAGGCGTTTTATCTAAGCTTCCTGTGCTTCCCACAGGACTAGTGTTGGGAATAAAGGTATTGGTGTCGGCTGGAGGACCACCGCCATTTTTTTGAGCTCCGTTCTGTTCGATCTTCTTCTTCGCCATTTCTTTGTAGTTGTATTTTAAGTGGTTCGTTTCCAAGGGCTTTGAGAAGGAGAGCTCTTCGGGGTGTCTCAAACCTAGATCTTTGCACACTCCAACAACTGCTGCAAAGGTTTTGACAGAGAAATCAACTTTCATATCCAAGTATCGAAGATCTGGGAGTTGAACTCGTAATTGTTTATGCATTGGGGTGAAGTAAAGTAAGGCATCGGCTTGTACTCCATATTGATCCAACGTTGATCTCGTTCTGCTAAGCCAGATGTTCCGATGGGGCCACCAGAGTGCATGATCCGACCAATCAATCGAAATTTCTAAAAATTAATCGTTTTTTACTTCTGTCAATTAGAATTCAAACAAACGTCAAATATCCGACAGTAATCCATTAGCGTTCACTTAATGTTCATTTAGATCCAATCAAATGTATACAATTTGAATTATTTAAAGGAAAACGAATGCTACCAACTTAATTTAATTAAAAAAAATAAACTAGGTTGAGTTAATCAAAAATCTAATGTTAACTTTAACGACGTAATTCAACGTAAAAAATTGGACAAGGACAAGGTTGGGTTTTAATTATTAATATTAAAATTCCAAGAATAAGTGTCGCTTATTTAATAACACAGACAAATTAATTAATCTGCATATTAAAGAAAACAAAAATGATATGTGTAAGTGCTTCTAATTTTTTCTTACCAGCGTGTCAATTTTAATAAAAATATGACAGACATGATAATTTTAATGATTAGGATGCTATCTTTTAAAATAAAAAATAGCTTCTACAAGTGCTTGTTGATTCATTAATTAATTGTTATCAAGCTTTTTAATGTTTTCGTTTAATCATGATTGTTGGTACAACAGATTAGTCAGAGATCTCCAAATAAAACGATTTTATGGCACCTTAATAAATTTAAATCATTCTCTCTGGCATAGAAACTACATAACCAGCACGAAGTTAAATGGAAGAATTGTCAGAATCTGTTCATCAATACCGTACACTACGTTTTTTTTCTCCACCACTAGCGTCGCTAATTTACCTTTTGTACTGACGTCAATTTAGTATCGTAAATACATGCAAATATTGACAAGTAATTGACATTTGCATATAAACAAGTTCTAACCTAAGAATCTCAATAAATATTTATAAGAGTTAAGTATAAATAATAATTTTGAAATATCATAAAAATATCCTTTTGAATTTAAACTGCTACCTTATATCCCCCCCCCGCGCCCTGTTTTGGTACCCACAAACCACCAGTGCCCTCTTATATTGGGAAACCATTTGTATACATTGAGTTCGTGTCCCTTATGTGGTCGCCATGCTCTCTTGGATGAATTTGAGGTACAGTAGGCGGCGCTTCATCTGATCACGGTTAATGTTATCAAAGTGTGATCAAATTGGCTTGGAACCCAAAGCAAAATCTTTAAAATTTGTTCATTTATTGTGATCAATGTTGAGTCCGTTAAGCATCAGAACACTATTTTATATCGTTTTCAAAGAACCAAAAGAACTGGAGTTAACGATGATATTTCATAAATATCATTTTTTTTTCAAAAAATGGGATTTTCCCCTAGTTACTATAAAAACCGCAGACAGAGCACAGCATTTTTTCGTCTTTTAAATCATTTTGGAGTCGTTTGGTCAAATTATTTGTAAGTTGATTGTTTTTTTTTTAATTTAATTTTTTAACGTAAAATGAGCAATTAAGTTAAACATTTCTAAGCCCTTGCTAAATAAACTTCTAAAACAATGAAAGGGTCGCAAAACGACAACAAAAATCGCAGTTTTACTTTCTTCGCCGGTGTCTTGCGCTTATTGTTATCAATCGGTTAATGTGATCACTATACCGGGGTCCCAAAGTGATTACGTTAAACGGTGTCTAAGGTATATCAATTGGTTAAGTCGATAGTATAATTATTCATCTGAATTTGTTCGTTAAACAAGATAACTGCAAAATATTAAAAACCCCAGAAAATACATTTGAAATTTATGCTATTGTGTTGTTATTAGCGGGAAATTTAAATGCTTTCTTCGACGAAAGTGTGACCTATTTAAATTGATTTATTTTTAGCAATAAAAGAATTTGTATATAAACAAATCTATAAATGTTTAAAGCATCTGGTCCCGCATGTATTATAGTAATTTATGAGCGTGTGTACACTCCAAAGGTCATATTTAAAATTTTCAAACTTTTTAAATTTGATTTCTGAAGTCAAATTATTTTATTATAATTCAAAAATGGGACTTTCGAGCTAAATACATCTTTAGAAAGGTGTATGTGTTGTACCTCTTTAAATAATTTAAAATGTCATCAGTTCTTATGGAAATTCTTCTTTTGAATTTAGAAATGTTTTATTTCTGCTTCGTTGTGAAGAATTTTAAACACCTAAGTTCAAACACCTGAAATTCTATAAATAATTTTTCTTTGAAGGTTAAGGGCTGTTTTATTTTTAAATTTAAAATAAACTAACCACGAAAAACCACGTTTGGAGTTTATTAATAATAGGGTTCCAATTTTGAGTGGTTTATGAAATAAATAAAAACAAAATAGAAGTACTTTTGTCAAGTTCTTAACTAAAATACAAATTAGCCTTGAATTGTGAATATTTAAACGTAATTTATTTAGTCAGCCTCTAATAATAAAAAATAATACAGGATATACACACGGTAATAAGGAGGAAGTTGAGGTTGCTATGGAAATTGAATTTTTCCCTATTTTAGATTAATTTTCAATATTTTAAATCAAGCTTGGAACTAAAAATCTAAAAAAATATTTTTTTTAATTTAATTTTTTTTTTTTCATATATTGCTTGGAAGGGCTCCCAACTGAAGAGCTCTAATTTTAATCGCAGATAGCAGTAAATTCTGCGTTAAAGATATCAAAGAAGTGGCTAACGAAATTTGTTAAATATGGACAGGTTTAGAAAGTTAAAATTTTAATTTATTTAAATTTTAACACCATATGCGTCCTTAAAAAGATTTTTAAGAATGCAAGACACCACCCACTTATATTTATTTATTTTTTTTTTTTGTAAATGGATTATGAATGTAGAGATGGATTCGTTGGATAAATTAAAGTTGTCTTTCATTCAATGCAAAAGCAAGTTCGCCCACTTTTTGGTATTACGTCAACGTTCATTTTAATTCTGTTTTCTTATTTCAGAAAAATCTATTTGAAATTAGTCTTATCAACGGATTTCCTTTTACACTCTGTTTGATTTAATAATATTGTCCACTTACTAACGTAATTGTTAAAGGAAAAACCACCCACTTCCCATATTACAATGCAATTCTTGTTTTTTAATGATTGTTCATAATTGTCTGAAAATTGTTCATTTTTGTATCAGGAAAATAAAATTATGGTTTTCAAAGACGTCGTTACCGTAGCAACGGAAAAACAACAGAACAACAGATTCTCCGCCCTTAAGTGCGCTGAATTTAAATTTAATTTTAGTAAATTCGTGATTTTGCACACCTGTAATAATTAATTTAAAACACCTAGGCAAAAATAGGTTATGACCTCATTCGCTTTGGCGTAAAAATAAAAATAGGAAGACTGTCGGTTCTCTATTGCTTTTAAAAATTGTTTGACACTCGACGACCTCAATTTGGCAAAGCAGACCTAACAATTATTTTTTTTTGTAATTAAGACAAAATTAAGTTATTTTTGTATTACATCATAAGAAAAGAACCAATTAAATAAAAGCAGAAACGCCTAAATACTTTCTCCCACCTAAAACTATCAATTTACATTGCCATTTGTGTTTCTGACAGAATTTACAGTTAATTTACCAAATTTGGAAATTTAAAATTTGAATCGGGGCGCTCCGTTATCTTCTAATCGGTTCTATAAATACAATTCTTTCTATTTTTAGACGAAATTATTGCTTTTACTATTTTCCAGCATCCTGTTGGTAATAATAAAATTGCGCAATAAACTAATAAAATGATCGTGCTGAGGACGAGTGGGTTGACGCCTTTAAATAATAATTATTTTGCATACCTAATTCTTCGACCAATCTCAACATTACTCCTCCAATATGCAGATCGCCCTTCACTCGAAGGACCCTTTCGGTTTGGAGGTCCGTAACATAAACCCTCAGGTTCCAAGACCCATCCCCTATTATTTGCCCATTCGAAATCATTTTCCAATACTAAATACACACAGCACAATTCTTAATAATTACAATCGTATTTTTTGCATTCTGAACATTAGACACTTCACTCTCAACAAGATCGACTTAAACAATTCTTCTTTGATCAACAATGGTTCCTACAAAATTTACATCAAAAAACCCACATTAAAATCGTCTGTTAAATAAAAAAAATTGGAAAATAAATTTTAGAGAACAACTTTAGAGCATACTGAAAAATCTACTGCAGTAAATTAGAGGGAACACGTATGCGCAGCTTAGATCTATTTATAAATCAACAACCAGTATATTTTTACGTTTTAAACCGACTTGTAACGGAGTAGCTCGATGATTAAGGATAGTCAGGGCTTCCAAAAATGTTCATTGCAAATCTCAAAGTAGTTCTAATTTTGTTCCTCTCATTTTTTAGTTGTTACGGTTACTAAGTCATACAATACCTTAGAAACGCTGTTTAAGTCTTTGATTTAAAAAAAAACAACCGGTGCGTGTACTTATGTACGTGCCTTAGAAGTTATACATTTTTGGAGTTACTAAATTAAATATAAACACGTGTAAAAATTAATATAAATTATAAATTCAATAAATACAAGGATGTACCTAGGTATTCGAGCGAAATTTGTCACTTTGAGTTCAAATGTGCACATTCGTGTTTAAGCACGATTCACAATAATTCATTTACCTTGGAAAAATTTTAATTAAAAATTACAGTACCATTCTCACACCAAATCTTTTTTTTCATGCTTTTAAACAAAGTCATTAAGAAATAAACGTTATAACGTTTATTCGATAAATTTAAATTGTTTGCACTAAAATTAATCAGGAAAAAAAATTAATACAAACAAATCCGATTAATATAAGAATGCGCGTACACGGCTTTAAGCACGATTCACAATAAGTAATTTACTCTGTTAGATGGCTAACTTCACACTGCCGAATTTTCGTTAGTTATGGGCGCGAAACTTCCTTTGCCTGCTAAAACTTTGCTCACCAGCAGGGCCGCGCCGTCCCTGTGTGCGAAGTGTGCGGCGCACACAGGCGCCGCTATCGAAATTATTTTTGTTACACTTAAACAACATATAAAAATAAGTTGATCCATTCAGATTCGTGAAAAAAAGAGGCGCTTCATAGGTTTCGCACACAGGCGCTGTGGGGGGTCGGCGCGGCCCTGCTCACCAGCACCAAAAGAAGTATAACTTCTAAAACAATTTTATTAAAATAAGAACTTGCTTTTATATTGAAATACATTTATTAGGAAATATTTATATTTTATTAATACTTAACAAAAAACAAATAAAAGATGGGCGCTGAGCGAAAGCTTAAATTTTAGCAACTCTGATTTTGGTGTAGAAGTTTAAGGGTAATCTCAAATATTAAGCGTATCACAATTATATAAAAATTAGTAGAGTTACAATTTAAGCTTTCACAAACACTGATCGACAAATTCTAAAACTATCGTTGCAGATTTAAAACAATTTAAAAAGGCGGTTAAGTAGCGCCCGTAATTTTATAAATGTGTAATTAACGTGAACAGCCATATGCAAATAACTAATATGGAAAAATGTTTATAAAACGTGATCACAATGAGAATTAACTGTTTCGTAGCTAATTTACAATTTTCGATTACTCTTCGTCATGATTTCACCGGTTCATATTGCGGAACATCAAAGCTGCTAAAGTATATGGCTGCTTTTCTAACGTGTTCAGGTCCAATATTATAAACAGGATGCGTTTTTGCCTAAAAGAATATATCCATTATAATACTCAAAATTATTAATTAATATTTTACTAATTCATTATCTGAAGGTCCCAAAATTAATGTACTTCCATCAGCTGAGTGTTGAGCAACCGATAAGCCACTGAGAGTATAACATGTGTGATAAATATCTCTTGGTTTGCCTGGCTTATCCAATAAACCTCCTGCTGGATGTTGGCAGCATATTAAAATATATTCTTGCAATGCTCTTTGATCTAATAAAAAGTCCCTCGGTGTTTTCCCCTCTAATATATGAATTAATTACCCCACTTGGTGTTACAATTATAATCAATACCTTTTATTAATAAACTATGTAGTAAAGGAAATGCGCCTCCTTGCCAAAAGGAATAACAACCATCGACCAATTTATTTGTTCTTCCTTGAAAACCTCCTTCATATCTCATCTGCCTATTTACAATCCATCTCTACAAAACCTTCATTAATTTTTTTAAAATCGTTCTTAAAGAAAGTTTTACTACCAATAACGCATCACCATCACAGAGGTGCCCTTTATTTAAAAGCAGCAATGAAGCTAATCCACAAAAAGCATATCCACCATGCGCTTCCATTCCTGGACATCCTGAAAATCCTCCTTCATAAGTCTGACAACTAAAACAACAATTATTAAACATTTCAAAATTTAATCAATTTAATTAATACCTAACAACCCATTCGGCTGTACCTTCAAATAGTTTATCTGTATAAATATTTGTTAGTGTGGCTACAGATAAAGCACAATAAACTCCTCTTATATCAACTTCTCCATTACGATGCATGCTAAAAGATCCATCACAAGACCTCACATCACACAGAAACTTTTGAAGAGCTTCCCTAGAATTGCTAATCTAATTTAAACAGTGATAGTTATTGAATCAGCTAACCGATTAATGGCATCATAGGCCTTCTTAGTGCCAATTATACATAAAGAGTTTACAGCTGCATATGTTGTAGCTAAATGCGCCATTTGACCTGGTCCTCCACCAAATCCTCCATCGGGACATTGACATCTATAATTAATATTATAAACTCTGATCTAAAAATTAGTCAAAATAACTTTATACTTGGTTATAAAATTAACTAATGCATCCTTGAATTCTTCTGTAATTCTAACTTCGAGTAAAGACAAACTATGTAAGATCCAATAACATATCCAAGTACGACTGGCATCCAAACACTAAGAAATAAGAGTTGTTATAAAGTTTAATTAGGTAAATTTCGTCATACTTACTGTGTAACCTGGAGGAAGATATGTAAGCCAATGCTTTAGAGCTTGTGTATGTTCCCATCGTAATAATTTGGGTAAATTATCGTCTAATTCCGATCTTATGCTAAAACTCCTAAATATTTCTCTCACAGACTTTTCAACTTTTAACTGAAGTGAGGTTAGGTATCCAAATCCAATGCATGCAAATAACAAAAATTTTAAGGTGGATTACTGTTAGTTATTAAGAGTAACAAACCTGATCTTCGGAAGTGACTGTTATTTCATTTTCATCATTAAATTTTTGTGTCTTTATATCTTCAAAATCACGTAAAATAGCAGCCATAGAAGATAACGACGAAAACACTTATTAAAACACTAGTTTTATTTCAGACTTTGTGTTGGTTGGATTGGTTCAGTAACGTGCTTTTATTTTTCTTTAACCTAAAAAATTAGTAGTTTAGTTTACATATTTAATTTTGAAAATGCCTACTGATCATAGAAGAATCGCAGCCCCTGAAAACACAGTACCATATCAATTATTTGTAAATTCCAAGAAATCGTTTAAAGAATTGTTAAACACTGTAATTAATAACAAAGGTATTCGTGCTGATGGTAGACAAAGTAAAGAGCACCGTAAAGTTTGTAAGTGAATCTTATTTAGATTATTCTTTTTGTAACATTACTCTTTAAGTTTTAAAATATGGAGTCGTTGCCCAAGCAAAGGGTTCGGCTTACATCGAAGTTGATAACACAAAAGTTATTGTGTCCGTTTATGATCCGAGAGAGATTCCGAAGAAAACAGATTATAGTTTAAAAGGCGAACTCTATTGTGAATTTAAATACGCCACATTTAGTTGTCCTACAAGACGAGCACATCAACAAGATTCTGAAGAGAAGCAAAACAGTGCCTTGCTTAAGAGAGCATTAGAATCTGCCGTTTGCTGTCATGAATTTCCAAATTTCCAAGTTGATATTTATGCTTTAGTATTACAAAACGATGGTTCGGCTTTAAGTGCAGCTATAACTGCAGCAGGTTTAGCTTTAGCTCATGCTGGTATTCCTATGTATGATGTCATTACATCAGCCACATTGGCAATACAAGGAGACATAAAATTATTAGATCCCACATTAGAGGAAGAGAATATTTGCGATGTAGCTGTACAGACAGAAGAAGGACACAATTTTAATAATCATGGAATCATTGTACTCTCTGTTTTATCCACTCAGCAACAAGTTTCTGAATTTTACCAAACGGGAAATTTAGAACTAGACAATTTAACTGATGGTATAAAATTATTAACAGAAGCTACAAAAGACTTGGTGTTTCTCGTTGAGAAATGCTTAGTCAATTATGTTACAAAGGAGACAGAAGTGAAAGAAATGGAATAATTTATATTTAAATCGTTTTATAGTTATTTTACTTAAATAGATATAGATACTTATTTAAAATTCTTTCAAAATGCTCATTTTTTACTTTTATCTAATTTACGATTTGAATTTTGCGCCATGATAGTCCGTTTGACAAGTTTCAAACAGGTGGCGCATTATGGTTCAATGATTATTTGGGTTTTAACAGCCTATCATTAATAAATTAGAAAAACTGTATAAAATGCCGGATTGTAGTGAAAATTATGAAAATGAAATATTAGAAGGAAGAAATTTAAGAAGCTTAACTTGTAAATATTGCAATTCTACGATATTAAAACCTTCAACTGCATCTTTCACCACTGTTGAGGTTAGTCATTAATTGCATGCAAATTTTAACATAATTAAATCATGTATTTTAATCATACAGTTTAAATTGCCATTAATGAAACAAATGGGGGGTACACAAAAGCCAGAGACTGAAGATTTGTCATTGTTTTGGTTGGTAACCGACATGCTCATGTTTGAGAACATAGGATTTTCGAATACGGTTGGAAACACCAAGTATTTAGCCTGTGCCGATTGCGAGGCTGGCCCGATAGGTTATTTCGATATTTTAAATAAAACTAGTTACGTTGCTTTAAGTAGAGTAAGACACTGTTAGTTTCGTTAATGATTTTTTTAATAATATGTATGGACTTACTGTTATGGTATAATCAATCTCTTTTCTAGTATGAAAGTGTAATTCAGTCTTACAATTAATAAGAACTAAACATAAGTTATATAAAACTGATGACATGATAAATATTGGGTGTTGTGTGTACACTACAATGAAAAAAAATATTTAAATGGCTGAAAATTATTAAAACTTTGATGCAAGTTTATATATAAAAGTTTCTTACAAAAGTGTATTTACATAAATATATGGTGGCATTACAATTACATACAAAACACATACAACAATACTTAGGATTAGGCATCTAATTAACGATAGTAGTAGTAGAAATAACTTAAAAAAAGATGTAAAGGAACGAAGGAGATAGCGATTATTCTTATGGGTTATTGCTTTAAACTAAGGCGCTGATATTTGAGCCATGTATAAGCACTAAATAGACAACTTAAAGCTAAAAGTGAAATTAAAAGCGTACAACTTAAAATGAAACCCTGCGAAGATATGCACACACTATCGTATTGTTGGAAGCCAAAGTGTTGTGCATCAGAATCACTAAGATCTTCAGGCAGAATTACCCTTATAATTTTTCCAACTCTCACCGAAGTATCTTCGGTCGCATTATAAGAGTAAGGGGAATATAAATCACGTCTTCTTCGTCGACCAGGTTCTAATTGTTGATTTGGTTCTGGACAGACCTCGCAATCAGTTTTACAAAGGTCAACGTTGCATTCTAAAGTTAAGTCCATTACATCGGGGAATTTGAAGGCGTTGAAGAAAGCATAAGCTATAATGGAAGAACCAGTGTTACCAGTGTTTCTCGTTTTTTGGAAAGCTCCAAATAATTTCGGTTTTAAGATGCATCCTTTCTCATCTGTTAAGTAGACGACGTTCTGTCCTGTTGTATCTTTTGCTCTGCAATCTTTTACTTGAATATCAAAGCCGGGATCGCCAGTAACAGAAACGACGAGCGTCATTACTTCCCCAATTTTGACCAAGCCATTAGCAGAAGGTGCAAAAGGTCCTTTGCCTAATTGGATATCCAATCGTGCCATTGCTGTGTCACCACTGAAAGTTACTATTTCCTGGTTCAACATCCCAACACTCAGGGCTACATTTAAGACTTTTTTTAGGTTTCCTTCCCAGAGACAACGAACCGAGCGAATGGTATCCCAAACCTCTTGGATCCCGGGCTCATTTTGCAAGACGAGTACGTTCTCCAAGTACGATTTTCCTTGCGTATCGAAGGCATTAATAAATTCGGTGCCACAAGAGTTGAGGCTGACTGTAAATGTATACTTCTTCCTCCCCGAATTTTCTTTCACATATCGACATTCGGAATTTTGATAATGGCCCTTCGAGTAAATAATCCCATCGAATAGTCGATTAAATTCGATGTTGATCGTCATCATATCTTTTGAGCATTCCACGTCGATTGCGTGTATATGTGGAGGGTGCTTAAGATCTTCATCAGGTGGTGCGATCACTGTAGTTATTTCAGTATCAGTGGGTGAATGATCAGCAGGAGTTGAAGGATATGGTTCTTTAGTGGGGATCGTATTTTCTTCAGGTGCTGGCGTTGTGGATTGTGGGTAACTTGTGTAAGGCGGGTTGGTTGAAGGTCTGTAAGTTGTAGGAGCCGGTGAGCTTGGATAACCTGGGGTTGTTGTGGGAAAGGAAGGGTAACTTGTTGTGAATGTAGGGTAAGCTGTTGTAGGACTTCCCGTTGGATAACCAGTCCCTGATGATGAACTTGGATAACCTGTCGTGGGACTTGGATAATTGGTGCTAGGACTAGGATAACTTGTGCTGGGATAATTCGGACTAGGACTCGGATAACTTGGACTGGGGCTTGGATAACTTGGGCTGGGGCTCGGATAACTTGGACTGGGGCTTGGACTTGGATAACTTGGGCTAGGGCTTGGATAACTCGGGCTGGGGCTCGGGAAATTTGTGCTTGGACTTGGATACCCGGTGCTGGGATTTGGGTAGCCAGTGCTTGGATAATTGATCGTTGGCTTAGGGCTAGGATAATTAGTGTTCGGGTATCCCGTGGTAGGATAATTTGTGCTGCCCCCTGAAGAACTGGGATATCCAGTGCTGGGGCCTGGGCTCGGGTAACCTACGCTCGGTGTGGGATTACTGGGGTACCCAGTTGGACCTGTGGGACTCGGATAATTTGTGGAAGGTGGTTGAGGTTGAGATGGAGTGGGATACCCGTTAAAACCAGGCGTTTGAACGGGGGGTGTTATTTCGGGGTTGATTGAGGGGTAGCCTTCGGTAAAGGGCGGCCGAGGTGTAATGCTGCCAGCTGGTGGATAACCACCCCCTATGTTGTGGTTTTGATTGGGCGGAGTCACCGGTTCGAAGGGCCTAGGTTTTTGTGTGTTAATGGGAGGAAGGTACTCTCTCAGCGTCCCTTGTCTTACTGAAAGTGAAAAGATGGCGTTAGTTGTTAAAATTTGAATTACTTTCATAAAACTAGCTACGCATTCAAAGCGACGTACTTTTTCGACTATTTTGCGTGTAGACTCCTTGTAACCATTGAAGAATATTTTGAACCATTTGGTCGGCGCTCGTTTGTCGGGCAACACGTTTTCCTGAATATAATTTTACAAATATTTACATTTTTGTTATTTACACTAACTACTTACTGAGTTATTAGATTAAATTATACTTATGTACAATAACTAAAATCAAAACTCGATTTAAATAAAGCCCACCAGTTTTGTAACTTCGTTACTTAAATTTATTGATATAAATGGCGGATTTTTTAAATTTAATTTTTGGTTTGGTATGAAGGGACTTACCGCTGTCTGCTAGCTCTTTTTTTATAAATAAGGCTTGTCTTTGCGGTGCTACGAGTGATAAGCATGTTGTTAACAAGAAAACCGCACAAATCGGTCTCATTCTGAAAAGAAATAATTTTAATTAGTTTAATTTAGAGATTTTTAGTGCGATGATGAAAAATCTCCTGAGCGTCGGTGAATGTGAAAGTTTTAACAACAAATAAGCTATAAACACTTTCGTCAAACTAAAAATTGAAAAGTGAATATGGTAAAATTATTAAACTGAAAATAGGAGAATTAATTACGTACTATTGAAGCGCGAAGATGGTCCGGAAGTATGCTTATTCTTTAATGAATACAATAATGTTGCTTCCGGAATTTAAGAGAAATTGTTTATGTTATTCCAACAGTCTAATTGCGTGGGTTTATTTTTATTATAATTGTTATATTAATATCTCTATTTTAGACAACGCAAAGGGGGCCCCGTCATTCTTAAAATAATTCACTTCACAAAGCTCTTGTTTTAAAATTAATTCTAAATTCATGATTAATGATTTATAACTTTCACGAACTAATTCTCTTTATTTTGCTTTTTAAACTTTGACTTAGGGATTTTTAACCTTTTACAGACTTCCTAAGATTTTTTAATATTGGCAACGCTCTAAAATTGAATTAACTTAAATAGCGCATTTTTTTATACAAGAGATTTGAAGTTTTTTGGTGCTTAAAAAAATACGTGGGCGAGTTGTTTTTAAATAAAAGCATCTTATTAAAAATATAAAAATGTATAATTACAATAATGTGCGAACAGATTGTTAATTACACAACTGAACTACTATAAATACAAAGTTCAAGCAATGTAATTAACTCGATTTAAATTCTAGTTACATCATTACAATTACTGTAGACCTTTGATTAACCTGTTTTAGTTTGCAGAAAAAAATATTAAACAGATGTGTAGTGCAACGAGCAAATCTTCGAGCCTTCAATGTTTTAACAAGTCCATGTCGAAGGCACTATTGCGCAAGAAAAAATTAAATTAAGACTAATAGAGGTGTTTATTTAAGCGATTAATGAAGTACTTTACAATCTCGAAGAGCAATAAAAGTGTGAACAAACAAGAAAGTTGGTGTGTGAAGCTCGAACCATCGATTGATCGATTACTTTATTTATTTATAAGCATTCACAATTAATGTTAGTTTTAGATCTGAAGATAATTTGAGCAGTTTCAATTTAAGAATGAACTTAGATAGAAAATCTAAAAAGAAAAGGTGAATGTAACCGTCACGAGTTCAAAGTTGTTCGCGTATCATCCACGATTTTCACTTTCAAATGATCGAATGATCAATAGATCACACAGAAATTGCTTTCTTTGCAACAATATTGTCGTGTATGCAGTCAGCCCACAGATGCAAACGAAAAAAAAATCATTACAAACATACAAAACGAAAGTTTCTCTAAACGCATCCGAAGAGGTGGAGGACTTTCCAAGCGTCCATTTATCAATTCGTTAGAATTGTTTTAATTTCGGTCAAAGGTCGTCGGCGAACTTTCATTACAAAAAAATTCCTAAAATACTAAATTTACATCCAATTTTTTTCGGTGGCGCAATTCTAAATTTATATCTCCTCCTCATTGTTGTGCGAAAATTTCAACAATTGCTAATGTAAGAGTCGTTGTAATTATAAAAAATAATGTCTTGAAACAGCTCACTATTATTTACATATTTAAATTTTTTTTGGAAACGTTGCAAAAGCGCTCGAGCTTTGAGGAAGTCGTCCTTTTTTTTTTAAGTTTTGTCGAAAAAACTGCTTAATTTTAATAAATGGGAGAAAGCACCGAGTTTTAAGAAATGTCAAATCGAAAGAGTTTTGAAAATTAATTACAAAAAAAATTAATCAATAATTTCAAAACGGCATTTTGTAAGTTTATTGGAAATTTGACAATTTTTTTTGTAATAAGTGAGATTTCTAAATTTGATTCGAAGCTTCTCTTGTGTCGTTTTATTAGAAATTATTGTTTTAATTATAAAATCGGTGTTAAATCGTTTTTTCCCAGTTACAACAACGTCTCTTGCAAGATTGAAAAGTTGAAAAAAGGACAAGAAAAGAGCTGAGTAAATTTACATATTTTGTAATACAAATTTCTTAATGGCTTTCTTGAGGAAAATGGAACTAACAAAATACTTCAATAAATCTTCCTGCGGTTTTCTCGTATGTGAGTCGGACGATTAAGTAATCTAGAAGGCTTCGATTTTTATCATTTAACCCATCGTGAAGTACTTAAATTATTATAAAATATAGTCTGTACAGATTTAATGGTAGAAAGCGGTCGTAATTTTCAAATTAAGATCCTTCTAAAAGGCAAGGTTAGATTTCAAACAAATTTATTGCTCTTCGATCCCACAAAACTCTATTTCCATCGCTTAAATTGCACATTATTGATTTATTTTCGACACGAAACGCCAATTTTTAATTGCACCTCAATTTTAAAACAATTTATAGGCGTCGTTCAACAATTAAAAGATCTTTTTTTCGATAAAAAGAGCAACCGATTTGGTATTTAAATTTTAGTCTCCGATTGCAAAAAAAATAAGCGCGCATAATTATTTTACACATTTCACTGCTCATTTTGTTTATAATAATACGAGCTGATGCAAGCAACGATATTATAAAACAAAAGGCGGCTGGGAACTAAAAGTAACGCAATTAAATATAAAAAATATATAAACTAAAATCGTAGCGAAAAAAGAGAAAGTAAAAGGGGCACCGTTACTTTTTTTAATAATTATAATCGCACCCTTAAAAATTTGAAATTCAAATTTATTTTTATGGTTTTTTAATCACGGTTTGTTGCTTTATGGCCTTTCTATTTAATTTTAGTGTTGCTCTTTTGGCATTTAACTTTGGCAAACAATTTAGTTTATTACTTTTCTTCGGGGAATCGCTTTTAGAGAGGAAATTCAGTTTTTGTAGTTGGTACAATTGATTTTAAGCTGGAGTGCTTTTAAACGAAAAGTCGTGGGCTTTGATTAAGCGATTCAAAATAGTTGGCGCTGAGTGTAAGGACATGTTAAAACGAAATTAATGGGTGTTCTTAATTTTTTGAAAAGGTCCAATTAATATAACTATTTCTTTGCCATATTTCTAAATAATTTTTGAAAGATCAACTTTTGGGCCTTTTTTTTATGAAAAATGACCGATCGTGATTTGTTTTAATTAGGAACTATAAATGTTGATGGTTCGAGCGTTAAAAAACTAATTTATTGACACAGGAAAATGTTAAAAACAATAAAATTAATCGATTGGTGATGTTTAGAGAAAGCTTTTTGAGATAACAATTAAATAATCATTATCTAACATCTTTCAAAATTTATAAATAAATAAGAGTTGATAAAAAATTGTTTAATTTGTGAATAAATTTTGTTGCATTCATTTTATGCAAATTTTATTGTGTTTTATTAAAGGAAATCTATAAAAGAAATTTAATTTTTTCTTAATCACAAATATAAAGAAAATTAAAATCGGGGTTAAGGCCGTTCTGAGGTAGGATTGTTTATTTTTTCTCTTCGCTTAAAAATTAACAAGTTTAAAGGAAATCGGACGCGGAATTACGTAACGGAATTAATAAAATTGTTTATAAATTAACAATAATATCGAGGACAAAAGAACTTCGATGTGTAGACACATCGTTTTTACAACTTTCTATTTATCTAATCAATTAACATTTCGTATCAAATTTCGATTTAATTTTTTGTTGCACTCTTTGTCATACGAAAGTGCGAGAGCTCAAACAACTCTGTTTTTATTATTTATTTTTGTTGTTTGACCTGTCATTTAAGATGTTTAGCAAACTTTTTATAATACAGCTCTTCACTTTTTTTCTGTGTGTGTGTGTGTGTGTATCTAATTTTTTAAGAGTTTAAATTGCTGTTAAATTGTTACATGTTTGCATTTGCAAAAAAAGCACTTGTGACTTTTTAGGGGAATTTGACATTGAACCCTTTTCATTTTGGCACCCTTGGCGTTGGAGCATTAATTCGTGGAGTTACCATAGTTACTCAGAAAACAAGAACGTCAATTGTAGAAAAACTTTAATTTTAGAAATTTTTTCTGGAAAATTTGTACGCAACGTGCGAAAATTTAAAACAAAAGAAAATTATTACGCTGGTTTTTATTTAATACAAAGGAAGGTCGTTACTATTTATGGGTCAAATCTCCAGGTCCTTTTTGCGATAAAAAAAAAATAATAAAATGGACAAAATCATTTTTAAAGCGACAAGAATTTTTTAAATCACTTCCGATTTCTCGATTCATTTATTTGCATATCCGATTAATTAGATTTAAATTTCCTATTAGATTAACATTAATAAAAAAAACGTTATTGCTAATTTTGTGTCTTTGCATAATTAATTAAATTTTTAAATTTCTAAGCCGGTCTTCCACCGGAATTAAATTTCTATTTCCTTTTAAAACGAATAAATACTTCCAATTTTTGGATTAGTAAAAATTTTTTATTTGCATTTTTTATTAAAACTATCGTTTGGAATTATAATTAATAAGTATTAGTCAATTACAATAAATTAATAAAGCTAATTCTGTTGAATATAGAAAGAGAAGTCATATTCTCATAACACTTAAAAACGAAAGTATTAAAAGTAATGTTACATTCAACAATTCATCTCGAATTAAGAACAAAAATATTAGAAAAAGAAAAAAAAACTACTCAATAAAACCATAAAAGACGTGGAATTGTTTAAAACTATTTGCGTAAGTACGTGTTAGTTTTTTAAACAGGCAATTTATCGACTAATTAAGCTTCTCCTCTTTTTTTAAGTTTTTTTTTAATTACTTAATATTTTAATTAATTGTTTGTCTACCGTACTGCTTTATTTTTTTAATTTGGATGCCCAAAATTGTTTTTGATTAAAATTAAGTTTATAAACACATTTTTGATCTTAAATTAAAATTGATATTTGAAGAAATTATTTAAATTAAAAATAAATTGCTTTACTTTAAAAAAAAATAAATGTCAAATTAATTTCATGAATGCAGTTTCCAAGTAGAGATTTCCTTTAAATACCACTCTTTATTAATTTAGAAAAAATCTAATTCCACAGTAATAATGAAATTAATTTTCTAAATGCTTAGACATGAAAATGCATATTAGATTCAATTTAACAATACACCATCTTTTCAATGGTGTGAAAATAAATTTTCATATTCTTAAAGAAAGGCACTTTCCATTTCATTAGGCATTCATGTGCATGCAAAAAAATTAAACAACTTTACGATTATGATCTCGAATACAATCTTAAGAAGGGGAGCCTTTAATCCATTTTCTTTTTTTTTCAAAAATAAAGTTAAAAAAATTCCCATGTTTATTTATGTGAATTTAAATAATTAAAAGCAAATTTGGTATATTTTCCCGCGTTTTATTTTTCGGCATGTATTTAAAATAAACAATGATTCATAACACTCTAGATTTAGGGGGTTGTTTAATTCGCCAAAGCGTTACCAACGTAATAAAAATGTAGATAAAAATCGCGAACACAGAGCCGTCTTACCTGAAAAACGTAATCCGAAAATATGGAACAAAAGAACACAAAACTACCAACTAAATGCAGTGCTCATCCCATTGCTCTTTTATATATACGTGAGAACCGACGCTTTTCTATCTCCCCAAATGTGAGTTGGTAACTTTCTTTGAACAATTACTCTCAGTAACGAATTGGACTATTGTTTTTGGTACAGAGAGAGTAAGCTATGACCTAAACAAAATTATTTATCGGTAATTATAGGCGCTGCGTTAAAAAAAATTGTAATAAGTTTCATATTTTTTCTGTTTTTATTATTTTTCAAAATTTTCCGGGGAAGTTGCTTCTAAAAGAAAGTTGTGTCCACACACACCGAAAAGGATGGCTTCCATATTTGATTTTTTTATTAACCCTTTCGCTAGTTGTTTTATATATTTCAGATATTCCTAGATTTTAATTAAATTAAAAAAAAAGTCCTTAGGGTTAATTGTTTTTAAATTGCTTTTCCGAGTTTAGACGTGTTATTTTGAGCCCGAATGTGCAAATAATTTCATTTTATACTGATTATCTTCGTTTTTTATTTTTATTTAATAATACAAAAGTAATTAGATAACACGATTTAACAACAAAAGATCTATAATATTTGGATTGTGAAAATTTAAAATTTAAAAAGATTGTTATTTTAAGTTAAAAAATTTTAAGTTTAATTTATAAATCATTAAATTAGAACTAACACAAATTTCGGTTTTTCAAATTTTGCTAAATTCGAACTTGGTTTGTTTCTAAGCTATTTGGGTGATTTGATACGAACCTTTTTTCGGTTACTATAGAAACGTGCTTATAAGCATAAAAAAATAATGTTTGAATTATCACAAACGGGAGAATAGGAAATTTACGGTTTATTTCAAAAATGAATTAGCGGTTGAAATTTTTTTTAACTTAAAAAAGAGCGCGACATTTAAATAAGTAAATAGTAATTGGAAATAAACACATTGTTAACAAATAATCAACATTTAACCTAATTCAAATAATACTAACGTAACAACAATTTTCGTGTTAAATTGTTAATAACAATTGCTTCGTGTTTTCCTGCTTATTGAGCACAATTTCGAGATAAATACCTAACTCATTTATTTTCTTTTTAAATCGTTTCGAATTAAATCAAAATTGTGACTTCATCGAAACTTAACGCGGAACTAAAAGTAAATAAGGTTTATAAATTTTCGTCGTTTAAAAAAAAAGCAACAATAAGTTACATTCTAAAAAATACAAGTTTCCAGTTTATTTATTTATTTCAAGGAGAACAATTGTAAAATTAATTTCATGAAAAATTCATCAAACGTCTCTTCTTCGCGTTTGATGTTCTTTTCGAATTTTTTCTAATACTTTTTTTAGATTTAATTTTTTTTTTAGCTCACACGATTAATTAAAGCTGTTTATATTACAATAAATTTTTTTATCAATTACATAAGCGCATTTAAATCTTTTGTATTATTTAATAAGATTCTAAAAAAATTCATTCAAAAGTGAAATGTGGCTTCGTTTTGCATCGGCTGCGGTTCCCATAAGAGAGGACCCCCCTCCACCCCATTTACATTTTTAAAGTATTCTAATTTAATTAAAAAATTGTAGTGAGTAAAATTATTTAAACAAATCGTCTCGGCAAACAGAACTTAAAAACTTAAAAACACTTACGTAAGAATGCATTAAATCCTATTAAAAAAACAAACTAAAAGCTCGGGCTTATTGACTATAAAATTTCAAATTTACTATTGTTATTAGGAGAAATAGTTTTATTTGGAAAAAGAGTAGAGGAGAAAGTAAATGGTTGACCTTAACATCCACTTCAGAAGAAGTCTTCTACGTAAATTCTAATAACACTTCTTCCATATTAATTCGTTTGTTTGTAAACGATTTATTAAAGGCTTTTGCTGCTGAAGAAATTGAGTACGCTTCATTATGACGAGAAAGTGCTTTTTTTACTTCAAAATTGCTCCTTTGTTATTTTTATTTTAATGAAAAACGCACGGCTCTATCGCAGTTTTAAAATGAAACAGCATTTTTAAATTTGCCGCGTCGGATTAGATATGTATTTGGTTACCACAGTGATGACATTAAAATTAAAAGATGGGGTTTTTAAGACAGTGGCGTATCAAGCAGGATGCTTGTTCGGCCTTAAAATAAATGAAATTTAAATTTAGCCAGTAATTTTTTTGATTTTATTAAAAAACAATATTTTTAATTTTTTATATAGGTATCTGAATAAAACAATAATTTTTTAAATACCTATTATTTTAAATTTTCCAAAATGCATTTTTGCAACTTTAATTTTACAGATTTAACAATTGATTTGTTTGTTGTTAAAAATCAATTTCGAGATGTTCTCATCGATGTGTTGCATAAGTTGATTATTTTATTAAGTCCTTCGCGTTTTGCAATAATTTAATTCATGTTAATTGTTGTTAAACACTTTTGATTATTTCAATATTAATTGTGTTCGAGGGGGGCTCCATATTACGTTTGAATCTAGCGATTTACGGGAGCGAATTTGGGTCAGAGAAAAACTGAAGAAATCCTTTTAAAATCCCAAACTTTTAAAAAAATATTATTACTTAAACAGATGCAACTATTCGCACACTTGAAATTGTAAAATGGAGGCGTGTTGCTTCATTTTTCGGCACTTGCAAAAGTTTTGTACGCAACATAATTTGCGTTAATAATGCAAATTAACAAACGGTGAAGACACGATTTGTTTGAAAAATTTACGGCCGTTTCGATTTTGCTTCTTGAAAATGAAGTTTGTTATTTACGATTTTAATATGTGTTTGCCGGAAGCAATGTTGCCCAATCTTTAAAATGTAATTAAATTAATTTTTGGTCGAAAAAAAAATGGACACGAGTTGGTCACTTGAAGCTTTTTTTAGGATGGAAAATACTAAGAAAGTTTTAGGATAAAGTTATTTGAATAAGTTAATTGTGTGCTTTATATCTAATTGTTTTTTGAAATAAAGAGATTTGTTTTTAATGTAATTTTATATATTAGGTATTATTGTTTTTGTAATCTTAGGCACTAAAAAAGAAATTTTTTAATTTTAGAAATAGTGCTGTTTTAAATTTTTTGTGACGGTTAGGGTGTTCAAAATTGTTTTTTCATAAGTGCATCAAAAGTTTGCTTGAGCATCTCAAACCATATATTTTAGCCAGATATGAGTTTTTTTATTTATATTAGAGGTGCCTTATATTATGTGTTTCATTTTCCCTTTAGATAACACAAAAAAAGAAAATTAATGAATTTTTATTTCTTGTAAAGGGCTTGACTTATAACTATAAAAATACATATTTTGATATGAAATTTCTCAAGTACTATAAAAAAGTACTGATAAAAAAGCTACAAAACATTACAGTGAACCAATTCTGCTGTTACTGGTATTCGTTAATAGCCCCATGAACCCTGGTCATAACTTCAGAAGCATTATGCAGCGGAAATGAGCCATAGTGGCACAAAAAGTTTTTAAAGTTTTAAAATCAATTGGGAAATGTCTCTTGTAGATGGCGCTCACAACTTATTGGTGTAATTCTTTATGTAAGCCTGAACCTACTCGATATATTTGGTAATTATTATTATCCAAAAATACAAATATTTTAACGTGGAAATCGTATGTATGTTATTAACTCATACTCTTCAAAACGCAACCTCTTCAAAAAATTACAACATTGAATTAGATTGTGGATTGTTTGTGGCACGTTAAAATATTTGTAAACTTGTACCTACGTAAAGCAAATATGTTATGAGCGCCATCTACGAGCGAGATTTTGCAGTTGATTTATAACTTTGATTACTTCTTCTGCCACTATAACTCATTTCCGCCGGAATAGCTTCTACGGTTATGACCAGGGTTCATTGGGCTATCGACTGATACCAATAACAGCAGGATCGGTTTACTGTAGGGGGAAAGTGGCATGAAACAGCCAGTTTTAAAAAAAGGGATAAATAATATAGAAGGACATAAATAAATCAATTTTTTTTTAAATCTGTAATTGTTCATGCATTTATGTACGTAATGTCATAAAACATTTTTCAAAATTAACGATATTTTTCGACTTCTAATCATTTATAAAAAAAATAAAATTTTGCTTTTTCATAACCTATAGGTATTGAAACAGCCAACCCAATTTTTGAAAAAGCCATGTTTTTATTACAAGATTAAAACTGCACATTAACGAAGATATTATTTAATAATAATCTTAAGCTATAATTTTAGATCTTATATAATTATAAAACGTTTTAAATAACGCAAACTCTCGATAAAATATTTACTTACATAAATCTAAGAAACTGTCAAAAAATTTGACGTTTGAGATCAATCATTGCAAAAACTTAAAAACGTTTTTAGCAAAAATAATGCAATTTCCCATTTTCGCCACAGGATTTATATGCCCAACCATTACAACTTTGCATCGGTACCACTCTTGATTGCTGTTACTACAATTATTATTGCATTTTATGCAATTAAAAGGTGGCTTTTTCATTACACTGCAGTCCGGCTATTTCAAAACATATTCTCTCAAGAAACAAAATCTCGAAAATTACTATGAAATCAAAGATTAGTCTACAAAATATATACGTTATTAGAAGGCCTAATATATCTATAAAATTATAGTGTAATCATATTATTATTAGTTTTGTACGTATAGGCGTTAGAAAACAAATAAACTGAACTCAAAACCTTACTTTTTGACGACAAAATCTTCAATACGTTGTATCGGCGACGTTTATTGACGGTGAACGGTCAAATTTTGTGGGGATATCTGGCTAGTGTTGCTATCTTAAAATAATAATAGATGAACGATTAGTATGAAAACTACCCCGTAATTGATAATGGCTTTTTCAAAACTTGGCTGTTTCATGCCACTTTCCCCCTACTGTTTTGTGGTTCCCTTCTGACAATGAGATAAGATTTTCCTAACTCTAACCTATAAACATTGTGCCATCTTGAAATTTTAATTTTTGTGTATTTACAACAGTTTAAGGATGTACGAGCAGGGTACTGGGTGGGGGATAGACCGGTCCGGTCGCGGGGTAAAGGGGTTATGGCCGCAGCATTGCGTATGGCAACACTGATTATTATGATTATTAAGGCAATGTTATCAGTAAATTCAAAATAAACGTTGAGTGTAACACGTGCGAATATAAAATTATGGAAAGTGAAATGAAATAGAAAACTATCTATTGGGATGAAAATTTAGCAGAATTCCTAAAATTAGGTTAGTATTTTTGACACTTACTTTGCTTTAATGGTCTGTAGTGTTGCCATTTAGTTTAAGAGCTAACAAAAGCAAGCTAATTTTCATAAATATCTCTTAATTTAGTCGGTTTAGTACGGTTTTTTATTTTTTTAATATCTTTATGAATGTCTTAACTTTTAATTAGATAGTTTTATTTTTATATTCTGGGGCGAATTTGGGTGAAAATTATGAAAACATGTCGTCTATCTGTCACTTTGCCATAAGACTAATGTTAAATATGCTTACTTTTGAAATCAATTATTTCTTTAAATAGTCGGTTAACCCTCTTCAAATTTTGAGAATTTGTTTAGACATATTTAAACTACATATAAAAAAAATCAAGCCGTTTATAAGAAAACAAATTCAAAAATTTTCCAATTTTTTTTCGCGTTATGTAAAGGGAAAATGGGAAAAAATAAAATACGCACCTCCAAAAGATTAACAGTAAAAGCTCAACTTTATCAGAATTTGGATACGCGTTTGAAAAAAAAATTGGAACACTGTAATAAAGATGTTAAAGTTTTGGACGTTCTAAAATTTTTTGTAACTTTAAAAGAACACGTTGTGCATTTTTGTATTACCTTTTTTTGAAATTTGAGACGACTTTAATAAACAAACTTTAGATCCAAATATTATCGTTTTAGTGGTAATCAATTTTGTCTTTGGTAAACTTAATATTAACAGTTCGCTGTTCAAAAGTGATATTTTAGAAAATAAAACAAAATCAAAAGTCCGTTTTTAACTGTGGGATTATGTTTTATGTATTATGTTTTTTACATTTATTATTGGAAACAAAAAATAGACAAGATGTGCCCCTCTAAATTTTAATTTCAGTTTTAAGTAGAGGATCGAACTGGGCAATGTTTGTCTTTATAAAAAAAAAGAATATAAGAAAACTTATGTTCTTTCTCATAGTTAAAACCGCTTTGTTTATTTAGTTTGATTTTTTAAAATTTATTGTTTTATTATCGTTTACTGTTAGAGACTTTTTTTAAATTAAACCACACCAAAACAGTGGTATTTAGACTTAAACTTCGTTTATTGAAATCGTTTCCAATTTTAATAAAAAATTGAAAAAAGGATAAAAGGAAAAATATACACCGATAATCTTATACAGCGACAAACAAAATCTGGATGGTTGCAGAAAATAATTAAATCAAAAACAAATAGGTATAGGTCTTTTTTATATTCGTAAATTTATTTGAGTATTATCTTCGAGCACAAAACGCATATTTTCAAAATTTTAATCGAGACAAAAAAATTCTAATCGAAAATAAATTACATTCACAATTAGTCAATTTTATGAATTTTTGTTACTAAAATAATTATTTCTTAGGACCATTTATGTTTGCGATAAGAACGGCGTTATTTTGGAGCGAAATCACAGATTTTTTGCCGGCGTACTTACATCACAATGCGATAAAAAAATTCCAGAATTTCAATCTCCGAAATAAAATATTTTACATCAAATTTGATTTTGCTTTATAAACATTTTTAAAGATAAATTCAGCTCTAAATTTTCCAAATTCGATTTAAATAAATAAAAACACACCCTCCGTTCTTGTTTAATAAAAAAAGAAACGAATCAATACAAAAGTAAATATTTTTTTAACTTGTGTTACCAAAATTAATCTATTCCATTAGCGCCCATTGATCGTTTTTGATTAAATTAGAATTAAATACACTTCAAAACTAAAATTTACAAATTAAAAAAAAAGTCACTAACTGATTAAGTAATTTGAGATATTTACTACGTTTCCACAGTCATTCAATACGGGTTGAATACGGATTCAATACCGTTGTCGGGTGAAAAGTGATCATGGAAACCCTGATTCAATACGTATTGAACACGATTTAGATTCAGATACGATACGGTAAATTTTAGGATCGTATCTGAATTTCAACGTATTGAGTTCTATGGAAACCCGTAACTCGCGATCGTGCATCGGCAATTGGAGATCACTGGCGCTTTCTAATGATAATTTAAAATATATACACCTTTATATTAAATTGTCATGAAATTTAATAGAATTATAGCACACAATAAAATAAACAACACAATTTTATTTCGAACCTGCTCTACGTATTAACCTAGAAAATAAGATTTCCGAAAACAGCTGATTGCTGTATCGTAAATGTATTCAATTCGTATTCAAAACTATTTATGGAAACACGTACCTGTTGGATCGCAAATTCGTATTCAATCCGTATTGAATAACCGTGGAAACGTAGTAATTATTAAAGACATAATTTACACAATTCAGCAGTGTTGATTTAAAAGTTTTCTTTGTGTTCCAAAAAATAAATTAATTCAGAAAATACTTTGTATTTAAACGTTAATTTATAACCATCGGTTCGGACTGAAATACCTCCCATTTTCAAAAAAGAAAAACTTAAACGGAATTTTGTTAAGGATTGTTAATAAGTACGTCAAAGGTCGACAATAAACATTACATTAATCCTTCACCTCTTTTGATATTTTTTTTATGGAGCCTCAAAGATAAAACTCGTAGAAGTTACACGAAAGATTTATTTGGATTGTATATTCCTTTAAAAATCAATTCAAATCGATTTTCGAGAACTCTTCTTTTTGGGAGGGGATACCTAAATCGTGATGTTTTGCGGTTGGGCAAGAAGGAGCCCCATTAGGAAGAGCCCCTCTAATTAAATAACCATGTAGAGCAAATTTAGAACGCGATTATTAATATGATGGGATGAAAGTAATGCTGCACATCATTAAATATTTCGAAATTCTCTCCATAACGTATGCTTTGAATAATAAAATTATTTCTAGCGCGTCTCATTGTATTTTCTGTGGATTTTTTCTCTTTCTCAATCGATCCTTTGCAATTTCATACTGTCATTTGCGTTTTGATGAAGTAATTAGGCTTCAAAGATTAATAAAGACGTGCCACGATTTGTCTCGGATCTACTAATTTGTTCTGACAAAGTTATACAACGGCTCTTTATTTGGCATTTTACAGTAGTAAATTTTAATTAAGCGCCGTAAATTTTTTTTATCGTCAATCTTTAAATTTAATTACCTACCTCAAAATTATTTTGTATAGTCAGAGCTTAAACAAATTATTGGTCGGGGAAATTCAAACAACTTGGAAGCTGACAAAGGTTTTTATTAAATAATTTAGAAAAGTTAAACTAAATTGAAATGAAACAAATTGTTTTTTACATATTTTAAGTAAGAATGTCAAATTCATAAATTTCGGCGCGTTTTTTGGTTGTAAAAATTATAGGGTGGTGCATTCTAAAGTCGATAAATTTGAGCGCTTTAAAGTTAAAATTATTTGAAAAATGGATTTAATCATTTTATAATTAATTTTACAGTTTAATTGATAATAACTAAATATTATATAATTAATTTTATATCTATTTCCTTATTTAATTTGATCAAATTCAATTTTAGGTAGATAAACAATTAGTCCAAAAGAAAAATCAATTGAATGATTCTTCCAACACTTCAAATCTATTCCCATAAAAAGAAAGTCTAAATAAGTATGAAAATTACTTCATTCCTAGCCATTTGATTACCAAATAATAATTCTAAGTATTCTCTCACAATTAAATCGCTTTATATAAAATTAATAGGGAATTGTGTTAGATTCCAAAAAGAGTCGAAATTTCAATTAATTGTTGTTTTGAATTTTTTTAACAAGAGACGGTATTGAAGATTTACATAATTTATTAATTAAACACGCTCGTTTTGTGCTTTTATAAGGAAAGTTGAGAAAATTTAAGTTTTTGATTCATATTTGGTCATTGTCTAAGCGACCTTTAAAACTACGATAAACTTCCTCTGGTTTATAGGAATAGATATCCTTTATAAGGCTCGGAATTGTTCAATTATCTTGTTCTAACTAATCATTAACACATTTACTAATAATGGTACCGCAAAGTCAAAATGTTTTATTGTTGTTGTAAATTGTCATGAAAGGACTCTTTCTGCAGCCTTCAAGGTGTGTGAACTCTTAAGGGATATTTTATTTGTTTTGTCCTGAAATGCTTTCGTTTGAGTTTTAAAAAGAGATATGTCTAAAATAAGAGTCAAAGGTGTGAGTTTTTACACTTCGTATTAATAAATAAGAAATGCAATAATACCTTACTTTCTCTGAGTTAAATAATCGATTGTTATGCTTTGCCATTGTTGTTATTAAAGCTTTTTGACTTGATAATTAATTTAGAGAAAAGTATTTATCATATTTTTTTATTCTCAATGGGATCACTCCAAATAGTAACACAATCAATTAATCATATCAAAGAGCTTGTTAACAATTAAAAAACCGGCACCGTTTATGTCAAAGTATATTTAAACATATTGTTCTTGAACGTATCGAAATGTTAACAATTTTATTGTCTGCTCTTTAGAAAATTTAAATATTACGAAAGAGATGTGTAATATGCGTTTTTATAATTTTTATTCAAATGTCACGATTTCTTAATTTTATGCTTTTCAAAATTAGAAATAGGAAGAGAGTAAAACCAATATGTAAAAATAGATACATATATTTTTTTATGAAAAGTTTAACTACAAAAGTTACTCTTCTACTTTTGTACATTCTTTTACTTAACAAATATTTTTAAATAAGTTTTGAACTTTTACGTAACGAAAAACTCATTTGATTCCATACAAACATAAAAATATTTAGGTACAAAAATAACAGTATGTAAAACCCAATTCAAAATAAATCCACAAGAATATTAAACATTGTCAGTGCTTCTTGAATAGCTTGTTAATAATTTTATAAGAGGAGTCGTCTCCTAAATTTGTGAATAGATTTGATGATTAATTATTAGTTTTATAAAATAACTTATAATTCTGTATCATGGGTTGCTGGAGCTTGGGCTATCACTGCTATCGGATAACAATTTTTGCAAATCAATTCCTTCAAACTTGGGCGCATCGTTACTATTTCCTGCATGAGCCAGAAACAGTTCCTTGAGAAAACCCAATTCCTTGGTAAGGTTTTTACTTTTCTTCCAAGATAGTGTTCATGCATTTATGTACGTAATGTCATAAAACATTTTTCAAAATTAACGATATTTTTCGACTTCTAATCATTTATAAAAAAAATAAAATTTTGCTTTTTCATAACCTATAGGTATTGAAACAGCCAACCCAATTTTTGAAAAAGCCATGTTTTTATTACAAGATTAAAACTGCACATTAACGAAGATATTATTTAATAATAATCTTAAGCTATAATTTTAGATCTTATATAATTATAAAACGTTTTAAATAACGCAAACTCTCGATAAAATATTTACTTACATAAATCTAAGAAACTGTCAAAAAATTTGACGTTTGAGATCAATCATTGCAAAAACTTAAAAACGTTTTTAGCAAAAATAATGCAATTTCCCTTTTTCGCCACAGGATTTATATGCCCAACCATTACAACTTTGCATCGGTACCACTCTTGATTGCTGTTACTACAATTATTATTGCATTTTATGCAATTAAAAGGTGGCTTTTTCATTACACTGCAGTCCGGCTATTTCAAAACATATTCTCTCAAGAAACAAAATCTCGAAAATTACTATGAAATCAAAGATTAGTCTACAAAATATATACGTTATTAGAAGGCCTAATATATCTATAAAATTATAGTGTAATCATATTATTATTAGTTTTGTACGTATAGGCGTTAGAAAACAAATAAACTGAACTCAAAACCTTACTTTTTGACGACAAAATCTTCAATACGTTGTATCGGCGACGTTTATTGACGGTGAACGGTCAAATTTTTGTGGGGGATATCTGGCTAGTGTTGCTATCTTAAAATAATAATAGATGAACGATTAGTATGAAAACTACCCCGTAATTGATAATGGCTTTTTCAAAACTTGGCTGTTTCATGCCACTTTCCCCCTACTGTTTTGTGGTTCCCTTCTGACAATGAGATAAGATTTTCCTAACTCTAACCTATAAACATTGTGCCATCTTGAAATTTTAATTTTTGTGTATTTACAACAGTTTAAGGATGTACGAGCAGGGTACTGGGTGGGGGATAGACCGGTCCGGTCGCGGGGTAAAGGGGTTATGGCCGCAGCATTGCGTATGGCAACACTGATTATTATGATTATTAAGGCAATGTTATCAGTAAATTCAAAATAAACGTTGAGTGTAACACGTGCGAATATAAAATTATGGAAAGTGAAATGAAATAGAAAACTATCTATCGGGATGAAAATTTGCCAGAATTCCGAAAATTAGGTTAGTATTTTTGACACTTACTTTGCTTTAATGGTCTGTAGTGTTGCCATTTAGGTTAAGAGCTAACAAAAGTAAGCTAATTTTCGTAAATATCTCTTAATTTAATCGGTTTAGTACGGTTTTTTATTTTTTTAATATCTTTATGAATTAGTTTTATTTTCATATTCTGGGACGAATTTGGGTGAAAATTATGAAAACATGTCGTCTATCCGTCACTTTGCCATAAGACTAATGTTAAATATGCTTACTTTTGAAATCAATTATTTCTTTAAATAGTCGGTTAACCCTCTTCAAATTTTGAGAATTTGTTTAGACATATTTAAACTACATATAAAAAAAAATCAAGCCGTTTATAAGAAAACAAATTCAAAAATTTTCCAATTTTTTTTCGCGTTATGTAAAGGGAAAATGGGAAAAAATAAAATACGCACCTCCAAAAGATTAACAGTAAAAGCTCAACTTTATCAGAATTTGGATACGCGTTTGAAAAAAAAATTGGAACACTGTAATAAAGATGTTAAAGTTTTGGACGTTCTAAAATTTTTTGTAACTTTAAAAGAACACGTTGTGCATTTTTGTATTACCTTTTTTTGAAATTTGAGACGACTTTAATAAACAAACTTTAGATCCAAATATTATCGTTTTAGTGGTAATCAATTTTGTCTTTGGTAAACTTAATATTAACAGTTCGCTGTTCAAAAGTGATATTTTAGAAAATAAAACAAAATCAAAAGTCCGTTTTTAACTGTGGGATTATGTTTTATGTATTATGTTTTTTACATTTATTATTGGAAACAAAAAATAGACAAGATGTGCCCCTCTAAATTTTAATTTCAGTTTTAAGTAGAGGATCGAACTGGGCAATGTTTGTCTTTATAAAAAAAAAGAATATAAGAAAACTTATGTTCTTTCTCATAGTTAAAACCGCTTTGTTTATTTAGTTTGATTTTTAAAATTTATTGTTTTATTATCGTTTACTGTTAGAGACTTTTTAAATTAAACCACACCAAAACAGTGGTATTTAGACTTAAACTTCGTTTATTGAAATCGTTTCCAATTTTAATAAAAAATTGAAAAAAGGATAAAAGGAAAAATATACACCGATAATCTTATACAGCGACAAACAAAATCTGGATGGTTGCAGAAAATAATTAAATCAAAAACAAATAGGTATAGGTCTTTTTTATATTCGTAAATTTATTTGAGTATTATCTTCGAGCACAAAACGCATATTTTCAAAATTTTAATCGAGACAAAAAAATTCTAATCGAAAATAAATTACATTCACAATTAGTCAATTTTATGAATTTTTGTTACTAAAATAATTATTTCTTAGGACCATTTATGTTTGCGATAAGAACGGCGTTATTTTGGAGCGAAATCACAGATTTTTTGCCGGCGTACTTACATCACAATGCGATAAAAAAATTCCAGAATTTCAATCTCCGAAATAAAATATTTTACATCAAATTTGATTTTGCTTTATAAACATTTTTAAAGATAAATTCAGCTCTAAATTTTCCAAATTCGATTTAAATAAATAAAACACACCCTCCGTTCTTGTTTAATAAAAAAGAAACGAATCAATACAAAAGTAAATATTTTTTTAACTTGTGTTACCAAAATTAATCTATTCCATTAGCGCCCATTGATCGTTTTTGATTAAATTAGAATTAAATACACTTCAAAACTAAAATTTACAAATTAAAAAAAAAGTCACTAACTGATTAAGTAATTTGAGATATTTACTACGTTTCCACAGTCATTCAATACGGGTTGAATACGGATTCAATACCGTTGTCGGGTGAAAAGTGGTCATGGAAACCCTGATTCAATACGTATTGAACACGATTTAGATTCAGATACGATACGGTAAATTTTAGGATCGTATCTGAATTTCAACGTATTGAGTTCTATGGAAACCCGTAACTCGCGATCGTGCATCGGCAATTGGAGATCACTGGCGCTTTCTAATGATAATTTAAAATATATACACCTTTATATTAAATTGTCATGAAATTTAATAGAATTATAGCACACAATAAAATAAACAACACAATTTTATTTCGAACCTGCTCTACGTATTAACCTAGAAAATAAGATTTCCGAAAACAGCTGATTGCTGTATCGTAAATGTATTCAATTCGTATTCAAAACTATTTATGGAAACACGTACCTGTTGGATCGCAAATTCGTATTCAATCCGTATTGAATAACCGTGGAAACGTAGTAATTATTAAAGACATAATTTACACAATTCAGCAGTGTTGATTTAAAAGTTTTCTTTGTGTTCCAAAAAATAAATTAATTCAGAAAATACTTTGTATTTAAACGTTAATTTATAACCATCGGTTCGGACTGAAATACCTCCCATTTTCAAAAAAGAAAAACTTAAACGGAATTTTGTTAAGGATTGTTAATAAGTACGTCAAAGGTCGACAATAAACATTACATTAATCCTTCACCTCTTTTGATATTTTTTTTATGGAGCCTCAAAGATAAAACTCGTAGAAGTTACACGAAAGATTTATTTGGATTGTATATTCCTTTAAAAATCAATTCAAATCGATTTTCGAGAACTCTTCTTTTTGGGGGGGGGATACCTAAATCGTGATGTTTTGCGGTTGGGCAAGAAGGAGCCCCATTAGGAAGAGCCCCTCTAATTAAATAACCATGTAGAGCAAATTTAGAACGCGATTATTAATATGATGGGATGAAAGTAATGCTGCACATCATTAAATATTTCGAAATTCTCTCCATAACGTATGCTTTGAATAATAAAATTATTTCTAGCGCGTCTCATTGTATTTTCTGTGGATTTTTTCTCTTTCTCAATCGATCCTTTGCAATTTCATACTGTCATTTGCGTTTTGATGAAGTAATTAGGCTTCAAAGATTAATAAAGACGTGCCACGATTTGTCTCGGATCTACTAATTTGTTCTGACAAAGTTATACAACGGCTCTTTATTTGGCATTTTACAGTAGTAAATTTTAATTAAGCGCCGTAAATTTTTTTTATCGTCAATCTTTAAATTTAATTACCTACCTCAAAATTATTTTGTATAGTCAGAGCTTAAACAAATTATTGGTCGGGGAAATTCAAACAACTTGGAAGCTGACAAAGGTTTTTATTAAATAATTTAGAAAAGTTAAACTAAATTGAAATGAAACAAATTGTTTTTTACATATTTTAAGTAAGAATGTCAAATTCATAAATTTCGGCGCGTTTTTGGTTGTAAAATTATAGGGTGGTGCATTCTAAAGTCGATAAATTTGAGCGCTTTAAAGTTAAAATTATTTGAAAAATGGATTTAATCATTTTATAATTAATTTTACAGTTTAATTGATAATAACTAAATATTATATAATTAATTTTATATCTATTTCCTTATTTAATTTGATCAAATTCAATTTTAGGTAGATAAACAATTAGTCCAAAAGAAAATCAATTGAATGATTCTTCCAACACTTCAAATCTATTCCCATAAAAGAAAGTCTAAATAAGTATGAAAATTACTTCATTCCTAGCCATTTGATTACCAAATAATAATTCTAAGTATTCTCTCACAATTAAATCGCTTTATATAAAATTAATAGGGAATTGTGTTAGATTCCAAAAAGAGTCGAAATTTCAATTAATTGTTGTTTTGAATTTTTTTAACAAGAGACGGTATTGAAGATTTACATAATTTATTAATTAAACACGCTCGTTTTGTGCTTTTATAAGGAAAGTTGAGAAAATTTAAGTTTTTGATTCATATTTGGTCATTGTCTAAGCGACCTTTAAAACTACGATAAACTTCCTCTGGTTTATAGGAATAGATATCCTTTATAAGGCTCGGAATTGTTCAATTATCTTGTTCTAACTAATCATTAACACATTTACTAATAATGGTACCGCAAAGTCAAAATGTTTTATTGTTGTTGTAAATTGTCATGAAAGGACTCTTTCTGCAGCCTTCAAGGTGTGTGAACTCTTAAGGGATATTTTATTTGTTTTGTCCTGAAATGCTTTCGTTTGAGTTTTAAAAAGAGATATGTCTAAAATAAGAGTCAAAGGTGTGAGTTTTTACACTTCGTATTAATAAATAAGAAATGCAATAATACCTTACTTTCTCTGAGTTAAATAATCGATTGTTATGCTTTGCCATTGTTGTTATTAAAGCTTTTTGACTTGATAATTAATTTAGAGAAAAGTATTTATCATATTTTTTTATTCTCAATGGGATCACTCCAAATAGTAACACAATCAATTAATCATATCAAAGAGCTTGTTAACAATTAAAAAACCGGCACCGTTTATGTCAAAGTATATTTAAACATATTGTTCTTGAACGTATCGAAATGTTAACAATTTTATTGTCTGCTCTTTAGAAAATTTAAATATTACGAAAGAGATGTGTAATATGCGTTTTTATAATTTTTATTCAAATGTCACGATTTCTTAATTTTATGCTTTTCAAAATTAGAAATAGGAAGAGAGTAAAACCAATATGTAAAAATAGATACATATATTTTTTTATGAAAAGTTTAACTACAAAAGTTACTCTTCTACTTTTGTACATTCTTTTACTTAACAAATATTTTTAAATAAGTTTTGAACTTTTACGTAACGAAAAACTCATTTGATTCCATACAAACATAAAAATATTTAGGTACAAAAATAACAGTATGTAAAACCCAATTCAAAATAAATCCACAAGAATATTAAACATTGTCAGTGCTTCTTGAATAGCTTGTTAATAATTTTATAAGAGGAGTCGTCTCCTAAATTTGTGAATAGATTTGATGATTAATTATTAGTTTTATAAAATAACTTATAATTCTGTATCATGGGTTGCTGGAGCTTGGGCTATCACTGCTATCGGATAACAATTTTTGCAAATCAATTCCTTCAAACTTGGGCGCATCGTTACTATTTCCTGCATGAGCCAGAAACAGTTCCTTGAGAAAACCCAATTCCTTGGTAAGGTTTTTTACTTTTTCTTCCAAGATAGTGTTTTCACTTTTAAGTTGACTAACTCTCGACATCGTTTCTTGGGTTTTCATCTTCGATTTTATCCGACTCCTTTTTACAGCCTAAGGAATTTTAAATGTTACAAATGTCATTATATCTTGTGTTGATAGCATACCAAATTATTACGATCTCTTTTTTTTCTGTACTCATCTGAATCGTCTCCCGATTCAATTTCTTCTATTTTCTTTCCTTTTCCACGTTTTGGTGCCATTATTTTTTAAAATTTCTGTGTGTACTAACTATAACTATATGTGTAGTAGACTACAAATATTGTGCAATATTATGGAGTGTTACAATTTTGAGGTTATTAGTACGTACCACTTTCTTTTTAATGTAATTTAGTTGTATTTGATTGATTTGAAGACGGTAGTCGTCTTATAGCACAAAATATAACAAAGTCACGGATTAATTATTCTTTTATTTGAGTTTTATTAGTTCATTGGAAATTACTCTTACTAGAAATGTCAAAGTTCGCGAATTTAAGAATTGAAACATCCCAGCTTTAGTTATTTTCTTGCGATTAGTGTGGATCACTTTATTACAGGTAACTATTTGTCGGATTATTTTTATCTGTTTTTGTTATACTTTTTTTAATCTTTAAGGTTTTCCTATCACACGATACATTTTGCTTTACTAAAACATTTTAAAAATGTATCGCAAGATGTCTCTTTTACGTACTATGATTTAAATATAATCTACTACGTCTCATTTTTTCATTTCTATAACAATAGTGACCACGTGCGTTTATGAATTAACAATATGGATTCCGTTGATTTAATTGTAATAGCATAAATTGTGAAAAGAAAAAGATTAATTACATCGATGTTTTTATTAGCACGGATTTATAGAAATTATTTAAATAAAATTCTGTTAACTTTTTGGATTTCAAAGCAAGAAGAATTATACAAAATACCCAAAGCATTGTTAACAGTCAAAATATTTATAGTATTTTTTGTTGTTTTAAAAAAAGTATTTCAATCTTCATTCATTATTTAAATAACATACATTCACCGAACAATAAAAAACCCCAAAAATACTTTTTTTTAATCTGGTATTAAATGTGATTTTAATAGACAATTGCCTATTATATTTTTTTACTTCTAACATGTAAGAAAATGTATTATAATTCATAAAACAGTTTTTTCAACCATATTGTGCTTGCACAGTAGGTAATTTAATTTTTTAAATTTTAATTTTTGCTTAACGTTTGGTGTTAATTAAAACATTGTATTTCATTACTTAAACGGTTATATTTAAAAAACAAATAATATTTTTTAGATACTTGGCGTTTTTCATAGTTATTCATGAATCCATTATGAACGATTCTGTATCCACATTTTAAAAGTCACGTGACGCTAAACTCGTTTTTCATTTGTCAACAAGAAACAAAATTCGTAGCAAAATTAGGACTTGTTCTATTTCTAAAATTCAGTTTTTTTTTTGGGTGCCAGCTCCCTTTGCCGGAACAGTACAGTCAACGACTGACGTGGCTGTACAGGAAGAGTCACGTGATGCGTGACCCTCAAAAGCAAAAGTTTAGGAAAAAGGTACAAAATCTGTAAGAGAAATTGTAGATCTGAAAGAGAAAGAACCCTGAAATAAATTTCATACACCTTCCGAGTCCGACGCAGAGGGTCGGAGTCGCAAAATGCATGAAGGCTGAAACGCAAAATATATGATTAGTACATGTTTTTCCCGGCTTGACTGAAACGCCAAGGTCTAGGTTCCCATGGAAGCTCGGGGACAGAGAAAGAAAACTTGAAAAAGACAAAAATTCAGTAAACCACACGATGTAAGGGTGGACTTTTAGGTACCCCCACCGCGCATTCCAAATAGTTATCCGACAGGTAACTGTGTACGCAGGTAAAAGCGTTTCATGTACTACCGCCTTTAGTAAAGGTTTTCTTCTTGCGATACATGATATTAACCATTTTGGTTTTTGAACAGGTTGAAAAAATAATCATTGGCGCTTCAATTAGGGGAGATCGGGTATGGTTGTCACAAAAGCCATAACAGCAAACCTAATGAATTAATAAATTTGTTTACCCGTGTCAAGGAAGCCCGAGCACAATACCTCCTTGCGTACTTCACTTCAGTTCTCTCTGAAATACCGTATAAAAAATATATACGTTTGTATTTTTTGTACAGTGAAAGTGATTTTTTGTGAATCTGTGTTGAGTCTCGTAAGTATGGGAGACCGGGGTTGGAAGTCACATTTTTTTTTCTTTTGTATTTTTAGAGCTCATGGTCTTAATTTATAAATGACATTTATATATCAATAGATAGTGTTTTTATTCTAGTTTAAGAAAAACAAAACTTTTTCTCTGCCATTATCTAATGAGCAGATATTATAATTTTTCTGAAAAAAAAAGTGCGACTTTCAACTCCGTGTCAGGGATAGTTGTCATAGTGTCTGGGGTAGGTAATCACTCGCTAAATAAAAAGTAAAATTATAATATGTTCTCTTTAGATAATGGTAGACAAAAAGTCTTTATTTCTTTTTAAACTAGAATAAATACACTATCTATTGATATATAAATGTCATTGATAAATTAAGACTATGGGCTCTATAAATACAAAAGAAAAAAATTGTGAATTCCAATCCCGGTCTCCCCTACAATGTTTTATTAGTTGTTAATATTTACAATCCAGCTCGAACACCGCTATTCAGCAACAGGATCCGTGCGTGATCAAATTACCTTTAATTTATTTTAGTTTACTGAACACTTTAGAGCAAGTTATACCTTAACTATGTTTAGTTTTTTTGAGAAAACTTCGTTTTGTTAATAATTTTTTTGTTTAAGTGTAGTTTTACTTTAATAACTTGTTTTATTTGTAAATATAGAACCATTGCACAATTTATCTTTTTCCTGCCATTCCAATGGAAGAACGTTCCATCGAAGTGCTGCAAGAAATTGGGCTACTGACGACAAAAGTGCAATTTGAAAATCTTTCTTGTCGAAGTATTTATTGTGCTAGTTTTAAGTTGCCCTAATGATAGCGACAATAGTTACAAGATTGGATGGCCAATCAGGTATTTAATTACAATTATTGTTATTTATAAGTTGTAAAAAAATGGTATCACAGATGTACTGGACGAAAAACACGTATAAATGGGCGCACTACAAGAAGTGGTTGCGGAAAATCGTGGAATACCCTTGAAGAATACTTGGTTTGAAAAATCCAATTTAAGTTTCAGAACCATTCTTCTAATAACTTATGGCTTCATTCTAAACTTAACAGTTTCTTCTATGGAACTTCAATTTCAAGTAAGCAACAAAACGGTTATAGATTGGTGTGTATTTTGTAGAGAAGTGTGCTTCCGTTATGTTGCGAACAACAAAATTGGAGGTCCTGGGTTGAACGTCGAAATCGATGAAACCCACATATATAGACCAAAGTATAATCGGGGAAGATTAACACGAGCGAAATTATGGTGTCTTGGCGGAATCTGCAGAGAAACAAAAGAAATATTTGCAATTCTTATCAGAAACAGAAGCAAAACAAGTTTGCATAGTTTGATTCGTGATAACGTTGCTTCAATGTCATTCGTACACACCGATTCTTAGGGTGGCTACATCAATATTGAACAACCATTTAATCAAGATACAGGTTTGGGATGTGATATGGGTGAACATTCCACCATAAATCACAAACGCGAATTTGTGAATGAAATTGTCATACCACATCCTGAAACAGGTAAAAACATTCATATTATATGTAACACAAATAATATCGAAAGGCAGTGGCGCGAATTGAAACGCAGCATCCGATCTTATCGTTCTTACATTTATAACGAAGAAGAGAGAAACCATTCTCATTTATACATTCAAGAACACATTTACCGCCACAATTACCTAAACCCCATATAAGACACATATACACCATTAATTGTTTTCTTGCAACACGTGAAAGAGATGTATAGCGGTGTAACGTTTGAAAACTTGAGTGATGAGTGATAAATATTTGTAAAAAGGAAGACAACAATAATGAAAACCAATACTAAATTAAGGTATATACCTAAATTATTTTATTTTGTTTAATTTGCTAGAAGTTTGAATTTCTATTTAGTACGCATGCGTCATCAGCTGTTCAATGCTGTTACCACAGAATACTCACTTAAAGAAGCGAAACTTGGCCCTTTTTTATCGGCACTATATCTACGCGCATGACCCGCTCCGTTAACATGGCGTCGTAAAGCTTGGATTTAGATTCAACAAATCGCACACATTCTGTTTCTTTCTATCTTATTGTCTAAATTCATTTGAGGAACATGAGTATGTTTTGCGAGCGACCTCTATCGCAGGGAGGAGACAAACTCATTGAAAATAAGTAGGTTGCAATGCTATCGGAACTCAGTTATTAGTAGTTATTTACCGATTTTTGAAACATAAACAAAACTACTACACTTATACTTATAAATTATATATGATAACTATGATTTTCGTATTAATTTATGTTGTTTCTAACAGTTTTAAGCATAACGCATTTCAACTTTTAAACTGAAGGTATTTTAAAACTCGCGCTACCCGCTACGTTAAGATGGCGAACGTCACGTGATATGGGAACCTGAAGATCAAAGGTGCCGACGACAAGTTTCGCTTCTTTAAATGAGTACCTATTCTGTGCTGTTACTACATGTCCACAATGGCGACGTAAACATCGAACTATTTTGAAAAAAAAATTGTTAATTACATACGTCTCGTAGATGATTGACTATCAGCAACTCATCTATTCACGTTATTTAGTGGTTTACTACGAATTTTAAAAAAATTTTGCTCCGTCCGTGATTCTTCACTCGTACCGTTTTCCTTAAGAATTATTATTTTTTTCTATATAAATATGATGAAAATACGTCTTTATCATTTAAAAGTACTGTTTTTTAGGTTAAAAAGCGCTGCAAGAAATTTGACTACTGCCGACAAAAGCACAATTTGAAAATCGTTTATGTCGAAGTTATAATTGTGTTCGAGTTTGAAACTGTCCTTATGATACCGACAATAGTTACAAGATTGGATGGGGAATCAGGTATTTAATTACAATAATTATTAGTTATAAGTTGTAAAGAAATGGTATCAAACCAATAGAATTAGTTGTTATAACTTCACCCTATTTATTTCTAGCGAAGTTTGAATACCATTAGACATATAAATTAGTGCAAATTCAAGATGTGTTTAATCTATCTGTGGCAACTACCCAAACAAATTAAGCCACTGCACCACATGGACAGTAATGTATAAGAAACAATAAAATTGTTGAGAAAAGAAGCCTGTGGCATCAGTGCAAAGTGTGTAAATTACACTTTTACCTGAGGGAGCACTTAAGTATCAATACTTCTAATATAAGTATATAAATATGGGTAAGCAGTATTAATCAATATTATATAACTGCAGTAGTGTAAAGTTAAATTATTTTTAGTACCATGTTTAAGTTTGGTAATCCATCAATTCTTAAATTGCAACAAGACATGCATAGATGTATTGACAAAGTGCTAAGAATATAAGAAGAAAATTCAACAATTTACAAGTACACCTCAGCTTAAAGTAAAATGAAGGATTAATTTCTTTATGAATATCTTAGCCAGCAAATTGTATAATAAAAGAGAAAATAATCCAACTGTGCTGATGAAAAATAATTTAAGCTACTCTTCTTCTTTTGAGTGTCTTCTTTGCTGCATTTCAAATTGAAAATCCATTTGTATGGAATCTTTAAGTAAAGGTTCTTTCATAAAAAAGAAATACAATCCTTGTTAAACTTGCAGATGTGTAAGAAACTCTTGAAGGAATGCACTGTACTATAGTGCTCTTTTTATGTAAGTATAAGCAGTAGAATTAGTTGTAATATACAGTCAACTCGCGTTATAACGAAGTTCGATATAACGAAAATCTCGATATAAAGAAAGAAACCGCCGGTCCCTTGAAAATCTCGCTTTATAACGAAAATTTTAATGGGTTTTGGTCCCCTCGATATAACGAAGTTTTCTTGACCAAAGTCTAATAATTTTTGTTAAAAAAGTAAGTACTGTAGGTATGTTATATAATTTACATAATGTGTTTCTACACAATTTTTGATTTTTTTATCTTAAAGAAATGCAAACTTAACACTATCAATTATCAATTACTTGCAAAGCCATGACCTTGACGACAGTGTATTCTCAAGTATCTTAAATCTGGAGAACGCAATTGAACGGACACGTACAGTCACCTGCATACAAACTAAAATTACGGAGTTTTTTTTAGATTATACGTGTTTCTATTTGTATTATTTCTATTGTTTTTTTTTTTATTGTTGTTTTCTATTGTTTTATTATTTTTTTTTACATTTCTGCGTTATATTGGTTATTTTAATAAACGACAACGAATTTGTGGTGTTTTGGATTGATTAATTCTATATCTCTAAACAAAGTAAAAATTTGTTAATTTATGCTTTTATAATAAGGAATTTCGATATAACGAACTTTCGATATAACGAACTTTTTCGTGGGTCCCTTGAAATTCGTTATAACGCGAGTTGACTGTATTAACAATTACTTATTTTTAGTAAATTGAAACAATGAAATACACAAAGAATGAAAAAAATCAAGTTTAAAAATAAATCGGCATTTGGCCAGTAATGCATGAAATCCTAATTAAGGCATCAAAATAAGTCTGAATACTTTCAATTTTTATTCTGTTGCTGGTTCTATGAGCTTCGAAATACAGAAAATAAAGAAATAGGTCAATGACAGAAGATCAGAATGCATAATACCAGAATAGTGAAGAAAGCTTGAGACATATCACCCAGACGTAGTTCACTGGATAGACCAAGGAGGAGGTGGAAAAATGTGCCGGAGTAAAACAAGCTATTGGCTTATAGAGAAGAAAATGACTTTCAATCTCACTGGATCACAAGTTATTAGAATAAATACAATCTTTTTCCACAAATCATAATCGTTTTATACATTAAATATAATACGGGTTAGGTACAAAAGTAAGTAAAAATAATTCTTGATAGAGAAAATTATTAGATTTTGCGTTGGAGTAAATTAGAGTTGAATGCACAAACAAAGTGAACAGAGCAAAGTAACAATAATGTTATAATAAGTAAAGGTTAAAATATAAAGCACTAAGAGTATGTAACGTAGGTGTAAGATTTCTGTAGCACACTTGTGTGTCGAACTACTACTACTACTATTTAGCGCCGTGTCGTCGCGCAATCGCACAGAGTTAAACGCGATCGTCTAGGGCATCTATTGCATTATCCTTAACACCCCCACTCAATTGATGGTCCGCAGACGGAAGTAGTCCCATTCTGCTTCTGCATCTCTCGTGGTCCACCCTTGGTAACGGCTTGGTGAGAACATCCGCTACCATGTCTTCCGAAGGTAGGTATTCGAGAGAAATTGGATAGTTCCTTATTGCATCTCGAATGAAATGATACTTGATGTCGATGTGTTTTGATCGAGCGTGATGTACAGGATTTTCGGCTAACTTTCCGGCACCTTGATTATCGTTGTACATCTTGATTTTGCAAATGTCCTTGAAACCCAATTCTTTTAGGAAACCAAGTAAGAAAATTGCTTCCTTGCTCGCGTCGCTAACAGCCATATATTCAGCCTCGGTCGAGGATAAGGCGACCGTGCGTTGTTTACGCGATTCCCATGAAATTGCGGATTTTCCAAGGATTACGGTGGATCCGGTATAGGATCGACGGTCGATGGGGCAGTTACCCCAGTCGGCGTCAACAAAGCATACTGGTGCTTCGTCGTCTGGTGTAAATTCTAATCCGTGGTGCTTCGTGCCTTTCAAGTAACGCAATACTCGTTTGGCGGCAATCCAATGTTCTTTTCCGAAACAATTGTTAAATTGACTTAATACACTCACGGAATATGCGATGTCCGGGCGAGTCGCTACTGCAAGGTACATTAAAGCGCCCGTTAATTCGCGATAAGGTAGGTTACAGCGTTCTTCCTCGGATTCGGGGTTGGCCTTAGAAAGTTTGCAGTCTGTGGCAAATGGTGTCGCAACTGGTTTGCAATCTTCCATGCCGAACCTCTTTAATATGTCCTCGATATAACCACTTTGTAATAGTCGAATCTTGTCCCCTTCTCGTAGGATTTGGATTCCTAAACAGTAGGAAGCTTCTCCAAGATCTCTGACATTGAAGATGGAGGCCAATGAACGCTTTATCTGACGCTCCAGCTTCGTATTACTGGAAAATATCAAGATGTCGTCGACGTAAAGTAAAACAAAAGTTTTCTTATCTCTATCAACGTATATGCAAGGGTCTGATGCTGTGGGAGTGAGCCCGATTTCTTGTAGGACTGAATCGATTTTACAATTCCACTGGCGGCCCGCTTGTCGCAGTCCGTACAATGCCTTCTTCAGCTTGCAGACTTTTCTGGGATTGTCCTGGAGTCGTCTGAGCATGTCACCTGCTTTCCCTCTTAAGGTGTAGTCGGGATCGGTGTCAGACATTCTCTTTAGCATCTCTTCTAAAAGTACAGGCTTGTCCATGTAAATCTCCTCGTCTACTTCACCGTTAAGATAAGCTGACGTTATATCAAGTTGTGAGATTTTCATGCCTTGTTTCGCGGCTAGGGCAACTAAAAGTCTTAGCGAGTTAAGTCTCGCTACCGGAGAGAATGTGTCGTGAAAATCAATGCCCGGTCTCTGGGAGAACCCTCTAGCGACTAATCTCGCTTTGCGCCTCTCGAGAGTACCGGCTGCCGTCCACTTGTTTCGGAGTACCATTCTGCATCCCACTGCTTTAGCTTGCCGCGGTTTGTCTACAATTTCCCAAGTGTCGTTTGAGATTAAGTTCCTAATCTCAGCGTAAACAGCATCTTCCCAATCTGACCTGTGTTCTCCGGAAATTGCTTGTGAAAACGGAATTTCCGAAGCGGTCATTGCCAGATTTGTATCGGTAATTTCTTCAGATTGTTCAGTTGATTCGTGTTCGATACCCTCAAGCTCTTTGTATTGCTTTCTCGGACGACCTGGTTTACCAGTTTTTACCTTTTTCGGTCGGCCTGCGGTTCGTTTGCGAATAACTGCTGAGTCGGTGATGCTGCCTTCTTGTGTGCTCGTCCCCGCTTGGGGCTCGAACGATGCTTGCTCCCGTAATTCAGTTTCCACGTTGTCTTCTACGGATTTACTGGAGTCGGGAGTGTTGTCTCTCGTGGTTTGGATACGTCCGAAATTGGAACGTCCATTTCGTGTTTCCATCGAGATGAATTCTTCGGTTACTTCTTGGATTACGGGTTCGTCGAGGAAGCGAACGTCTCTCGATACGTGAACCTTCTTTTGCGAGGGGATCCATACCCTGTAACCCTTTTGGAATTCGGGATACCCAACAAATATGCCCTCTAAAGCACGGCTGTCGAATTTTCCCTTATTTGTGGTTTTATCCAATATGAAAACCTTGGATCCGAATGGTCGTAGGTAATTCAATTTTGGTTGTTTACCCGTCCACTCGCAGTAAGGAATGTTGCCCTCTAGACTTTGGGTGACGCACCGGTTGCGAATGTGGTTCGCTGCGGCGACGGCTTCGGCCCAAAAGGAAGGAGGCAGTCCCGATGCCTTCAACATGCACCTTGCGGACTCTACCAAAGTCCTGTTTTTTCGTTCTGCAATTCCGTTTTGCTCGGGGGTATACACGACGGTGAGACGTCGTTGAATTCCCGATTTCTTTATGATTTCGTCCATCTCTTTGTTGCAGAATTCGGTTCCATTATCGGATTGAATGGCTTTTAGTTTATTATTGGTCTGGTTCTCTGCGAAATTTTTGAATTCATTAAACTTGTTTTTAACTTCGTTCTTACCTCGCATGAAGTAGACCATGGAGTATCTGCTCTTGTCGTCAGTGAAGGTGACGAAGTAGCGTGCTCCACCTTGTGATGCGGTCCTCATGGGTCCGCAAACATCGCTGTGGACGATTTCAAGCAGTTCTTTAGAACGACTTGTTCGATTGGAAAAGGTAAGCGTGTGAGCTTGCCAGCGATGCACGTTTTGCAAACGCTTGGTACGTTGCTCAGCTTGGGTATTATCCCCTTCTTTGCCATGTGCTGTAGGTCTCTGGCGTTTAGATGTCCTAAACTTTGGTGCCAGAAATCAGCATCTGTTGTCTCGTTCTCAGCTAAATTGGATTGCTGATTTTTTTCGCGAAGGTAAAACAAGTCGCCATCTCGATCAGCTATGATTTTGATTTTGTTGCACTTGTCTTTGACAATCGCTGGGTTTTTTGGTGAACAAGACTTGGTCGCCTTCATCCACGATCCTTGCTATGGATATTAGGTTCGTGCGTAGTTCTGGAATGTGTAGCGTGTTGCGTAGTCTCACCGAATGATTGGCATCTCCATTCCAGGTGGATATGTTGACGTCTCCTTTTGATGCTGCGGTTGAGGTAACATCCGTGGCCAATTTTAGGTTAGATTGTACCTTTCGCACGTTCTCTAGGATATTTTCATTCTTGCATAAGTGTGTAGTGCAACCGCTATCCAGGCACCACCTTTGATCGGTCGTTGGCTTGGAGGCTTGGCTTATGAAGTATGAGGATTGTGGTTGTTCCCCTTTTCGTTTCGTTTTGTCCCTTTTGAAGCAGTCATTATATGTATGACCTCTCTTCTTACAGAAACTGCACTTTGGTTTGTGTGCTTGATTTGTAGAATTGTTTCGAACACTATTATCGTAACGATTTTCTTTCTTTGTGTGATGTTTGGCAAACATCGCCCCTGAAGTTTCGCTTGGCTTTCGAATTCTAGCTTCGTACTCTTCGATGATCTTAATTTTTAATATTTCGACGTTCGGGAGAGTATCTCTAGATTCTATGGCACATCTGAAGTTTTCGAAAGAGTCAGGTAAACTATATAACAACATGATTGACAGTAAGTCATCATTTATTAATACATCCATGTTTTGGAGTTGATCTACGGTATCAAAATACTGGTTTAGATAAACTTTTAAATCGTCATCCTCCGCCATTTTGTTTTGCGTTAGCCGTTTTAATAGCGTAGCTTTTCGGGCAGGACCTTTTGATGCGTAGACACTTTTTAGTTTAACCCAAATATCGTTCGAAGTTTGGCATCCCCGAATATTACATAATTCAGAAGGGCTGATAGCGAGAACGAGATCAGACTTCGCCTTGCGATCTGCAACCAACCATGCTTCGTACGATGTTTGTGCTGTTGAGCTTGCCGTTGACTCGGGCTTCGGGGGTTGTAATCTCTCGCCACTTACGTATTCCCACGTTTCATTTTTTATTAGCACGGCCTCGATCTGGATCTTCCAAGTTTCGTAATTGTTTTTCGAAAGTGTTTCGATCCGTATCGATTGATTCGCCATGTTGCTTTTTGTTATCTCGTTTGTTAGAAAAAGTACTCACGGTTAGATGAACTTTTCTTAAACGATGCAGTTTTTATTCTGATGAGAAACAATATTTATTGTTAGATAAACACCGATCACACACAAGGTATAAAAACTTTCTGTAACGTTGCAATTTTCACTAATAATTTTTTGTGGAGTGCAAAACACCCGTTTCCTTTGTTCCGCTGAACACGTGTTGACACTCAACCTAACTTATGGCACCTGGGCCCATAACCTATTAGATTTTGCGTTGGAGTAAATTAGAGTTGAATGCACAAACAAAGTGAACAGAGCAAAGTAACAATAATGTTATAATAAGTAAAGGTTAAAATATAAAGCACTAAGAGTATGTAACGTAGGTGTAAGATTTCTGTAGCACACTTGTGTGTCGAACTACTACTACTACTACTATTTAGCGCCGTGTCGTCGCGCAATCGCACAGAGTTAAACGCGATCGTCTAGGGCATCTATTGCATTATCCTTAACAAAAATTAAACAAAAACAATCTGCAAAATACTTAATATTTTAATAAACGACGGTGTTATTGATAAAAGTAGTTTTTAAAAAGAAAAACTTTTATCCACTTGTATTTCAAAATGGGGCACCTACGTAAAAATTCATAAGAAAAATAGCTTTATTTTAACGGTAACACCTGCTTTTTTGAAACAAACTATGCAGTTTTCTATTATGCGTTGTTTTAAAAGAAGCAAACATTTGTATTAATTTTTTTATTACGATGGTATACATTTATTAACAGAATATGCTTACCTACAAATTTAATTCCTCTATAATTGAAGTTTATACATAGAAGTAAACTTATACTTTTCTTTATAAATATGTAATTAAATTAAAGCAGATGGGACGGTTCTTTTTTTCATCGGCAATGACTTGTCCCTTAGAAAAATAAATCTATTCATTAGTGGTATTCACCCAAAATAATGAATTTATCAATTTTTTTTCTGAAAAACTATTACCTACAATAATATTACCGTTATAATAACTTAGAATTGTTTTCTTATCTTTATTAATTTTTTCAAAATTATCGTGACATGGTATTTAAAAATTGTGACGGAGGTGTCCAATACAGCCTCTTCTCAGAAATTATAACGGTCATATTGTTATAAAAATTTCTTAGGTAAATTGAATATTTTAGACGAATAGGTACTTATTTATTTTTTAAAATTTGTTGAATTTCTTCCAAAGATTTTCCTTTAGTCTCTGGCACATAAAAGTGACAAAACAGCGCTCCTATAAAACCACAACAACTAAATACGAAGAATGATACATGTATTCCATATAACATCTTTAACCATTGAAATAATTTTGAAGAAGCACTTATTGTTATTGCACCATAAATAATAATTATTCCTAGAGCTTTAGTTTTGATACTGGCAGAAAATATCTCACCAGTTAGAACATTCGGTACAACTCCCAACCCCATGTCAAGCATAATGGCATATAATATCATTCCTGTAATTGGTACCCACATAAACGAAGGTAAATTGTATTCCAAATTTAAAAGTAAAAAATACACTCCCTCTAACAAAAGAACTAACGTTATTCCGATAAGCGACCAAAGCAGTAAAGGCCACCTTCCAAAGCGATCGATTAGGAAAAGATCTAAACCGATAAATACTAAATGCGAAGCATTATAAATTATCGAATTTTCAGATGCTCCTAATCCACCCTTTACATTTACAAAAATAATTTGAAAATAAAAATTATGAGCCGAATATCCGGTAAATTGCTGCAGCGTCCTCAAAACTATTAAAATGATAAACGCTTTGATATTTTCAGAAACAGTAAAGATTTCTTTAAAAGTTCCCTTTTCTGAAATTTGTCTTTTTACATCTTTCTTTAGACATTCTAGTTCCTCTTCAACGTTTTCGATTTGTCTTAGAAACTTTAAAGATGTTCGTGCGTCGTCAATCGATCCTTTTATAAGATAAAAATATGGAGACTCAGGCATAGACATTCCAATGATTATTGATAACACCGAAACTCCCATCGATATGCGAGCAGAGTCCTGTAAAGATGTGTAGGAACCGTAGCAATTGATTAATAATACACCTAGAGCCAATGATAATGTAAATATTGTTCCTAAAAAACCCCTTATTTTCGGTTTACTAATTTCACAAATATATAAAGGCTGAACGGTGAACAGCGCGCCTTCGGCTGCTACTGCTACGATTCTTGCAATGTATAGGCTCGTAATACTTGTGGAATTAACAATTAATAGCCAAGCTATTATTTGTGGCATTGCTGTTAATAAAATTGATGTTTTTCTTCCAATTTTGTCGATAATAACCATACTGAAAGGACTGGATAAAATGTAGCCTAGAGGTCCTATCATGACTATATAAGAAGCGTCGTCTTCGGTTACTTGAAACTCTAATTCCTGATTTAATAATTTTGGAATTGCTGGAGAGGGCCATCCAAAATGTAAACCAGCACTTATTGCCATAAAAGACCCTAAACATATCACTTTATTATGCAATAAAATCTTAATTAGAAATCTCGCAGTATAGTAAAGTTAGGAGCTTTTCACTTATAAAAATAATCGGCAATCTTTTTTGAATACTGTGTTAAATTAAACAGCAATATTTTTAAGCCGGTCTCACATGAACTTTAATGTTATATGTATAAAGTTAAGAAAATTCCTCGTTTCTTGCGAAATTTTTTTGAAAATAATTATTACAAAACGATTTGTTTGAAATCTTTTTTAAATATGAATACCAGTTTTCCAAAAATATAATGCTATTAGTCTATACTTTGTCCGGCCAACAGAAATAGTTATGCCACGCCCCACTAAATTGAACCAATGTATGCAGTGCCCAGTTTCACACGGTACAAATTAATAATAAAGTTTGTCCCCGTTCTTGCAGGACATAAATGCTAATATGGTTGCTTGTGTTGCGTGCTTTAAAAATTAAGCCAATAGAAAAAATTCAATTTAAATTTAGCGCACATTTGTGGGAGTGGCTTAACTATTGCTGTTGGCCGGACAGTGTATAACTCCGTAGTTTTAACTTAATTTTTTATTTTGTTATTTAAAGAAGGTGTAGCAATATTACCTGCTGTAGCAGCAAAAAATTGCATGAATTGTTGATTCTTTTGACTCATAAGGTTTAATGATGTCCTTAAAAGTATATTATATAAATAGCCATAGCAATCATTTTTAAACAAGTATTTAATATAATTTTCTTGTGAAATAATTCAAAATTGTAACGTCTGTAATTACAAAATTATAAATTACTAGTAACAGTATATCCATCTTAAAAATCCATTTTCTAAATAATTTCATCTACAATATTGACAGTAAACGCCAACTTCAGGTGAGTAATTCAGAATAAGTTCACATTTCACATTTGTCAAATCTTCAACTGACAGTAACTAAAATTACTTTGTATTTTAAAAAAAATATAAGATTCGTTTAATGTATTTAAGTAGAATTATTTTTTTCAGCAAAATTCTTTAGATTTTAAATAAAACTCATTGACCAAGTAATATAATTTTATTGTGCACAATTTAGTAATTAGTTTTAATTCAGATTTATTTATCCCTCGATATTGCCTTTTAATAATTGCTGAATTTCCTCTAGGCTTTTGCCCTTTGTTTCTGGCACAACAAAATGTACAAAAAGAACGGCAATAACGCATACTCCTGCGAAAACAAAAAAAGGCAAAAAGAGTCCATAATTATACTCTAACCATTGATATAACTTTGTTGAAACGCAAATGGTTATCGCCAATTAAATATTAACTAAAGCCACAACTTTTGATTTAACACTAGCCGAAAGTAATTCTCCTGCCATCAATGTTGGTATTGATAACAGTCCACTTCCGCGAACAACAGTATACGACAATAAAGCAGTAATTGGGACCCAATGAAATGAAGAAACATCATGCTCGTAATACTGATAATAAAAGTAAATACCTTCGGCCAAGAATGCTACGCTGCTAACCCCAGCCGAAACCATGAGCAGTGGTTTCCTTCCAAAACAATCGACCAAAGTGATAGCACAAAGACTTACAAAAAATAGCATAAAATGAAAAATAATGGAGGAAGTAGTGGCAGATACGTTTGCTTCTGTTCGTTGAAAAATCACTTGATTGTAAAAAGACACATAAGCTCCGCCAGTAAAGTGTTGTGCGGTTCGAAGTCCCATAAGAATCAAGAATGCTTTCAAGTTGCTTCTAATACTGAAAATTGCTTTAATGCTGCTTGGTTCCGACATTTGTCGCTCTACGTCCGCAGTTAAACGTACCAATTCATCATCGACATTTCTAATGTGTCTCAACCATCTTAAAGAACTTCGCGCTTTCTCTAGTTTACCTTTCATAAGCAAATAATATGGAGATTCGGGCATCCAGATAAAGGTGACCAAAAAAAGCAGCGGGATAGAAATAGAAATGTATGCTGATGATCTAAGAGAAATGTAGGATCCGTAACAATTGATAAGAAAAATGCCGGATACAAGGGCAACAGTGAAACTGTTGCCTAATGCACCTCTAATTGCAGGTTCAGAAATTTCACAAATGTATATTGGTATTGCGGTGAACGCACCACCTTCTGAAATGCCTGCAATAATCCTGGCTACGTATAATGAATATGCGGTACTCGAATACGCAATTAAAATCCATGCACAAATTTGCGGAACGGCCAATATTAAAATTGATATTTTTCTTCCGATTTTGTCCAGTAAAATTGCAATCAACGGTGTTCCTAAAATATATCCAAATGGTGTAAGTATTACTATATAAGAGACTTCGGAATGATTGATGTCGTAGTCTAGGCCGTTTGATAATAATTTTGGTATGGCAGCCGATGGCCATCCATATACCAATCCACAACTGACGGACAGCAATATTGCTAAAAAAGTGTACTTTTTAAAGTAACTGTTAAATTTCTAAATGAGTTCTTAAAGTTAAACATTTAAAGATAATTAAAATGTGATAAAGTAGTTTTTGATAAACTGCTTAGGTTAAATGTAAACGAAACATAGGTATATGACAAGATGTACATAGATTTTTGGTTATTTAAAAAAAAAATTACCTGATAAAACACACAGATATTGAGGCCACTGTTTATTTTCTTCTGTATATGATTCAGGCATAATATATCAAAGAAAATATTTAAACTTACATTTTAACAAAGAAGTACCTATATTACTTATTTAATGTAAATTATTGTAAATATGTAAATATCAAGATTTTTAAATAAAACATTTCAAACATATATGACTTTGGCTATTCATTTTATGTCAAAATTGTTTGTTGTTTTGTTATTTGTTTTTAATATTTGTTTCAATATTTAAAAATTTGACAGTAAGGAATATTGCTGCTGATATTTGAGATGAAAAAAAATCGCACTACATAAAACTGAAGAAATAAAGACCTTCAGATTATTGTTCGAATATCTAATCCACAGTTAATGTGCCTTTGGTGAATCAGAAATTCCATTTTACCAAAAGAAGTGATTCAAACATATAGGACTAAGCATACAATAATAAATCATAGGTTACCGAACTTTAATGAGTAAAGACCAAATGATAATTTTCAAAATGCATTACAGATGAATAAATTAATTTTTTTCTTACATTGTTGCTAAACTTTATTCCAACTGGAAAGAAAATCATCAGAAAGACTCCTGAAAAATAAGAAATGAATTGAATGTTATCGTCAGTTGAAACATTATTGTAGCGGGTTCGCTGCAGTTTTAATTAGGGTTGTGAATGTTAAAACGACGATTGTTTATTTTAAGTAATAATAACTGCATTTATTTAATAACGAATTAAAACTTAATAACAAAATTAGTCTAAATATTGGTGCCTTGCTTAACTAATAAATTTATACACTTAAGTAATTTATTTTCACTGTTACACTATTAATTAATTTATTTACATATTATTTATTTATTTTAAGATGTTGGCCGTATTTACTTCGAAGATTTCAATATAACCGCGAGCATTCTAAATATGAGACTTCTTCGGAGACTCTTCACCGTTGAGCTGCCTTCCGAGACGGTCGAGACTTCCCCCCAAAACTAACTGATCGTAGCCTTCATTTCGCCTTATATGTGTCCCGAAGAAGAAGCTTCTTAGATATTCGAGAATTTCCTGAATATTCCGTTCGCGACACGACTTTCTAGTTCTTATGTGTTCATGCGTGTTATGCGCTTGTTGTAGATAACGTGGGCTCCTTACATTGTAATAAGATATGTTAAAACAACAAAAATGTTCTAAAATAAAAGAAAAGTTCCCGTGTGATTTTTGCCAAATATGAGTGAGCAGAATCTTGTTAAAAGACCATGTTCCTGTTCAGATACTTCTGCTTATATTCTTTAACAAAAGGTGTCGTCACCTTACAACAGTTATAATACTTATTCATTTTGGCTCCTCCACCAATAATAGTGAGTTCGAAGAACAAAAAGAAGAAAAAAAGTATGCACGGCTTTTAAAACGTGGATCATGTTTGAATTTAGAGATAGAGAAAGTTTTGATGACTGTTGTGTTGATGAATGTTGTGTAAATTAGAATTTAATATTTTTTTTTAGTAATTAATTATAATTCTACTTGTATATTCTTCTTTATCTGTGTATTGTATACCTATACATATAAGTATGTTTAATAATTTTCAAATTTAAAATTTAGAAACCGTATGTTTTCATCTTAATATGATTTTATTCGACTTTGATTTTACACTAAAAATATTTTTATTTTGCATTTCGCAGGACTAATTTTAACAAAAAAAAATATATAAATATATAAAACATGCATTTGTGAAAAATTACGAAACTTGATTAACCCTCCGCATACTAGGTGACTAAATGTTGCATGCTGTACTAGGTGGGGTTTGCCATACCCCGAAAATGAAATGCAATAAAACCCACAAAATTGTACTTTATGAAATAGAAATGATAAGAAATATATTTTAATAACCAATAATAAATATTAGATTTAAGTAAAACACATATTTATTTATGCATTAGAATAGACTTTTATTAATAAAAATACTTTTTCTTCAACTTATTAACTATTGAGTCTTTTCTTGAGTACTAAATTTCAATGACACGTGTCAATTACGATACCAAATATTAAGAAAACCTAACAAGAATTTCATTCTTGCCCCCTTATTGAAATACAAATTAATTTCACGACAATTTATTAATGATTCGCAATAATTCAGACCAATAAATTACACGAGAAATTAATTGAATAATTTTAATCGCTCCCTTTCACTTGCATTGACAAGATTATCGTATCTTCTCGCTCCCTTCCACTCATTGCTATGGTAAATACGTGTTTCGAATATAAAATCGATGTTTACTAAATTAAAGTATAATTTTTGATTTGAAGGAGCACACGGTAAATTATACTAATATAATAAACACGAGGATGTGCGCATTCGAGCGAAAAGTGGCACATTTCCGAGCGAGGGAAGCAAATGAAGCGCGACGCGGAGCGGCGCGCTTCATTTTCCCGAGATCGGAATGTGCCACTTTGAGCTCGAATGTGCACACTCGGTTTTATGCTCGATTACCAAAGGACCCGTTTTAACAAAAAAAAAAATTGTTCACATTAGTTATACCCCACCTAGTACACGGAAAGTTAAAGTAGCAGTAAAATTTAAAAAAATTCCAATATGTTTTTGTGTTAAAAAGAGCAACCTCTTCAAATTTTTATTTTTATTTCGAAAAAAGTTTCACAATTAGAACATACAAGTAACAGAATAATACGTAAATACTTTTTTTTCAATTTTTAGATGTTTTAAAGGCGTAAGAACCTAAATTGTCAAAAAACGTTAGTTATGGCGTTGTTAATAAACAGTAAGGTAGCTTATTGTCAAAATAAAATCACATTGGTTGTTATAAATTGAGCTTATGTTAGGAACATAACAGAAAAAACCTAAAATTATAAAAGTTACGAATGCTTTTTAAATGTCTAATTACCCAAGAAAATGTAAAGAAACTGTATAACATTTTTTATATGATAAAAGCAAATACCAAAAAATATTTTAAATAAAAACCTATTTTAAAAACGATAGTATAGTTATCAACTTTTAAACAAAAAGAAAATGTCAATAAAAGCATATTTATTTTGTTTCTACAAAATTTATTGGTTTAATTTTTTTATAAACATTGTTGTATTTCTTCCAAGGTTTTATTCTTAGTTTCGGGAATATAAATAGCTACAAAAACGACACCAAAAACGCAACACAAACTAAACACAAAGAAAACCATATGCATCCCGAACGCAATAAAAAGCCAATTAAAAGTTAAAGCAGACATACCTATAGTTATGGCCAAATAAATATTCATTACGGCCATTGCTACAGCTCTAATATTAGTGGAAAACAATTCGCTAGATAACAAAGTAGGAATTTGTATTAAACCCATAGCTCGCGCTACTGTATATAATATCATAACGGTTACTGGCACCCATTTGTAATTCGACAAATTATAATTGTGGTTTTTAAAATAAAAATATAAACCTTCTATGAAAAGACAAATCCCACAGCCGCATAGAGAAATGTAAAGAAGCGGCTTTCTTCCAAATTTGTCCACTACGGACGTTGCCATTAGACAAACGATCACGAGACAAGCATGATGAATAATAGCAGATACTGTGTAAGGTATGCTGCCTTCGGCTTCTTGAAAAATAAGTTGATTATAAAATGTAATAGATGCACCACCCGAAAACTGTTGAATAGTTCGTAAACCAATTAAAATCCCAAGAACTTTTAAATAAGTTCGCGTAGAAAACAAATCTTTTAATTTTTGGCACACCGATGCATTATTTTGTATACTTGTAATTAATTTCAATAAATCATCTTCTTTTATGGTGTTGTTGTTTAGACGTTTTAAACTTCTCAGAGCGTCATCTTTGCGATTCTTAATTATAAAAAAGTAGGGAGATTCGGGCATCCAGACAAATGTTACCAATAAAAGAACAGGCACGAATATCGAACAGTAAGCCGACGTGGTCAAAGGCATATAGGAAGCGTAACAATTAATTAATAGGCTACCGAATATCATTCCCATTGCATAACCAGAACCCAGTGTTCCTCTAACTTTTGGTTCAGAAACTTCGCAGATGTAGATAGGAACGGTAGTTATAGAACCTCCTTCTGAAATTCCAGACGTAAATCTTGCAATGTATAACGTATCGACTTTGTTTGAGTTGGCAATTAAAAGCCAAGCAATAATTTGTGGAAACGCTAGTAATAATATCGATTTTTTTCGTCCAATTTTATCTAATAAAAAGGCAGCTACAGGACAGCCGATTAAATATCCAAACTGACTTATCATAACTATTTTAGCAATTTGAGTTTGGCTGACTTCGTATGGCATTTCGCCGGATAATAGTTTAGGAATTGCTGGAGATGTCCAGCCGAAATGTAATCCACAACTAATAGGCATTAGTACGGCTAAAACATAAATACATATCTTGTTAATTTTATTTTATTCCACCGAAATGTAAATCAAAAATCATTTGAATCATTTTTGTATGATATTATGTTTTTTACCTGTCATTGCTGCAAGATATTGCGGAAAATAGCCGGTTTTGCGTTGTTCTTCCGTTTGCTCCATTGTTTAAATGCTTTCCTCTACTATTTTTACATTATATTAATATTTACATAATTAAATAAATAAATTTATAACGTGATTAAAAATTAATTCCAATTAATGTCAATCTTATAATTGTCACATAAAAAATGATATAAGTCCAGGTATTTAATTATTTCTAATAATAAGCATTGTCTAGTTTATTGCTATAGATACTGTTGTATGTAACGCAATCAACTGATTCTTACCAAGTCTTCTACAAGGAAATCTGTCAAACCAGCAAATACACTTAGGTCATTTAGTTTTGGCACGATGAACGATAAAAAAAGTCGTTTAGAGATTACTTAAAAATAATTATATCTTAATTTTTTTTCTACCTACTTATAAATCAAAGCCTTGTACATAATTATGATTTAAAACAAAACATAAGTAACAAAATTAACAAAAGACAAAAAAAATATTCATTACAAGAAAGTGTATTTAAACCGGCTTTTTAGTTTTAGGACAGCCGAAATTTTCATCAAAATTTTTAGAAAATTACTCGGTTTTTTATAAAAACAGCAACTATTAACGCTTTTTGAGATTATATAAGTTTTAGTAACATATACAATTTTTAAAGCTTTTCTCTAAGTTTTGTGTAAAATAATGAAGCAACGTTCCTTGTCTCTTGCATTGTAACCAGATTTTCGCAACTTTTAATACACATAATGCAATTTTTTTTCAAAATTATCTTCAATCATCAACTACAATTACAAAAAAAATTACATTTCAAATTAAAATATTTAAAAACGTTGCAAAAAATTAAAATTTAGTAGCAGAATTGGTCACATTTACAATTAGCACTAGTGTTATTTTTTTTTGCTGAGTTTCAGTATTTGATAGGTGATAACACTCTTCCAAATTATTTAGAAGAAGGTTTCTAATATAAACTGAAAAAGAAATTTGTGCAGTCATGTTCTTAAGACCACATTTGAATAGTACAGTTTTATTTAAATAATTTTATTCAGTACCAAACGAAATGCAACTTAATTTAAGTTCTAGTAAAACTGAGTTACACATCTTGATCAATTCTTTTAAATATTATTCGTAATTTAAGTATCCAAAATATGATATTTAGAAAATACTGATACAGTCAACTCGCGTTATAACGAAGTTCGATATAACGAAAATCTCGATATAAAGAAAGAAACCGCCGGTCCTTTGAAAATCTCGCTTTATAACGAAAATTTTAATGGGTTTTGGTCCCCTCGATATAACGAAGTTTTCTTGACCAAAGTCTAATAATTTTTGTTAAAAAAGTAAGTACTGTAGGTATGTTATATAATTTACATAATGTGTTTCTACACAATTTTGATTTTTATCTTAAAGAAATGCAAACTTAACACTATCAATTATCAATTACTTGCAAAGCCATGACTTTCACGACCGTGTATTCTCAAGTATCTTAAATCTGGAGAACGCAATTGACCGGACACGTACAGTCACCTGCATACAAACTAAAATTACGGAGTTTTTTTAGATTATACGTGTTTCTATTTGTATTATTTCTATTGTTTTTTTTTATTGTTGTTTTTTATTGTTTTATTATTTTTTTTTACATTTCTGCGTTATATTGGTTATTTTAATAAACGACAACGAATTTGTGGTGTTTTGGATTGATTAATTCTATATCTCTAAACAAAGTAAAAATTTGTTAATTTATGCTTTTATAATAAGGAATTTCGATATAACGGACTTTCGATATAACGAACTTTTTCGTGGGTCCCTTGAAATTCGTTATAACGCGAGTTGACTGTATTTCCAAATGTAATCACAAAAAGGGAAGTTCAAAATTAATGAAATTTTGACAGCTTGTTATGGTAATAAAACGCAAATTTGGAGATTTGAAAAAAATATAATTTTTGAACATTTCTCTTGGTTTAAAAAAAACTTTAATTCATATAATACTTATAGCCGAATAATTTGTGTAGTTTTGTGAATTGTTTGAATAAATTACAATTAAATACAAACCATTCAATACTTAGAAATGCAAAAGTATCTACAATGCGTCAGTAATATTTCTATCGAATATGCTACCTCTGGTGAGGATAAACAGCATTAAATTCTTCGTTGTACACCCTTCAAATGTTTATTTACATGTTGCTAACGTATACGTGACGTTACCAATACTTGCATGTGTGATTTCTATAAGTATCGGTTTATCGAATATTGTCTACGAAAAACTGAAGTTAGAAAAGTGATAGAAAATAGGATTAGGAAGTATTGCTTTTAATCTGTAATTTGAAAATAAGTAGCGCTAGCTACTGTCCGCGAAACGTAATAACTTGAGATACACTTTTACGATAAAAATTTTCGACCTATTATTTTCCGCTAATTGAATATTTAACGCAATTGTATTGTTGAAGAATAACAAAAATCTCTCCATTTAAATATTTCTACTGTTCTATGTATACTTGAAAAGTAATGTAGTCTTTTTAATGTAATTAAATCATTATAATTAGATTTATTTTTATTTATATTCAGGTGACTAATTATAAATTATATTTTTTAATCCAATTTGCCGTATATTTATGTGTTACGTAAAAGAAACCCTCTTTTGTAATGAAAAGCTTTGTAAGGTAAACAAGCTGTTTTATTTTGTTTGTTTGCATCAATTAAAGGATAATCTGATGATAAGCGGGATAACAGACAGATATGTGAGGATAAGCGACGATTATGAGTGAATTCAATAACTAAGGAGCTTGCAGATGACGAAAATCCGTGCTTGGGGCGACACGAATCCTCACTTAATGTGCGATACGCCTCACGAGACTGCCCGACTTCAAAGCAACCCCAGACTCATCAACCCTATGTCCTACTCCCGCACCATCACACCCCTTTGCTTAATGTGTATATTCGAATTACACATAAGGGCACTACAGGGTTTTGTAACTAACAAGCAACATTGCTAACATAATTTATAAAAATATTAAAAATAATGTTTGGTAAATGTAAAAATTTTTACATTTTTACAAAATTAAATACATATTTTAATTCAAACTAGCACTTTCAGTTCTTATATTTAAATAGTAAATTATACTCTCTCTGCCCCGGAATAGATGTCACTTTTATTTTTTGAATTTTGTCCCAAAATCCCAGACCTTAATTGAAATTTTAAAAGGTTCCTCATCGAACTTAAAGATTTTCCATTAAAATAACATAAGAATAAAACTTGCGAGTGATTAGTGATAAAAAATTATTTTCCTATGTCATTTAAATGGAAAATCTTAAGTTCCATGCGAGATATATTAAAATTAGAATTACGGGCTACGATTTGGGCAGAATTTTAATAGTCAAAAAAAAAATATATCGATTTCTTTGGAACACTATAATGATTATGTAACTAAAGGGTATAACAAATCAATAAATGGCTTTTTGTTACACAGTTGGGCAAAGTTTGAACCTTATTGGAAACTATGCAATGTTTGTCACCCTTGCCTTTGGCTCGAGAGACAATATCAGGCGGATTGTACTGTCATATTTCCTCTCTAGGTGCGTATACGATTTTTTATCACGCCAGGATCGAAATTCCTTGATATTTCTTCTAAATCATCATTATCACATGAATAGCCTGAAGTACTAATTTTTAATTTTTGACATTCATAATTATTGTTTAAAATAAAAATGTCACTTATTTTTTACTTTAATAGTATATTGTGTGGCAGGGGTGAAACAAGACGATTTCTGACGAAGGGCGAGAGTTGACTGCCCGAGCGAAGCGAGGGCTGTCATCGCCCTGGTCTGAAATCGTCTTCGTTTCATCCCGTGCCACACATACTATTTTTCATATCACATGTAATAAAACAACGAGTTTTGTAATTTATTAAAATCTTTGACAACGATTTGATAACAGTTGTCAGTCAGAAATGACATTTGTTTCTCCCCTAGGGGTGAAACAAATGTCATTTCTGACTGACACAGTCGCATTGGTCTGAAATTGTTTTGTTTCGACTGACAAAACAGAGATCAAAACGCGTTGTTTCTATGCATGTGATATGAAAAATATTTTATTAATTGTAAATAATTTGTTGCTAAGTAACGTGAAAAGTTTGCCACGGTGTAGTTACGCCACTGTCCATAGCAAGAGATTTTTCCATCTTAATTCCTCTTTATTCAAATAGAATACTTTGGAAATAGTAATTGCATAATTTTTGTTTTTTACTTAAGTATGGTATGCGAGGGTTAGTCAATTTTGGACATTTTGGATTTTTTTTTAAATTGAGGACGTTTTGAGTCTAGTGCCATACTAATTTATTTTTATATTGTTAGTACTTTATGAGATCTGTTCTACAGAAGTTATCAGTGGCGTCTTGAATTCCGATGGTCAATATTATAATAATTTTACAAAACTTGTTTTAGATCACTTATCCTTTTCATACAAAAAGTAACAAGAAGTAAAATTTAAAACGATTGAGTTGACTTATAAATCTGACAGCGACGATTACGCGATTCTTGCAGTTTAACCACATTCAAACAATGAAATACACTAAAAACTATGGAATTAGATTTAAGTCGACCTCAATCATAAAAAAACACCCTGTACAACGATGGTGGGTGTATTGAAAATATATTCATTTATTTACAAAATTACTGCCAGCCTATTTCAAGACATAAGATGTGGTTAATTCATGTTATTTTCGTCGACGTATAAGGTCTTAGAGGTAATTACGCCCAATGGCCGAATTTGCAATAAGTTAAATAAAAAAGATCGAACCTAACAAGTATTTTGAGAGAGAGAGAGAGAAAGTATAGTATATGTTTTATATATAAATATTTGTTTTTTTTCTAATGTAATTTATATTTGTGTCTATGCTAAATATTTACAACACACAATTTATGGATCATATTAAATTAAATTATATTAAAATCAATTATTAATGTCGATACATTACTACTAAAGTGTATGCAATTTGCCATGACCATTTAATGTAGCAAACGCTGCATTTGTAATTGCTCTGATGTCTTTCCATGAATGTATAATCAGATAATTAAATAAACACAGCAAGCTAATCAATATTTTATTAATGACTTTAATTGTTTAAATAGTCTATTACTGCTACACCATGCATGAGACTTAACAAATTAGCTGTTTGAGTTTGCATTTACAAGTACATTTTGTCTGCCAAATTACTAAATTAACTACAAACCTATTCTATGGTTGCCCCAAACCATATATAATTAAACAGTTCGCCTAAAGGATGTAGAGATTGCACATTGTGTATAAACAATGCAAGTTACTAAAGGCAATTACATTCAAATTTGTAGTTGTTTGTACCTTAAGCTGTTATACAATATGATTTTTAATAAAATTAATTGTTCATACTATTCTTATTACATATTTAAATATAATTAAAGCTAAAACTCAGGTTCGTTTTATATAAATCTTAAGGCATACAAATGTACGTCAAAAACATTTACAATTAGTTCATCAGCGACAGACTATAAAAGTATGTATTTTTTACATTAGTTACAGAATGAGTTCTCACCAGGTCCTTGGATAAAGTGGCACTGTTTGTTTACATGAAAAATCGTTTAGTTTAGAAGAAGGATTACTTTATCTACCTACTATTGTTGGCAAAATGAGTAATACGTATTTAACGTTTTAATTTGTAAATTGAAAGAGCATTTGTTCCAATAGTATAGGAACTATTATTCACTTACTTTATAAAAAAAAGTAAAAAATAAGTTTTTTAGGTTTCCAGCAGGTTTTAGACACCCTATGTGTTATTTCTTATTCATAGCTCTCATTTTTAAAAGTGTTTAGGTACTGAGTATTTTACATCAATACAAAATAATTTTTACTATATGTTAATACACAAATATAAAATAAACTACTTTAAATCATATTTAATATTTTAAGGGCGCAGTCCGAAAAAGTGCTACATTTTTTCTGAAGCAGCGAATAAAAATTCAAAAGGTAGTTATTATTAAAAACTACATATGTATATTTCTATAGATGTTGTATATTTGCACGCAGCAAAGAATATATTTCATATGATAAAGTGTATAAATTGTAAATCAGAACATAAATATTCTGCTAAAACCAAGTGAATCCAAATAAATTTATACGTCGAAAGCCAACAACGGGTAAACACAAAGGGAACATTATAACAGCAATGTATTTAACTGAAATTTTACGCGATTTAGGGCACCATAAATTTTACATTTTCAGACAATACTAGACCTGGGTACGTAAACGGAAACCGTGAATTTTGGAAGCCCCACACTGCCGGTCATAATTCAGTTGAACTCATTCAAAACAGCAGAAATCATATACGTTATATTAATTTCTCCAAGTGAACATTTAATGGACCGTATATTCATTCAAATTTGAATAACAGAGATTTTTACAAATTTAATTTTTAATAAATTAATTAAATATCATGCGAATCCAATAAAAACACTATTTGTAAAACAAAGGTAGCATTTAATGGAAGAAGATTGACAGTAATTCCAACACTAATTTTTAAATGTAATTTCTACAGAAAAAAGAAATCCAATCAAAAAATAATCAAGAAGAAAAGCTAAAATAAGAATAGCAGTAAATCAGAAGTATCGGACCATGAATACTCAATTAGATGCCGTATTTTAGTCGTCTTACTTTACAAATGTACGGTATCGTAAATTCACATTATCTTACGCCAAACTTTCCTGATTGCGTATCAATTTAAATAAATGCTGCTTAGGGTGCGACATTTCCTACACGTACATAATTAGAAGGAATATAATCGCGAAGATTACGTGGTTGTTTCTTATGTAAGCATAAAAAATTAGTTATTACAAAATTGCAATATTGAATCATTTTGTAATTAAATTATTTCTTATACTATTTTACAGTAATTGATACTTTTATAAAATACAAATTTTCAATTGGACGATCCATTGTTATCCCCAAACATTACACTATTTTAGTTTGTTGTAATAAATAATAGTATGTAATGGGTTCCCTGTACATTAATTATCTCGTGCGTAATGTAATCCAAAGGAGATTCACATCTGTCAGCAGAATTATTAACACTCCAGTAATTATAACGGGATGCTTTGAATACAACAATATCACATTTGGAAAGTAAAGAGGAATTCATAGGTAGAATAGAAACTGGATCAATCATTGATAAAATTTTATTTCATAAATGAAATAATACTTGCATTAATAAAAAAAAACAATAACAAAAATCCATTTAATTTTAATTAAACTATTAAATTTTGTATCTTCAATAGTTTAATTAACATTTATAAATATTTCAATTGGACTAGTACAAAACGAACGTCAAATAATGACCATTTTTAACAGAACGTGCGTTTATCGATTACATTCGATTTCTTTAATTGTACAAGTATATAAACGTTAAAACTGATTCTACGCTTAGTTAAAAACTGAAAACGGACAAAGGAAACTTAACCTACGACCCTGTGTATATTAATTGAGGTAAAACGAAATTTCTATAAACCTCTATTTTGTTCAGTTATTCTCCAATTGATTTAAATCTGTACTGTGTAGTAAATGCATTACATCTTTGATCAATCCACAATTTATAATAAAATAAGTTTGTTAATGTTTTCGAAAATTGAACCAAGATCAAACACGCGATTGGAAAATGTTATTTAATTACGTTATCAAACACTGTTGTTAGAATAAATTGTAATTCAATCGTTTATTGATCAGTTTTAATGTAAAGTAAATGTTCGTGTTGTTGGTGCAACTATTTAACTATTTGTTTCCTGATTTTACTATGGCTATTCACATTTAGAAATAATTTGAACATTATGGAACAAAATAAAACACATAGAACCATTATACGTGCAGTCTTCTGCAGACGAAACAAAAAAATTGAACGATGAAATTGCTTGTTATACGAATTTTACAAAATAAAACGGGAAGACTGCAGCACTTCGTGTTTATCGAGTTCCCTTTTATGTTCAAGTACCTAGGTGTTTTATTTTAATCTTACTATTAGAGTTAGACAACTATTGATATCAAGTGTACTAATCAATTCTAGGTTGTTATGTATTTATAAACAATAAATAACTTCATAAACATTCTGTACAATAAATAAATAAATGCATAGATTAAGCTATATACAATAAGAATAATAAAAAAAAAAGAATTATTCTAAAAACTTTGGTTGGCCAAACGAGTACCCATATTTATTTACAAATACATTATATACAAATTAATATTGTTCAAAAGTATGGTAGTGTATGAATATAATATATACTAATGGAATGTTAATTATTGGAATAACGCACGGCATCTATAGAAAAATTATCAATTATAAAACATAACTTACAAACATGAATACTGGAATCAATAGTCGATAATGCACTTGTAATTAATAGTAGATTTAAATCTTAATAAGTATTGAAATTGAAATAGTTATCATAAAGCTTTGCACTTCAGACAACTAATTTTTCATAATTGGTAAAATATCCAATATTCATATTATTTTGAAGAAATATTTACTCCAATTAAATACAACTTGAAATTCTGTTTCGTTTTAACGTTTTATTAAAATAAAATGCCAATTAATTTTTGAATTTTTAGAATAGCATTAAAAATGTAGATGGTACTTGTTAAAACGACAAACTTCAATCGTGTACAAAGATTTACTGAAAAAAATACCAATTATATCATTGTAAGTAATTTATGAAGGAAAAAAAAATATATACAACAAACGATACCAAAAATAATATAAACAAATAATTATTTAATGTGATTTGACTACAATTATATAAAGTGCATTAGCAGTTCTCAAAGTAGAATCTGTGGTAGCACATTAAAAAAAACAATATTCAAATAATATTAGTGTAAATGTAGTTATAAATATTGTTTTAAGGATTCTCGTGCGCACAACCATTACTTTGGTATAACAAATTACAAATGCAAACAATGCAATTGTACTAAGTACGGTAATAAAAGTTTACAGTTCTAGTTATTGCAGTTTATGACAATTTAATTATCACATACAGACGATAATGGTGCATCTGCGAAATTGTTCACTGCACTTTTTTTTATTAATTCACAAACATTCGCATTTTGTGATGAAATTATTTAAAAGTGTCCATTAAATTCGTTTAAAATCGTGTTTTAATTATTACCTACGTCAAATTCAAATCGGCACTTAACTGAGATAACCTTCGGGGATCTCTTCGGCCTCTGTTGGATCCCCTTGTACCACTAGTGTGATTGCTGTAGCCCGAATCAGACCCAAAAGCTGAGTCTTGCGAGTACGGTTTAGGAACAGGTCTAAACGTAGCCAAGTGTCCTAAAACGGGAACAGTTTCGTATGGTCCTGGAGTCTGTGGTAAACACTGCAGTCTTTGAGTTATACTGGGAACTACTTGTCTACGATTAGGCGGTTCAACACTACCGACACGTGGGTACAATTGAAGTAAAGCGTCTAATAGCATGCCTTCGTGAAATTCTTGACGACGTTGTTTGTCTAAACTTCTTGCTCTTTTATTGCACGGAATAGGAGGCAACGGTTCTTGGGGGCGCCTGTATCTAGGAACGTCCCTTCTTTGTGGTAGAGATTCGGAGTGATACGGAGGAGGTGGAAGATTAAGACGCCGATCGCCGTTATCACCTAAACTAAGTTCATCTTCGGCAAATTCGTCTTCGCTGTGGTGTGCTGGTGTTATTTCGCTATCTCCGTCGCTTAGTTCTTCGTACACGGGGTTATACAGATCTTGAGAACAATAGGGATCCGGTCCAGGCGAAGAACAAAGAAATACGGGTGGATGCTGAGACATTGGATACCCACTGGGATAATGGATGTTGTTCTTTACGTCTATCATCTAGAGAAAAAATAATATATTATTACAATAATGCATTCAAAGTGATATTGTAGCAAAAATACTAAGCCAACCAAAACCCTAAACCTTGTGGAGATTAAAAAACAACTATGAAGCTGCACTTACGGTACAATTAAGCGTGATGTGTTAAACTAAAATGTAAAGTGTCGTATTTTGTTTTGTGTATATTGGAAAGTGAATTTCATTTACTATTTGTCGTTATATGTTGTTTACGTTTAATATTCCTATAGATTTGCATATTTATTGATAAATACTAATTACATTTTCCATTTCTACTAGATTAATTGGTTATTATTATAGCAACTTCATTTAGTTTCTACAATATAATAGAGACAAACTGCGTTGTTCGCTTATGTGATTTGTCCCTAGGCTAAGCTTGAGCCCTGTAAATATATAAGGGGACTTCGCAATCGGTCGATCGTGACGTGATGTTAAGATGATCTATGTTCCCCTTTAGTGTTACAAATTTTTGAATATAGGTGATTATTAAAACTTCAAAGTGAATTTAGTTTTCTAACAAAATGAGTAATAAACATTGTATATTAGCAAACTGTATAAAAAATCTCACCCCGTTCTTTATTTTATAGAAAAAAATGTAGATTCCATTTATCAAAAAATTGGGCTTCCGTGGACTATAAAAAATATTTCTTTGTGCTTATGCACAAATTTACAGTATTTACAAAATGTTACTTTGTGAAAAAAATTAATTGTTAAAAAATTAATTATCAAAATTAATACAAATCTATTTAGTTTATTTTAACAATTTGTGAAATAGGTTTGAAGAATAGGATTACATATAACCAATTTATATTTTGTATCTATTTTTTCCTTAAAAATCGTCCTGCTCCAGTTTAACCAAAGAGCCAGCGCTTCTTAGGTCAATTTTTGGCCTACAGAACGGAAAAATTACTGACCGGGCTCAAATTGTAGAGGGCAAAAAACTGATTAATGGTGTATAATTTTTTTTTTCTTAAAAGTGCCTGGAATATGGAGTGTTAGCGACTTGAAAAATGAGCTGCGCTTGAACGGTTGAAGGAGTTTTTATTGCAATTTTAACGAGTTTTTTTAATTGTCACCAATTATACATATAAGCTAGATATTGACGAAAAAGGTTCTAAACAATCCGAAAAATTTTTATAAACAATTTTTTTTTATTTGAGCCTTCAGAAACTAATTCTGATAGGTCGATTTTCATTTGAGTTTTTCTCAATGTTCCCAAACATTTTTAAACATTTTTTTCCACAAATCAATTTTATTTTTCATGCTCTTTCTAATGACGCTAGTCAGTAATTTTTCCATCCACTCATTCGCATTTAGGCCAACTTGTGATCAAAAAGGCGCTGGCTCTTTGTTTACTAACAACCACTTCTTTCTAACCATCAAGAGTTCTTAAGTATTATTATTTAGTTATTGTTTTTTTGGTTCCACAATGCTCATTAATATTTTAATAAGCAATAAAATATTTTTCATTAACAATTTTTATTTAATGATTAAAGTAATATAAACCCATTACCATTTATAGAAAATGACAATTGGACTACTTTTTTCATTATCATTTTTGAAACTATAGTTATATTAAGCAACCTTCGCAAAAGGATATATTTTCGTTAGGTATGCTACAACATTATTCTAAGAATAAATTGAAATTGAATAAAGATCTTAAATAAATGGTAGGTTAACGAAATGCAAAGTGTTTTCATGTTTTCAACTAATGATATTCTAAAAAATAGTAGATGAAGTTGCTATATTAAAAAAATAATATTACACACAGAAGAATTTCTCTTCCATAAAACCGTATGGTATTATAGTAACGTAGAATAATATCTTTAATTTAAGTTATGTAAATGGTATATGTATAATAGAATTACAATAACAAAACAATATTTACTACGGTACGTCGTAATAGGTGTTTCATATTTTTATATTGAGTGTTATAAGGCCAATATAGCCCGGCGCTTAGCTATAGTATTCTAGCATTTTATGGTAGAAAAATCTCTTCCCGTTGATAAGTATGATTACATCTAATTTTAGATAGTAGGTAACAAGCAATTTTAGCAAAACACAATTTTCATCTTAGTCCAACGTTGTACTACTAAGGGTAAACAGAAACATCTAGGAATGTAAAACTTATAGAGCGTAAATTAACATGCTTCACAAATCCTACTTAATAACTCGTTGGGAAAATACCTAACTATGCACAATAAAGTGCACCCAGTTTAAAGGAGAACTGAGAAGTAAAGGTATGCTCATAAAGTCATATTCAAAAGCGAACCACGCATATATGTGATAAGGGTGAAAGATCAAAAAGGATATTTCCCACCCAAGAACGAATAAATTTTTGTTTAAACAAGAGCTTACCGAGGTGTACGTACGTACGTTTCTAAACTCGGCAAACCATTTGAAATACGTATTAATCGAACAAATGTAGAACTTAATAGAACAGAAACTCGGAAGTAAGTTCCGTACCTGCTGACACAAACCGACGAACTATTTCAACTAACAAGGCAACGTGTTGATGTAGTTCTGTTCCAGAGCAATTAACGAAATGGTAAGCGTACCTACTAACACAGGCCTTAGAAACACTAAACATTCGGTCCTTGTTTACACTAACAGGATTCATGTCAAGAACGCTTACAACTCGATCTATTTGTTAATTAAAGCTAGAGCTTTAATGTCTTAGGCAATCATGTATAAAATATATAGCAAGTCGTAGAAATTTCGTGAGTATTAAAATCTACATAGAAATGGATCTCCAAGCATTCCATTAATACTTAAACTATTTTTAATTTGAATTAATTTTTGAAGATAATAAAAAGCTTTGCGCAATCTAAAAGTTAGATGAGTCAAAGGACAATCGTAAAGCAACATTTTTAATTGCTGTGAAAAAGCGACAAAGGAGAAGATTCAACATAAAGCAAAACTAATGTAAGAAAAGCCATTAAAAGTGTTAACTTTTTACTTTTTGTAGAATATTTCGTCAGATGCCTTGATTAGAAAACTGCACCTCATTTTGTGATAATTCCATATATGACACTGGTCTCTCAGAAGCACTCTTTGGTTTAGTAAACTTCACTTGACTACTATCTACAATCTATTCAAAATTAAGTGTTAAATAATTTATTGATTGTAATTGGTATAAATAAAGTTGACTTTAATGAATGCGATTTAATCTAAATAAATAATCCAAATGCTGACCTTGGCTTTAATCCTAACACAAATCTTTAAATTGATTAAATTCAGAATATGCCAAATATTATAGAATTTTTATTAATTTAATAGATATCTTTGACGTTATTTTAATGCCAGAGTAAAACATTTCTATTTTACAAACTTCATTCTTTCTACTAATTAAATGAAATATCCATGGGCATTCGTAAAATATTTTTTTATGAAATGGAATCCAAAGCTTTGAGATAAATATATAAACACGTTATTCTTAATTTTGTTTCTACAGTATTGCATCAATACAAATTTTGAATACAAAAAATTTTTTATAGGATTTTATGGCGAAGAACAAATATTCCGTTTATCCCTCCCCGAGGATGTTCATGTAAATGTCCGTTTTGTAACCGATTGGCAATCTAAAGCCGAGTCCACACTTGCAAATGCGGCTTATACTACTTTAAGGCCGCTGTCCGAAAGAGTGGTGCTTTTTTTCTGAAGGAGTGAATAGTTATATAATAATACAAAATAGTTGCGCTCTGAATCAACATAACTTTTTTTGTTTTATATGTATTAAGTATTAGTGTTAACAAAAAAATTGAACATCACAAAAACAATTCATAATATTCGAAAATGTGGTGTTGAAAATTACATACTACTATTCGTAACGAAATATTCCATATTTTGATTTTTCCATATGCGCCATCTATCCGAGTATAGTCAAAGTTAATGTTGAGAGAACATAACCCAACAACTAATATTTATAGTGACTTGCCATTTCCATTCCCAAATTGTTACAAGTTAGTTGTCAGCAACAGTTTAGCAGGAATTGACACATAAAAGATGCCTCTACAGGGTGAAATTTTTTAAATTGAATGAACATATTTTGTTTTTGTGAAATTATAGTTTAAATGGTTTTTTTTTGACCCTTAATGTAGTTTTGATTTCAACTACTTTGCAACTTTTTTTAGAATATATATTATCAATTTTGGGCCTATCTTCCGTTGGTCTATTCCTATTTTTTTTAATAATACAATTAGTTTTTGAAAAAAAATGGGAATGAAACTACGAAAGGTCTAAATTTTCATCGATATTAGGCAACCCACTTCTCTCGGACCGCGGCTAAAACGAATGCGTACATACGTGTTAACTAAGAAACACGTCGACATACGCATAAATTAGTAAACGCACGCACAAAAATCCGAATTCGAGATAACGTAAATTCTTGCAAGTGTGGCCCGGATTAAGACGTTTCCTAAAATATATAGAAAAAAATTTTTGATACGCAAATGATTTGATATACGTATTCTGTCAATATATCTTCACGACTAAAAGTACTCTGTAGTCAAAAAGTTAAATTATTAATTAGTTATTTACTTACAAAAAACTGTAATAAACTAAACACATAAAACTTATTTTCGAATGGCTGGATCGTGCCCATAAAAAGGTTCGCAATGACTGATTCTTCACAGTACATTAGTATACGCATGTAACTGTTACAAGGGCAAAAGGAACTTAAGCTATCCATAAAAAAAATCAACTATTTAAAAGATTATTTTTTAGTTCAGTTTTTAAGTTGTAATTTAATTATTATGTCAGCACTCGATTCATAATATTTTTGATTATCGTAATTGTGAAAAACAATTCAACTTCTTTTGAAAAATAAATTTCTTTTATAATAATTATCTCTGCAAAAGAAATCTTGCAATTTATAATATTTATGTATCTATATAAAAAAACATTTTGCCCTAAATGTTATATCTATAATAATGAAAGCTTTTAAAGGAAAATTTACGCATGAACAGCTGTGCAAAGCTTGTTTTCATTTAAATTTGTGTTCAGCTCCCTGAAATACATTTAAGCATATAAGAGAGTGTAAAGTATACAAACCAGACTGCTGAAGGCAATATTACATAAAATTAATTAGCTAATTTAGAGTAAAATTAAAACCATGGAAATTCAAACGCGTTTCATTTACTATAAATGCAAGCATGCATACTTAAAGAGATCGTGTTAGTGACCAACATTAGATTATGCTTTACTAGGTTTACGCACCATGCAGAAAATAAAGGGCTACGCAGTATCTTCAAAGTAAATGCTTTCAAAATTCATAATATAAGTTATTTTTAGGAGTTGCAAAGTTCTTTACATTAGGAACATACTGATGGTCAAAGAGAAATTTCCACATCGCAAAATTTAAGACAACAGATGTTCACTAAAACCTACTTGTTACTCTAGCGTGATGTTTACACTGAATATATCATATTAACTTATAAAACAAGATATATACATACAGGTAACCCTCTTCTAACAAGATTACTACGACCCGATTTTGTACTAAAGCAGTTCTACATAAGAAATATCTCCGTGTTGCATGGAATTTATACAAAAAAGTTTTTTTTCCAGTTAGCAAGGAAGCGTTACAATTAGTGTTGTAAATTTTTGAAGTTTCTTTTGGTAATTAAATATTTTGAATTTTTTAAACCAAATTTTTTTAAAATTAAATTTTAATGACATTACCATTCTAAATTAAACCGCATCCTGAATTGTTTATCGGCAGATGGGTAAAACTGATGGTTTCAATAATATATATCATTATTATTTAAAGTTAACAGGAATTGGACTGTCAATAAAACAACTCTTGTTAAATATGCAACGTTTCGTTTCATTGAAACTTTTTCAAGCAAAAATTCAAGACTACTTATTTTCTTTATTTTACTTATATCCAAATATTATCACCTCTAATTTTTAATCTTCTAATAAAACTATTTCACCTGTATTTATTTTGACTATTAAATAAACACTGAAAATATATTGGACTTTTACATTCTTCCAATGATAACTACTATGTAGTTTTAATAAACAACTTATAGGTAGTAAATTTTATGAATACCTATAATTTATGATTGCCGTAAAATTGTTATGTGAAACATTCTAAGCAGTTCCACTACGAAATAAAAGAATTTTCTAAATAGTAAATACTTGGTAGTGTTTATCACAGTATTTGCTTGGTGATAGCAGAAACAGGAACGACAAATTTGTTCTAAGTTGTTTTAAGATTAATTTGTTAGTTTTAACTTTGTGTAATTACGCCTGCTATTTGTCTTGTGTTTCGGCTACTGTTCATAATAAAGCATACTACTAGAAAAAAACCGGTGCGTTACTTTTGTACGCGCATTAAAAGTTATACTTCTTTGGCGTTGCAGAATTTAATATAATCGCTAACGTCCGACCGAAAGCCGATTTTGGCCGAAGTCGAAGTCGAAGGTATAACTTTAGTAAGAAATTCTACAATACTGCCATATAACCATAATATCAATGCCAATTATGTAGGAATGATATGGTACTATGTGGTAATAAAAAACGACTTAGTGAGATTTATAGATTTATTTCACTTGCCGGCCGATACCAGACGATGGCTGAACTAATCCCCCGCCTCCCTCCACAAATACCATCAACAAATAATTCGCGCGCATTCGTAGAAGTTCGTCCGTTTTTGGCAGTCGTTACAAAACTTTGACTTCGGCCAAACTTTCGGTTGATTATTTGCCCAAGCTGAAGGTGTTATTTCTCGCCGAAGGTGGCCGAAGTCGAAGGTTCGGTCGGACATTATTAATTACGTGTTATGTTCACCTATTTCCCAATTTACACAGTGAAAATAGGTTCCGAAGAAAAGCGTCTAAATCGAAAGAATAGTTGTCATTCTTGAATATTTTTAGAATTTTTATATTTTGTAAATCGTGTAAAAGCGAAATCTTGTAAAACAAGTAGCTAATAAATCGAGGGATACATGTAGTGTTTATTCGGTTAAAATTCGAATGTACAATTTGGTCTCGGAAAAATATGCATTTTTCGCTTGAATGGTCATATTTAACTAAAAAATCGACTATTTTCTTTTTTGAATGGGGCACCGAAAATATTATTTCGGATTATAAAAAAGTTAACGTCAAAATTTGAGCCCTGAATTTTAATATTAAGAATTTTCAATTTTTTTACACCACAAGCATCTTTCACTCAAATCTTCTTAACAATATACCTGAAAAATATAAATAATACCTACATATTTTAGAAAAAAATTAAATTCTTTACAAAAATGGTCTAATTGCAAATTTTCGTGCCATAAGCTGTTTCCACGTAATCATGCCTTGAATATTGATCTGTTTTTACGATTTGATTTTGCAACTTTGGAATATTATAACTGATAAACCAATCTGCTTCTAAACGAAAACGATGCATATTTTTGAAGGAAATTAGACGCTCTACAAAAAACATCTCATTACATTTTTCGTTAAATTCACTCTTTCAAAAGTTATTCGAAGTTCAAGTTGGAGTACTGACTAAAATTTAAAAAATCTAAACAACAAGAGAGGTAGGGAAGAAAAGATTTTAAAAGGCAAGTTCATACATAAAAATATGCATCATAATTCCTAATTGAAAAAACCGTGTAACTTTTATTCTTGGAATTAGTTAAATTAAATAAAACTGTATTTCAATTTTTTTGGCCCAGTCTAGTGCACATGCGTTATTTTATTTGGGAACATTGTTCTTTTCTTTTTAAGTCCAACCAAAAAGTAATGTAAACAAATTCGACGAATGCGGAGTATGTGCACATTCGAGCAAAAAGTGGCAAATTTCCGAGCGAGGGAGGCAAATGAAGCGCGACGCGGAGCGGCGCGCTTCCTTTTCCCAAGATCGGAATGTGCCACTTTGAGCTCGAATGTGTACACTCAGCTTTAAGCGTAATTCACAATAATTAATTTACTTTTTTAGATGGTCGACTTCACACTCGAATTTTTCCTAACTGTGCGCGCGCAACTTCCGTGGCCCGCTAAAATTTGACTCTCAAGCGCCAAAAGAAGTATAACTTCAAAAACGACAATTCTCTAACAGTTTAATATGCTCTTTAACCATTTAATTAATTGTTGGCTTAAGAGCGCCTAAAAAAAAATGCAAATTTTACCTCTATAGAAGGAGCAACGATGTGTCCACTAGGATTATGATGATGCGTTGGCGTCGAACGTGGTAAGGCGTCGTGGTCTTCGTATATCACTCCAGCAGTATTAGAGCCATCACAGTTGTTTTGTGGTGAGTTTTTGCAAGGAAAAAAGTTCTGTACTTTTCTTTTATGCCTAAAACAAAACATTAGCCGTTATTATTTTGATTGACACTATCTGAGAACTACATTAGTCGGTAATTGCTCGAAAATGGCGATCATTATTTTCTCGAAAACACTTCGCTTTCAGCGTTCCGAAAATTGAATTGTTTGTACGCTACGCTTTTTTATTCGTTTATCTTCTAAGAAGTTGCAAGTACGAAATATGAAATTTCAAACTAAGATGATTACTCTACAGAACTGAAAATTTCCAGCTCCTAGTTAAAGGAAATTTGATGGCGAGAACTATATAAGAGCATCCTTTAGAGAACAGTCGCATCTTAGAGTACTCTTGTACTAATTACTGTCGCTAGATGTTTCAACTAAGTGCCTTATTGTCTTTATTGTTCCCGTTGCACGTGTAATTACTTGGCCAACTTTGTTACTATGGTAATTTCTAATTAAGAACACTAAGCAGCTTAGGTATTCAATTCTTATTGTTCATATCATTAAATCGAACTGCGCAACTTCTAAAAATACTACCCATATTAGTAGAACCCTCATCTATTCAAAAGCTGCAACTCTTAAGTCTTCAATTTAATAGCTGGAGCAGCAACACAAAAATAAATAAATCTGCAATTTATGTTATTGTACTTTACAAATCTGCTTAAAATTTACACTAGTTTTATACTATTTTCAGTATTTATGAATTGAAAAGAAAATACCATAAGTATAATAAAGTAGCTCGGACAAATAAGAAGCTTTTTATATTAAACAAACATATTCTCAATTAATTAGTTACTCCCCTTTATTGGCAGGGCCGGCGTTACTATAATCTTTAGGCGGTGCAAAATTTAGAAATTAAAAAATTTGAAGAAATTGATAAAACATTTTAAAAATAGATTTTATGTATAAGCCCAGCCACTTCAAAAAATTTATAAGAAACCAAATATCTGATTTCATTTGCTTTTAAAATCAAAAATTGAAAACAATTGAAAAACTTCTTACGGACCAATTTTTGTAGACAGTTATCAAGATTTTAATAATAAAATTTTACCTCTGACCAATAGAAAACAAAATATGCACAAAAATAACGAATTATGAATTTTCAATATCCTTAGGACTGTTCCGTATTAATTTCATTTAAATGCAAGTGGGGCATAAGCGCCGTGTATTACGGGATAGTAGGTGATGCGCAATGAACTGCGTAGAAAGAATCGTAGTGTAAAAAAGAAATAATAAATAAAATATAATAGGAAAAAAAAACTTTGAAAAAATTTTCATTTGTTCAAGAGTTACGGATATCTTATACTTTAAATAAAAAGTTTCGTATACATAAATATTTGTTTTTCGGCTCTGACGATTTACATGAAATTTTGTATTTAGATATTTTTTTATTTCCTAAGTTTACTATCATACAAGGTGTCAAAGCAGAAAAAAATGCGTTTTCACATAAAAAATAATTTTTTTAGCGCCATCTCATAGAATATTGAAGTACCAAAAGGATGAAAAATATTCATGCCTTGATACACAACATTGATATAAATATATTGTGGATGTTTGATTGCTATTTATTTGGGCCGTACAATTTGGCCGGTTAAACCGGCTAAAAAAGTTAGCTAAGTTAATTAGCTGGCTAACTTATCAGCTTAGCTAATTTAACCGGTTAAATTAATTAGCTGGCCGTTTAACCGGTCAAATAAATTAGCTCGGCTAATTAGCTAACGGTTAATCGGCTAAGCAGCTAATTTTTTAAGCTATTTAACGATTTCTTATTCTTGGACAGGTTCAATAAATAATTAATTTAAAAGCCAGTTTTTTAAACAAAAAAAATTGTAAAATATTAATTTTCCTAATAAATTACTCTATTGTTGTTTTGTTTGTCATAAAAGCAATATCAAAATTATTTTTTGAACCTGTCCGAGAATAAGAAATCATTAAATAGCTGTAAAAAAATTAGCTGTTTAGCCGATTAAGCGTTAGCTAATTAGCTGAGCTAAGCTAAAATAACCGGTTAAACGGCCAGCTAATTAATTTAACCGGTTAAATTAGCTAAGCCAATCAGTTAGCCAGCTAATTAACTTAGCTAACTTTTTTAGACGGTTTAACCGGCCAAATTGTACAACCCAACTATTTATCCACAATTTATCATAAATGTTTTTTTTCTTATTCAAATAGGTATTTAACATAATTTTATATAAATGACAAGAGCAAAGAAAATACGTGTCTCTATTAGAAACGCAGTTTATTTATTATTATCGTTATTCTTTTTTATGTTGTTTCCCTGGCAAAATCCGCCTACTTTTATATGGTTTCAGAAAACAGAATATCAGATTGTAAATCCCCTACAATATATATTTCAGTACCTAGGCGACCGAAAGCCATCACATTGTCTCAGCGAAATCGAACGACGCCGTGCAAAGCTCGGTCACTCAGATATTCTGTATTATACAAAGAGGAGATTATGTAGAAAAGTAAAATAGCTTTGTTGTTTTGGTTAACTGTAAAAGTATATTGTAAATAAAGAAAGTCCGGTTTATTTTTGATCTACCCACGTATCTAAATGTCAACAGTTTTACATTATAGCAGTGACCGTACATGATATATTATAAAGAAATTCAAAGTTGAAGTTATTTCTTTCAAAAATAAGGATTTTTAAATTTAAATGTTCGACAACAATTAGGTATTAGAAGTACCTTTTTTTTAGAAAATGTTAATTCGCATAATTTTAATATTATTTGTTTAGAATCACACGGGTTTTATGATCCTTCAAAATTTCTTGAAATGTGTCAACTGTAGGGGAAGTTAACCGGTTGTGGGCACAGTTAGCTATTTAGGCCATAACTTTTGACCAACTCAATATTTATGCAAAATGAGCATATTATCGGGAAGCTAGAGACCTTAGCAAACTACTGGCAAAGGAATTAATTTTATATCAATTTAAAAAAAAAGATTTTTAACTTTTCATAAAGTAGTCAATTTTCTTCATGCAATTATTTTTAACCGGTTGTGGGCACATCAGGAAAATGGCTAAAAATGCACTAAAAAATCCGCAAAAATTCGTAAATATATTATTTACAATTTTCGAGTCATATGAATTGGTCTGTCAAAGATGCTCGACAATCGATAATTTTCAATAGTCGAGTTGTGAAAAGAAGTCTGTTTGAAAACCAAAACCAAAAATGTTTAATTTTTTTTTAAATTATTGTGAAAAAGTTTTGATATCTTTACATTTTTGTCGTACATGATAATCGAGCGGAGTCTTTGCCCGCCCCCATCGAAATCAGGCCGCGGCTACACCCCTATACTCCGCAGGAGGGTTATGTTAACATGAACAACAATATTCGACAAATTGTCAGCGAAATACAAGGTTTAAATGGCAAAAACTTAAGTGCCCACAACTAGTAAAATGTAGGTGCCCACAACTGGAAAATTCATAGCTGTCGACAAATGACTGGCAAATTTATTTCGCGAAGTTTTTGATTGAATCGAAATTAAAATTATAAAATATATTTAATTTCCTGCATATATTTACATTAGACCGACCTTTTGCAATAAGTTACTTTTATTTATCGCACTTTTAACATAATAAACGATTACATCGCGGTACATTTTTAGAGATAAAAACATGGAATAACGCGTAGCTACTACGCATATGCGTCTGTTCGCTTTATATTAGCAATAAAACATAGTGCGGACATTGCGAACAAATCACGATCGTGAAAACACCTGTATCTGCTCACGATCAAAAGTTATTCGGGGGTGCCCACAACCGGACAATGTCCACAACCGGTTAACTTCCTCTACAATGTAGTTTTTCTGACTTTTTTATTGTTGATATCGGGGTGCAGATATAGTTTCTGCAATAAGTACCACCATTACATACTAATAAACGGTAATAACACAAAACATCATTTAAGATATAATTATTCTTATTCTGTACATTTCAAATCTTTGACATAAATTAATCCAGTGAATTTAAAAGTAATAAATCATGATTTTCGAGCTAAATTGAACATGCGTTGATAGAAAGTGCTAAGCTTTTTGCTGTACTAAGCCTATTTTCAAGATTGGCAAGACAACTATACAATTCGTTAGCGATTTAATCAACAACGTAATCCAATTGGGTCGAAGAGACTACGCAGATTTACTTTTCCAATAACTAGGGATCGTTTTTTTTCCTCTGGCACTGTTTTAACTAACTGTTCCTATAAATAACTTTACTTTTTGGATTCTCTAAAGGATTATACGATGCTGCTAAAATATTATCATGTAGTACGCTATTAATTCAGCGGCTTTTAGACATTATGATAAAAGTTAGAGGATTACTCATAAATCCCGGAAATGTTTTGACGTTTTTTTCTCGAGAACAGGATGCAAGTTAAACGGTTTGAATATCCTACAAATGAACATGAAATTCCACACTAAAATCTGCTTTATCTCTATTGAAATATATAATCTTTAAATCGTTGCGAGCGTAGCTGAAGAACGCCTAAAGAATGGCGAATGCATGCACATCTGATTTATAATAATGCTTAATAAGAACAAACTAAGTTAAAAAATAAGATAAAAATGTAGTAATATAAATCTTAAACTTCGTTGAAGCGTAATCAAATTGCTTTCTTTTTAATTTTAAATCGGACTAAGAGGGCCTTAAATCTTATAAGGCACACAATAAATCCGACGAGTTTTATAATGAAGTGTCATAAGAAATCATCATATTTATGCCTCGTTGTGTATTTTTCTGTATTCGAAACGCAATTATAAAACCAGAAAACTTTTAATAGAATTCTAATCCAGAAACTAAATCTAAATTATAAATCAACGTGACGAGAACGGCTGGTGTATTTACGACCAAAATTTATAATTCCTATTAAAATGTTGGCATTTAAATCGAGACCGTTATGGAATTAGGTGTATATTATGTATTTCTACCTTTTTTTGAATAGCTCTCAGCATGAATATGTATCTATGTACATAAAAGCACGGCTCGACAAACGCCCTCATTTTCAAATTTATGAGTACACCCAGTTAGTTTACTTCCTCTAAATAAAATTGGAATTGAAAAATGTATTTCGCAAATTTAAGCGCTTTTCGGAAATTTATGGATCAATATGCAAGGAAAAAGAAACATATTAGTAGCGCAAGCAATCAGAAAATTATTCTCGTATTTCTTAATTTACTCTCAAACTTATCCAACGTAACGCTCTTTAAAAACGATTTTGATATGTGTTTAAAAGTCGTTCCTGGTAAAATATGAATGTTTCTAAAAGAGTAAAAACACGAGTTTCAAGATGTAACTTTTTTTCAGACACGTTTATTAGCAAAAGGTTTCAAAACTTCTTCAACTTGCTGAAATTCGAATGAAATAAATTCCTCAAAGTTTTAAAATCACCTAAGATGTTTTTTTTTTAAATCAAAATATATGTGCAACATATTTACTGGTACAGGGCAAAATAACGAAAGACAGCGGTTCTCAATTTTTTTTTATAATTTAGGCCTTTTTAAGAAAAGCTTTCGACAGTTGTAATAGACAACTGAAAGCTTTTGAATGTTGGACATTTCTTGGATGAACCATGTCACAAATACCTCGAATAATGGAGAAGGAAGAATTCGGAAGAACCATCAGAAAAAAAATCATGGGAGTATTTTGGGCAAAGAATTACAGGTGAAAGATATGATATACTTAGATTCATAATCGAAGAGAAGTATTGGCCAAAGAATAATGTTATGGCGTAGAAACTTTAGAGAATGGTTTGGTTACAACTTGAAATCAAGTTTTCCGAACTGCTGAAATAAAATAACAAATTAACTTCTGTGGGGACTCGGAACCATAAGAAAAAGATTGTGTATAAAAGACATAGTAGTTTTAAAATATTGTGGCATTCGACCTTGTATGCTATTCAATGCGCAAAAGCATAAACTCGTTTGAAATTTTCAACATGTATTTACAGTACGACCCGACCTGCATAGCATGGTCAATCCTAGTTTGTTTTTCGTGGTTGTTTGAAGGTGCTGTGCTTGTATTTCGCGGTTTTTGGTATTTAGTTTTAAGTATTCGTTTATGGTGGACTTTTTATGCACAAAATCAGTATTTTTAAAAACTCTGCATCGTTATTTTTTCAAAGTGAAAGGAAATGACAAAATATCAGGCGTCCAGATCTGATTCTTTTAGGACGACATTTCTTGTGTCGATTTTCAATATTTATCGAAGTTGTTCTTCCATAGAATTTGGGCTCATCCTTCGTGCAGCTCACGTCTAACTCGCATGCCACAAGATAGAGTCAAATAAAAACTTGCCACATATTAAACGTAAAATAATTTGTCGCCATAACTGACTCAGTAAAAATGACTATAAAATATTTTGACCAGAAAATGTTTTTTTCAATGTTCTTTTAATTTTTTCGCCTATTTTTTGTGCTCGTCTTGCTAAAGTTTGGAAAACCCGATTTAAAAATAGCTGACGTAAGAAGTAATGAATAATCGTAAAAAAAAATTACAGTAATTCCCACATTAAGATGTCAATATCCCAAAGCAAATAATCCAGATCCTGCATTAAAAATTATAAAAATGTTATAATTTAATGTTATTACAAATTGTCACAATGGTTTATATTGTATGATTTTCTTACTCTAATATGAATACCTACGCTAGGTCTGTGTCAAATTTAATTATAGGTGATAGAGTAGGGTTGCTTAAGTCGTAGCCCATTAGAACTTAAGTATTTAATTTTCAGGATCTATTAACTAAATAAGAAATACAGGAAGTTTCTACGACTTATTTTTATGTAAGTTTTTGTAGGTTTTGTGAGTAATACATAGTTCACATCTGCAAGCTACAGATCTGCCATTTTTGCTCAAGGAACTGAAATAAAGGCGTTAATAATTCGTTGACGAAGCTCCACTACATTTTCTGGAGGAAATTCTGAGTAAACTTTATGTTTAATATCATCGGCCAAAAAAATGGCTTCTAGAATTTCCTCAACATAATATTGCAGAATATTGATATACATAAGTTTGTTGATTAAAATATCCGTCAATGAAGTAAGGGACGATCAATCGTCCGCTTAGAAGGTCACACCAAACAATCTCTGAACCTACATTGGTTAAGTTCTTCTCTGAAGCTATGAGAATTTGTTTTTGTCCAAGTGAATGATTTGTTTCTCTTACCACAGTTTGTTGTTATTTTTAAAAATTTCATTTTTTAAATAAATATTTATTAACCAAAAGGTAAGTTTTTATACATTTTTAGAATGCTTTTGAAGGGTCCTAGAATAAGATCCATCGCGCAAAACGCCAACCAGCGCGTGGGACATGACTTCTTTTTATAACATTATAATTAAAAGTATTAGGCTGTTAAACAGTTGCCTACACCAAAAATACGTAAATAGCAATTAAAAAAATACTAATAATTTTTATTTATTTATACCTAAATATCTGAGTGACGAAGCTTTGCTAGGCGTGTATTGATTTCGCCGTGAGTATGTGATGGCATTCGCTCGCTTAATTACTGAAATATATAGATATAAATGTAGTGCTCTATGCTTTTGTTTCTCAACGTATAAATATTTCAACCTACTGGTACTAATATTCTATGAGATGGCGTTAGAAAAACATAATTTTTTTTGTGTGCCAACGCATTTTGCCAGCGATAACGCCTATTTAGATAAACTAAAACATTATCTAAACAGAAAATTTTATCTCAATTGTTTAGCCGTTTTCGAAAAACCACAAGAATGGCTCGTTTTAAGTATAAAATAAATAAAAAAACTGCACTTCTGTCGCGAGTGGACACCATGCAAATTTTTTTTATTTGATTTTTTTGTCAATAAATGAAATAATTATTTACATAACAAAAAATTTTCAGATATCTTTGAAAAAAACTGTTTTATTAAACAAATAATAAAAAACGCAATACAATCACACGATGTGAACGACACGTACGACCATCGGTAAATGTCAAAAATGCAGTAAATGTTTTTGGCACTGCCAATACACTAGAAAAATATATTCACCTCTCTCATTATGCGGGTACTTCTCTCTTTATGACTACAATTTGTGTTTCGCGCCGGTGTCTCCGTTGTTGGATATTATTCTATTTAATTTTGAAAAAAAAAAACAAATAATTTCCGGTTAAACCGAAAGTAGCACAGAATTTATATTAATGCCCATATAAATTTAAAAAAAAATATACTTTTTTTTTTTAAATTCTTATTAGGCTGGTGACACTTTGGAGGATACTCCTGCTATAGAACAAGTTCCAAAAATTTATTGTAGGAAAAAAAATACGATTTAGACGTCTGGATTTGGCTGAAATTTATGCACATATTTAGAGTACGATTGTTTAAAAACAGCACAACACTTTTCATAGAGAAGTGCAAACTGAAAATATTTTATGGATAAATGATCTCGTAATCCTAATAGCAAATAAGTGGAAAAGTTAAAAAAGTTTTGCTAAAAGTAGAAAAACTTCCGAAACTCCACTAGAAGAAAACATAAATCCTTATACTCTCGTGTTGTTTCAATTGCAAAGTGGAGATAAGCGAAGCGTATATAACTGAACACCAGCAGATTTACACTTAAAAGACAAAACTAAAACATCCAAATGATATAGAGTGCAACAAACAAAATCTCGTGGGAAACTTTCAACGCGCCTAGAATAAATCCGGACTAGATTTTTAATCCGAAGGAATGCTGCAAGTGAACAATAAACGTTGCACAAGCTTAAAATTAACGCGCCTAGCCGAAAATTCCCTTTCTCTTTACTCAATTAGAGGGGAATCCGTGACGGAACTGCAAGAGTTTCAGCAAAGTTCCGCCAATTTAAATATTTATATACCATAAAGTTTGGGAAATTTGCATTCAAAGTAACACTTAAAGCAGGACTCGTCAAGGAGGCTAATTCTTATTTGCCGAAAATTGAATTTAATTGTATTTACTCGGAAGAAATCCATTATTTTCGCTTCACTTTGTTCTTTTTCGCAACATTAAGTCTGAAAATTTGCTAAAATCGGTGTTTTATTACTGTTAAAATGTTGAAGATTCAACATAATCATTCAGCCCTTTCGATATAAAAAAAATACGTAAGCGGAAGTAGTATTTTATAGGTGCATCTCGTATTCCGGAAATCGCTCTGAGTAGGCTGGCGGTTACGAAAGACGGATCTCTTTAAATGGTGAGACCCTAACGAGGAGCTAATGTCTAACAATGCGATTGGTTGGTTTTTGTAATTAGGAAGAGTTGTACCGAATTTCTTAAAAATTCCCATACACATGTCGGAAAGCCTTTAAGTAATTCTGAAGATAATGCCAACTCGACTAAATTATATAATAGGTAACATTCCGACACGAAAACGTAGTAAAAGCAAATGCGTGTCTTGAAAGGTTATAGCAAAAGACTAAGAGCCATTTACACCGCGTCTAATTAAATTTTAAGTTTCAGTTAACTCAATTTTTAAGTTACATTTTGAAGCAATTGAAAACGCGAGCGGTTAGAATGTTAGCAGTACTAAATTTTGAGATGGGCAATTCATCTTTTGGACGAAGGTATTAACTATTTATTTCTGGAAATTGTTTAAATACCTTTGATGTTTCCGTTTAATTCGATCGCGTGTTTTACGCATTTTTTCAGTTATACTTTTCGGAAATTATTGATTTTCCACATTTACTTTCAAGTGCAAAATGATTCCATTGATTACACAGGTTAATAATGATTTTGTTGATTGAAAATGAATGGCTGTCTTTAGATATTTCAGGCTCTTTTATTGATTTTTTTCCTGAGTAAAAATAAAGTTTTATTTATGGTTCTGCAACACCGCTGTACAACAGCCGTTTAGCGCAGTGATTTTCAAACTGGGGGGCGCGTCTCCCCGGGTCGTGGACTAGGTGCATGGGGGGGGGGGGGTTGTTTTAATAAAAATTAGTAAAATTTTTAACACATAATTCGATTGTTTTTAATGTTGATTATTGTGAATCGTGCTTAAAGCCGAGTGCGCACATTCGAGCTCAAAGTGGCACATTCCGATCTCGGGAAAATGAAGCGCGCCGCTCCGCGTCGCGCTTCATTTGCTTCCCTCGCTCGGAAATGTGCCACTTTTCGCTCGAATGCGCACATCCTCGTATTTATTGGATTTGTCCACTTTCTCCTTCGCTCTTTCACATAATAAATTTAAATTTAGTTGAGTAAATATCGATTATTAGCTTATGCTACGTTCTTACAATAGAAAAAAAATGACGATCAAACTAGAAAACTTACTTTTATTAATGAGCAGGGCAAAAATATTGAATACAGTGAATAATTACTTGATATAATAAGTAAAAATATAATTATTTAAATATTGAGTTAGAAGTTTCAAGCTTTATTTGAATTCAAGATAAAAACCCATATTTGTTGGGATCATTATTAAAACTTTCTAAATATTATATGTACGGTAGAAACGTGCTTGGATGTTTTTTAAAGAAGTAATTGACATGTTTTTAAGAACTAACAAAGATGAAAACAACGAAACTGTAGTAAAAACAATGTTAGATAGTTTTCATACATTACAGCGCATTTCTTGTTTTCACATTAAAATAACTTTTCCATAAATCCCGGTGCTGGTAGCGAAAACCTAAAGGATACAATATTTAAAAATATGGAGCAATGTTATTATACACGATGTAGTGGGTCAATATTGTTGGGTGTGGAGAAGAGATTTTTCCATGAACATCATCTGCAGAAATTTATATATGTATATATTAATGTTTTACGAACTTTTGATATTAATATTTACAAAAATAAATGAAAGAAATAGTTAAAAATTAATTTTTTTTTCATTTTACGATCGGTAGAAAAACTTTACGTGATACATAAAAATGCATGCCATTTTTGCAATTAGCTTACTGTTATACTACAAAATGGGGCAATAAAATTAAAACAACTTTGATAAACTTTAATTTTATAGATCTGTGTTATTTATGATTATTCCTTTTTTCAATTTTTAGAAATAATTTTAATTTAATTCACTATTGATCATTAGTGCTAAAAAATACATTTTATTAAAAATATTTTTGTAAGAGCCTAATAAAAAATATTGTCAAATGTTATATGAAGGTATGAATTTAGAACAAACTTTCATACATAGAGCGTTGAGCAGTTGCAAACTTTTTTTATTACGATAAAGCCGATTGATTTATATAGTACACAGAGAAAAAAATATCCTTAATATAACTCTCTAACGTATACCCAATTGACGTATTGTTCTAACAAGGATTCGAATGTCTAATTTAACGATATTTATAAGTCAATTTGACAATTCATAGTATGATCAAAACAGCTATCCATAGTATACTTATAATAAGGATTCATTTATTTGATTCAAGCATTCAAACGAAAAGCTCTCGTGAACGTGTGCAGTATCGGTCGTGTAGGTAACTGGATAGTTAATTTGAGGATTTGAATAGCTATAATAAGGATACGTATGGTTATTATAACGATATTTTGTTCTCCGTGCATATCCGTTAAATCACTATGACAAGAATCTTTTGAATGTCTAAAACAGTAATACGGATCGTTACTATAACGATACGCAATAAGGATACACTGGATAGCTAAATTAGCTATACGGCATATTCCTGTGAAAGATAACTATCCAACGGATAGCTATAATAAGGATAGGTATGGTTATTATAACGATATTTTTTTCTCCGTGTATAACAAAACATTAAAAAATTTATTATTGTGAACGCTGTTAAAATAAACTCGTTAAGGCCGCAGTCCGCACTTTTTCTGAAGCGGTGAATAGTTAAATAATAATAAATTTTTAAATAAATTAGTTGCTTTAAAATTTTTTTGCTTTATACGTATGTATTAAGTATTAGTTTTAATAAAAAATTAAAAAATTCCAAACGCAACACAATATTTGGAAAAGTGGTGTTGAAAATTCAACATTAATATTCGTAACGAAATTTACCATATTTTGATTTCTGCGTATGCGCCATCTATCAGTGTATAGCCAAAGTTAATGATGAGAGAACTTAACCTAACAATTAACATTTATATTGGTTCACCAATTCTATTCCCATATTGTTATAAGATAGTTGGCAGTGACAGTTTTGCAGGAATTGATACATAAAAAATGCCTCTATAGGGTAACATATTTTAAATTAAATAAAAATCTTTAGTTTTTGCGAAATTACAATTTAAATAATTCACTTTTTTGTCCCTTGGTGTAGTTTCAGCTACTTTTAAATTTGTTTGGAATATATATTATCAGTTTTGGGCAAAACAAAATATATGGGAATGGAACTACGAAAGGTCTAAATTCTTATCGATTTGGGCAATTCACTTCTCTTGGTTCAAAAAAATTCAAAGAACCTCACATATTTTAAAAATTGCCTTTCTTATTATCCAGAAACCCAAAATTCAATTTTGCACATGTGCTATCTATTCTGCAAACGTTTTAATGTTTTTGTATAATTATCTCAAAAATTAATAAACATAAATTTTGGCCTTTCGTAATTTAACTAAACGAATAACTTCTTCGAAGAACAGCATTTTACATGTGGTGCTCAAATGTTGAAAATAATTATAGGGATCATTAGTTTTCTGACAAAAACTTAATTCAATGCCAATTTTGAAAAGCTCTACATTTTAAATATTCACGCTTTCAGTGAAAGGTGACGTTATTTGAAATGTGATCAGCATGATTTAAGTAGTTAAGGGTGTCTCGTCTACTGTTTGATAAAATAATGCTGAAGGGGTGCCATTAACCTGGCTGTCTAACGACTTCCTGGAGTCTGTAATAGATACTTGGCGATAATGAGTCGCGACGATACTGATTAATTATTTACATACTAAAATACGTGATTATACAAAGAGCTACCTAAGTAGAGATAAAAAATGTTATGTCTGTGACAATTCAGATAACAAAAAGTAGATTCTTGTGTTAGCGTATGGGATACAATTATTGTCATAAGCAGACACCTACAGAGCTAAAATTATAAACAGAATGATATAAAATTTCCCATATAGTTTGCAGCTTGTTGCAAGACGATCCAGGAAGAAATTCTTTTTTATCATATGGAAAGCAGTTGCAATATTGGTGTCGAGTAACTACCGAAGCGGATATTCCGTGTAAGTTTGGTATCTCTTATTTTATTACGACAAAGCTAAACTTGAGGAAGTTACAAACTTTACAAGTTTACTAAGCTTTCTATAGACAAGCTGATATATTAACAAAATTTGTAATTTAATAATCTGAATAAGGAAACAAAATAAATTTGATACTTTGAAGCAGGAACTAAAGTAGAATCCGTTTTTGAAAGAAAAAAAATGTAGTGTAACTTTAACGGATAGGAAACTACGCTCTGTCTATTGTGAATTTAAATAATGTTCAGAGTAAAGATAAAACTATTGTGTAAGTTATTTATTTATCTTCTTACAAGGTTACATTCTAATGTACTTTAAATTTGCTTATCAAAAGTACATTAAAGAGCTAATTTGCATGCTAATTTGAAGAAGCTTTCAAGTTGAAAATAGGAACACATTACAAGTTAATGTGGTTTGTACATAGATATACTATTTACATGTTATAAAAATATTTCGAATTACATAATTTGAAGGTTTCGCATTCATCTATTTTACTTAAAACCAAATATTTATAATTAAAAACCGAGATAGAAATTTTAAGTATGTAACAGCCTTAAGGAACACATGCCCAAGTTAAATATGAAGAAACAGATATACTAAGTACAACTTTGATAAAAAAGTAATATAAATGGTATTTTGCAGTTTAATATCATTTTTAGAAAGTATTTTGTAAAACACTAGGAATCTTATAAATTTTCTGAGATGTGTAGAATTTGTATAAAATAAAGTTGCACAAGTAACTTACATTTAGGTTAGAAAACTAATGATTAGGTAATATAAAAATTAAAAGTGCATTTACAACTTCAACTGTTGTAGATACACTACCATTGACAAGATAACAACCTGCAATGTTAACATGAATAACCCAGTTACAAAATGAACTACAGTAAAACCTGACTAAGTGGAATTAAGATTCTACTTATCCAGGGACTAATGATTTTATCCCACTTAAAGAGGGTCTCATTTATAGAAGTTAAAACAAAACTAATCTCTGTATGGAAGTAAACATTTTGAAAAAAAATCATGAATGTATTAAAATATATACAAACAACAAACATTACAAACCTTAAACATTACTGCTCTTTCGAAAGTCAATCGGAGAATATCGTGTAGTGTCTTAGTTATAGAGGTAATTAATCATAGCAGTCCCAATTACAGAAGTAATTATTAAGAAAAAAAACAAAAAGTGAAATTCTAGATAGGAAGGTTTCAGAGACTCACTAATAAAGGTATTTTAGTGCCGAAGTGACGAGACCTTAGTGTGGATTCCAGTTCCACTTAATCAAGTTTCACTGTATTTTGAAATAATCTGGTTATATTTACTATTAATCTTCATATCATATTCATGTTTTAGAGATTTCTAACTTGGTGGGTATTTTTTTGGACAGCTCAAAAAATAATTTAATGCTGTTATTAGATTTCTTAATTATTCTAGATAATTATATTCAGTTATGTTTTAGTCAAAGTTTGTAACAAAAGCTAGTTTATAATGTTAATTTGCTATTTCAAAGATTCAATTTAGATACTTAGTCTTTGTATTCAAATACATATGTATTGGCAAAATTTAAATAAAGGACTTCACCTTTACTATTTTTACTGAATAAATATCGCATCGAAAAAGGCAGGGGGTGTGCACTCGATGCTTTTAGAAAGGAAGTAATTTAGTATGGTAGGTCTGACTTGGCAATACCAACATAAAAATATAACCCCAAAATTTCTAGATTTTCTGTTGTTTTACGTTTTTCACATTAATAATGCAGCAGAAAATAGCAGCGCACTCTGGGAATTCAAGATTTCAACAAAATAAAAAACAGCAATTTAAAAAAAATTGAACCTTTAAATTATTTCATTATATGTAATACATACTTAATATAAATTTTATTACATATTTTCTAATTAATATTTGTAGAATTTAGGTGTTGCTATGTTATTTAATGGTCTATGTATAATTATTATTACATATTTATTCACCAAATCAATATGATCACAATTTTGGAGAAATTCATTTTAGCAAGTTGTCATTTACAGTCTGACCGACTCCAACAAAATTGCGTATGAAAAAGGCTAGAAGTTGTCAATCCCTGGAAAAAGGAGCGTAAGGTCTTTCCATAGGTTTTTGGTCCCAAGTAGGGTTACCCCCCTACTTTATAATAAAGTATTGTACATTATTTCGGGAAATTATTCTCTATACTTTATGAGAACAATAAAGTACACGACTATAGTATATTATTCACCTAAGAAAGAAAGTGTGACATTCCGACACCCGTATTATTGTCTACCGAGTGCAAGAGGCGGGGGCGATATAAACGCGGATCTAGATGGTATACTTTCTTCTCGTGGTGAGTATACAATTTTTTATCACAACAGCATCGAAATTACTTGATATGTCTTCTAACTTATCATTATCACATGAATCATATGAAATAGCCATTTTTAATTTTTTGACACTTATAATTATTGGTTAAAATGTCATTTATGTGTTATTTTTTATTTTAACAATGTTTTATTAATTGTAAAAATAAGTCGTTGTTAGGTAACGTAAAAAAGTTTGACGTACGCGGTAAAAAATTGAAGCATGCGTATTCTTTTCGGGAGAGAATGTGGCACTTTCTTCCCGCAAAATAATAAATAAAAAATATCTTATTTCACATAATTTCAATTTTCCAGGAATCATTTTACGTACATAAATCATTAAACGACTAAAAAAGTTGATCGTAATTTTTCGTATAACGGATAACAGATCGGCTGAGTTACTGAACTGACAATGAGTACTCGCTTTTGAACGCCACCTAACCTCAAATGTCAATATTGTCAATTTAAAAGTTTCTTATTTGTGCTAGATAAAAAATAAATTATTTATATATCTTGACTTAAATATCGAACGCAAAAATACTGTGAACTTGTTTAGCACCGAAAATTATTTGTTGAATATTGCTAAAATATGTTTTTAAATAGAATAATAGAGTAAAATAAATAATAAGTACTTTATTTTCCTACCTTTAACAACCAATATACTTTATTTGTTCAAATAGAAGGTTTCAATCCTAGCTTCAAATCAAAATTGAAATAAGAGTACTGATATTCGTACGAGAACAATTGTTTTTTATGGCATTTTAATAATTGATAAAGACTTTTTTCTAAAATTATAAAAAAAATGATATTAGAAAGTTTTAAATATACAATCGTGAAATTTACGACTGGTTTAGTCTTTATGTATCTTGAAACAAGGTTAGCTCTCTAGGGTTAAGCAAAAAAAAACTATGCACATAGTATATTTCTTCGAAAAGATATACGATGTAATGCACCAAGTGTTCAAAATCCTAAATTCGCAAACGTAAGATTTACCACAAAAGCACAATGCTTTCCGGAGAAATGTTCAATCTTTAATCGATTGTCTGGGACACATTTCTGAATTTTAATGGCGGCAAGAACGTTTTGGTCTCACTTGAAACCAGGAAAAGAGCTTATTATGTATTAATCCAAGGCGGTCGTAAATTGTGGTTAGTAATCCTTACGTTTACCTTTAGCTTCATTAATAAATTACTTTGTCGAGATTCTATTTAGTACAAAGATTTTAGTGAAATCTGAGAAGTAATACTAATGTTGTTTATGGCCCTCTAGAGATTTTTAGTTTCAATAACTAAATTTAATTTCACGTATTCATTATGGTAAAATTGTGTTAACGATGTAAATATCCATTCATTAACAACTAACGTGATTCATTTTCCAACTCTTCATTTTTTTCAAACTCTGGATAAATCTTCGGTTTATAAAAGTTCAATGGAACATCTGTATCTGATTGATTCGATAAAAGCTTTAAACTTAAATAAATAATTGTTTATGTCTTAAGAAAACAGAGAGAGAGAAAATTAAAAATTCCATTAGTAACAACGGATTTTCTTTCAAGTTAGATTTGTTTTTTAATCGATTCTCATTTACATCTTAAAATCTAAATATTTATTCTTTAGGCGATTTACTTCAATGACATGTTTCGACAGATAATTATACAACTCTTTACTTAGAATTGATGTTACATGTGAGTTACTCTACGTGGAGTATAATTTTCGTTAGTATTTCAAATCTTTTTTTTTTCGAAAAAAAATTAAGTAATTAAGAGCTATTAAGTCTCCATGTTCAACTGCAACGATGCGTGCATGTGGAACATCTTTCCTAGTCACATACATTAATTATATTTATAAATGTCACCAAAACAAACTAAAACCCATTATAGTCAAATAAAAAAGCGCCTATACTGTTTAAATAGACTGCTAAATGAAAATGAAAATAAAAATTATTTTTTATTTTCGTTTGTCTCAAAATTACAATCAAGGGTAGATATTATTATTTGTAGCTATTTAAACTAAAACCTTTCTTTAGTTTAAAAGGTTAATTCCAAATATTTTAAGGTAGCACATGAGTTTAAAACCTGTCCGAAGATTAGAGTGACAGAAACTCTAAAATGAGTAGTTTAACATAAATTAGGACACTCGCTTTATCTTAACTACCGTACTCCAGGCCCCACTTTTTAGCCCCTATTAACTTTTAGAAGGCACCTTAATGACATTTTTAAGTTTTAACTTTGTTATGGAAACCGCTATCATATCTGTATTATGCTTAAAAGAAACATAATTTCTGGTTTACTAAACTAGCAACATTCTTTCGTGAGTACAAATGCGCTGACAGTTCTATTCTTTGATTAAAAAAAGTGTCGAGAATTCAATGTTTTATGGAATAGTTTGTCTTCTGTGCATTATATAAATTAGAATTTCATGAAAATGCGTCGAGTTTTAATTAAAAAAATCATATATGGATTTACAGTAAAACCTCAATTATCCGGACTTCAGTTATACGGATTCGCGATTATCCGGATTGTCAACCGCGTTCGGACACGTTGCAAAAATTAACCGCGGTATTTCTTACTAAATATTTTATTATTTTATTTTGCATTTCGCATTAAACAGTGTTTTTTTGCTTTGTTCATTTTAAGATAATGTGTTACTGTTTTATTTAGTGTTTAATATTTGTTGCGTTTTTTGTAAACATATACCTAACAATTTGACCAAGTTTTTTCCTGTTAAAACGGGACGCTTCTTAATCGTGCTTAAAACCGAGTGTGCGCATTCGAGCTCAAAGTGGCACATTCCGATCTCGGGAAAATGAAGCGCGCCGCTCCGCGTCGCGCTTCATTTGCCTCCCTCGCTCGGAAATGTGCCACTTTTCACTCAAATGCGCACATCCTCGCATTCATTGAATTTTGTAAATTAAACTTTCATTCCTATCACCTAATTTAATTTAGTTCAGTAAATATCGATTAAATGTTCGAAAAAACGTAATTTTACCATAGCAATGAGTGGAAGAGAGCGAAAAGATACAACAAAAGCATAAGTACGAGTGAGAGGGAACGATAAAAAATTATTTATTAAATTTTGTCATCAAAATTATTGCAAATCACGTTTAAAGCGAGCGTGCACATTCGAGCTCAAAGTGGTACATTCCGATCTCAGGAAAATAAAGCGCGCCGCTCCGCGTCGCGCTTCGTTTGCTTCCCTCGCTCAAAAATGTGCCACTTTTCGCTCGAATGCGGACATCTACGCATTCATTGAATTTTGTAAATTAAACTTTCTTTCCTATCAACAAATTTACTTTAGTTCAGTAAATATCGATTAAATGTTCGAAAAACGTAATTTTACCATAGCAATGAGCGGAAGAGAGCGAAAAGATACAACAAAAGCATAAGTACGAGTGAGAGGGAACGATAAAAAATTATTTATTAATTTTTTGTCATCAAAATTATTGCAAATCACGTTTAAAGCCGAGTGTGCACATTCGAGCTCAAAGTGGCACATTCCGATCTCGGGAAAATGAAGCGCGCCGCTCCGCGTCGCGCTTCATTTGCCTCCCTCGCTCGGAAATGTGCCACTTTTCGCTCGAATGCGCACATCCTCGTATTTATCGGATTTGCTATATTATTATTTTATTCTTCAATTCAAAAAATTAAAAGTCGATTAAATTAGATTTATTTTTTGTTTGAAAAAGGTTAGATATTTTATTCCTTTTGATAAATTATTTTGGCGCTCTTCGGCACGCCTAATTGTAGCGAGCCTGATAAAAATGTTTTCAGGTGTATTTTCGAATGTTTACTAATTCGCATTTTTGATTAATTAAAATTGTATATGAGTCAAATTTTCTGAAGTGGGCCACTAAAAATCAACTAGTCTCCAAACATTTTTGAATAATTTTCATTTTTCTGAAAATTATAAACAAATTAGTTTTAAGGCGCATTTTGTATACACTGTTGTAATTAGACTTCATTTATGGATTAATTCAATTTTTAAATATAAAAAAATATTTATATGTTACATAGGTGGTGCATCAAAAATTTAGAATGATTTAGGTGGGGAATGTTAAAAAAAAGGTTGTGAAATAAGAGTCAAGATTGGGAAAAAGTTTTAGTATTTTTTTTCATGTACGATGAAGTTCTCCCATCTAGTCTAGTTTAAAAGTACTAAATTAGAAATGTGGTTTTTGGTAAAAAATGCCCTACTGTAATTTTTAATTAAAAGAAAAGCGAGAAGTGGTACATTTAGTTCAGTTTGATTTAATTAATATTATTTGTAAGAGAAAAGAATAAGATAGGCAAATTCAATTATTAAGGAGTATCTGCACTTTCAAGCGAAAACTTTTTCCGAATAGAAAATCTGGATTTGAAGGATTTGTTATTAATATAGTCGAATCCAATAAACACGAAGATGTGCGCATTCGAGCGAAAAGTGGCACATTTCCGAGCGAGGGAGGCAAATGAAGCGCGACGCGGAGCGGCGCGCTTCATTTTCCCGAGATCGAAATGTGCCACTTTGAGCTCGAATGCGTACACTCCGTTTTAAGCACGATTCACAATAATACATTTACTTTAAAAAAATTCAAGTAATTCTAAAACCGTAGTGGCGCTCTCAAAATGTCACATTATATATAACTAAAATTCGTTTTTTTTTCTATACATTCAATTAACCGAATTTTCCATTATCCGAATGAGCTGCAACAATAATTAGTCCGGATAACCGAGTTTCCACTGTATCTAAATATCTATATTTTTCATAAAGGTATAGACCAGTGGTTCCCAAACTTATTTGGCCTACCGCCCCCTCTTCAGAAAAAATATTTCCTTAGCGCCCCCTGGAAATTAATTTATTTTAAATTTTAATAGCAATTTAACAGAAAGATATATGTATTAATGTTACTACCTTTTTCGTAAAATATAGTGGCCATCACCGTCCCCCTGGATCGCTGCAGCACCCAGCAGAGGGCGGTGGCGCCACTTTGGAAATCACTGGTACAAACATTCGAAAATGTTTTGAACCAAATTTTAAAAAATTCATAACTTTTTGAGAAATCGAGATAAAAATTCGAAAATAATCAATGGATGAAATTAAACAGGAAATTATAATAAATTAATTTAAAAGCTACCGTTAAAAGTTTGAAGGTGTTTTTCGTCAAAAGGTTTAAACAAACAGCGTTTACTAATAGAAATTTGAATACCTACTGGAATGTTTGACCTTTCTTCTTCTTTGTGAATTTAAAAAAAAAATATGTATTTTTCAGCTATCATAACCTATACATAAACTATACATTTTGTGGGTGTCCGAATCATTTTGATATTTGACTGTATACGGCAGACGTGGCAGAGGCCGCCCGAAACGATAATTTTATCAATAACGACGCCCCCAACTTATAAAAGTTTGGCCACCTCTGGTATACGCTTTATACAGATTAGAATTTCAGACTTCGTAACTGTTCTTTGTTCAGTAATAATCATAACAATTATTTACTTATCAATTATATATGTAGGTTGTACCTACAAATAAATTATTAAGTGCTTTAAAAATTAATATAATTATTTAAATAAAAAAAAATTGATTCGTTGTAATTCTAAAAACCACTGTTACTTCACCAACTACAATAATTAGGCGCTTCAAAATTTAAATGGTCAAAATCAGTTAGTAAGAAAACATTTTCACTATTGAGTAATTCATGAGGCCGAATAATATTATTTGCTTTCGGTTCACAATTGTCAGACCTTTTCTTCAATAAAATCTCAACTTCTCTTTATTCGTTTAATTCGTACGATTAATTTGTTCTTGCCATCTAAAGCTTGGAATTGATTTGGTATTTAGTTTTAGGTATCTAATTAATTTTTTAGTTAGCATTCTGTCTGTTTGATTTTCCCAAAAAGTTGTAAAGTGTAAATTGTAAATCAGAACAGTAAAATCTTTCAAATAAAAATTAGAACATATGTATTTTTGATAACAAATTATTTAATAACTATTAATTTGTGTTATGTTTCTAAAAAATCTATAAAATTGTCAATGTAAGTGTTTTAAAAAAAGATTTGCTCTTTAACGCTTGGAATAACCTTTCAAAAGCAAATTAAATTACTTTTAACTTTTCGTTTTTAATCTGTGTATTTATATTAAATTTTAACATTTGTAAGTGCAGAAGTGTGTATATTTTAACAAACAAAAGCATTAATTTTAGTAAAAGTCATATTCCAAAGTCTATAATGAATATTATACTAATTACACACTATACGATAATTTTGAGGCAAATTACAGAGTATATTCTTTAAAAAAAAGTGCCCAACATTAAGGCTAATTATAAGATAATTTTTCGTTTACAAATACTGGAGGGTATAACATTAAATGTAGAGATTACTTACTTCCATACAAGGATTATGCCTATAAACACAGCCAAGCCTAGGAGTACAGCACATAGGACTATCACAGCCGAAGTCTGGAAAGAAGGACTGCTGCGGTAGCTCGCGTCGATCAGCTGAAATAATAAATAACATCATAACATATGTATACCATATTCCCAAACTCATTTAACATGATTTATTTGTTATTTTAAAATTTTTCCTGTTACATGCTTAACTTACTTAAGCGTAAACCTTAACGAATAATTAAAGTTTTTAATTATAAAATCCTTTGAATATGTCAAGAATGTAATTTGTTTGAAGTAAAAACAACCATCAACTGAATCCTTTCAACAAAAATTAAAGCTAAAGATTAAATTCTGTTTACATACTACATCGTTCAATCTGTACAAAAAAAATTCTTTTCGAATACACCTGCGAATTTGGATAAATATTATGCGTTACAAAAAACAGCATAGTATACTGTTTAATTAAATTTCAAATTACACCTTTATAATAAAACTCTGGTGTTTTTTTTATGAAATGGACTTGATGTAATTACGATTCTTTTAATATGGTCTTTCGAAAAAATGAAATCTTTTTAATAAAAACTTATTGAATCGGGTAGTTAAATATGAGGAGCAGAAGATTGCATTCATTAATTATAAGTATGTAATTTATAAAAATTCAATAATCATAAATTAATAAATATAATTTTTATAAAAAAACTAAATTGTAATTACATTTTATTAAATTTCAAATGTTAAAGATACTTGTTTTGTGTTTGAGGTTAAGATTAAGGTTTGAGGTTAAGGTGTGACAACGTCAAATGTTCGCGACGTCGTGGAAGGCTATGCCGGGAAAAAACGAGGAGTTGTTTAAAAAATAAATAGTGTTTATAAAATTATTGTTCCTAACGGCTGTTCAAAACCTTTGGTTTCTAAAACGAAAAGATTATATTTGTAATAAATTTATTTATGAACCGTGACCGGTAATTATTTGCGGGTAGCAAATTAATTGCTTCACAACAAAGTTAGTTTATTATAGGTTTTCCATTTAAATATTTAAACGACCATACATTGTTTCAGAAAAATAAAATAAACACTGATTTTTCTTTTAATACTATGTGAATGTGTGTTAATCCATCCAAACTAATATTATAAATGCGAAAGTATAGTAGACGCCGTTTAATGTGATCACGGTTAATGTTATCAACCGTTTGGTGTGATCAAACTGGCTTGGAACCGGCCCACAGAACACAAAAGCATGAACATTTGTTTGTTTATTATTATCAATATTTCATTCTTGTGATCAATGTAGAGTCCGTTAGGCAATAGAATAGTGATTTCCAAACTATATGGAATCGCGCCTTCCTTAAAAATATATAATAATATGACCCCCCCCCCCCATTTTATAAAATAATACAAACACAAAAGTTTATTTATAAAATATTAGCAATCATTTCGCGCCTCTCCGTAGGCTTGGAAAACGCTGGATTAACCACTTTACCTTTTTTGCGGAAAAAAAATTTAGATAATAGATTTGCTTTAAATTTTTGCGACACGTTCCTAAATAATTGTTTCGGAAAAAAAATTTACCCTTTTTATTAATTGGATAAAGTATAGAACAATTACTTTTTGGGAATTTTTAAAAAATCTACGACTACTTCATACATATTGATGAAAAGACCAATGTTTGTGAGATTTTTTCAGTTTAATATGCATTCAAGAGTCCTGTAAATTTTCAAGTTCATCGTTTTATCCATTTTTTCGTCCTGATTGATCACAATTTTACAAAGAATTAAAGGCACAAGATAATTATTGCTCGTAAACATCATTTGATGATTATCGAGATGGAAAAAAATTTCCTTTACTTTACTTACAACTTTGCATTCAGTACTCATCAAATTTTCAATAAAAATTTTAAAAAAAATTTTCGAATATTTTTTTTTTTAATCAAATTTTTCACTGCGCGTATTAGCATTTCCCAAAGTGTATCACGAGAAGGTTATATAGTGAGATTTGCAATTTGTGTGTGTGTGCGATTTTTCTTACAGATATGAGACCCCGCGGCTAGTCAGTTCCGCAGTAATTAATGACTCCAAACTCATTTCGAAAGTGTGTGTGTGTGTGTGTGCGCGCGAAAACGAGCTAGCGCGCGCGTGTATAAGAATAGGTTCAAAATAAAATCCAAAAATTTTATGAGCACTGAGTGTAAAATTGCAAGTGAAGTAATGGAATTTTTTATCCAACTCGATAATCATCAAATGATTAAGAGCCATAATCTTGTTCCTTCAATTTTTTGCAAAAATTTGATCAATTGGGACAAAGAAACGAATACACCTATTGACTTGAAAATTTTCCCAAAAACAATTATTGGCACTTATAAAGATTTTATTCAAGTTTTGAAAACCGGTCCGCGATTTTACAATCATTAGATCATGAGATATTGATGATCAAAGACAGAAGCGTCATTTTTAATTCAACCATCAATATCTCAGCAAAAAAATGTAGTTCAAAGATTTAAAAACAAAACAAATTAAAGCTGAATAAACAAGCTAACTGATCACTGGATTAAAAAAAATATCAATTTTTTTGCCCCATATTTCTACTGATTGCGCCAATAACCGTAACTTAAAAAAAAATTCGATAAAAAATTTCATAACTAGAATCATTTTTCAGCGGTTCAAAAATTAAAAAAAAATTCGCTGAAATTTTCTGTTCCTTTAATTTATATCAGTAGTGTTATATTAAGTCGTATTAAAAAGCGTTTTTTTAATTGAAAATCTTAAAAAACCTTTTCTCAGAAACGTACATAATTCATTCAATCTAATTTCTATTTAATAACATTCAGTCTGGCATTTTGCTACGTGCCGCTAATAAATTTTATATCAACTGATCGTGAATATTATAATAACCATCAATAATTAAATTCTGGGTCCCCGTATAAGTAATTATAACAGTTAATAACTTAATCTCGTGTTTAAATTGTATACGCTTAATTCTAGGCAATTTCAAACTTTAAACTTAGTTGATTGATGAATGAAAACTAATGGCTTTCTAACTTAAATTACATTTTTGGGTAAACACTATAAACAGCCACCTACAAATATAAAACCCACAAAAAACCATAATTTACATTGCAAGAATGTCGAAGGCAATTTTATGTATTTAAAAAAAAAACGTAGGTAAACGCAAATTTTGTTTCTAAAATGCACAAAAGCCAAATATCAATCTGATATCGTTAGTAATTAGAGTCAAATCAGTCTCTAACAGATTGTGTGGCTGTGATTTGTGGATTACTTGATAAGGGAATGAAATGTAATTAATTCGGCTATGATTTAGTACTGCGATGGGATGTTGTTGCTTACTAATGAGATCGAAATAGCGCAGATGCATCGCATCGGAGACGAATAAAGCTCCCAAGTTTAAAGTTTAGTTAGTTATTAGCCCTGGTATTAGATTAGAGATGATGTTAAGAATTGAGACGTATACCGTATCAAGAATATACAATCGGTTCTAATTAATTGGTCTACTCGCCTAACTTGTTTTAAAGCTATTGATTAAACTTTAACCCATTAATGAGGCGCTTGTGGAAGTACGAGAATATTTTACGATAAGTAAGCACGTTGAAGATGGAAAATTAAATATTAAAGCCCTGTCGAGAACTTTGAAACGCATTTTTTAATATGCCAATAGCAAATTAAAACCGATAAAAACCCGTGAAAAATCTTAATAAGGTAAAAGCTATAACTAGGGACTGGATTTCTGTGTTATTGCACATTTTGTTTGCTTGGGTTTTGCGTCTTATAAAACCAATAGGGGAAAGTCTCCTATTGGCGGACGCTTAAGCCTTTTTAAATAAAAATAAAACTACGTTGTTTTTTTTTAAATTTTGGCGTTTATTAATATGCACTTATAATATATTTCAATGAAATTAAAGAAACGAAAGTTATTATTCACCTATTAGTCATCTAATTTTAGGTTCAACTATGGGTCAATAATTTAGAGCGTTGTAAAAGTGTCCCCTAGTACCGGACATAAAATAACTATGACATGTAACGTTGAACAGATTAAAATAATTTTCATCGTTTACAAGTATAATTTCTTGAGAATTCTGGGATATCGTTACCAGCTTCCTAGCGCTATTAGTGACAATAGGAACATAAAATTACACTCTTGAAAGTATTTTACACAAATCTTGAATTTGATCACCATTTTCTCAGTCTCTACTTTTTTCATGCAGTTTTCAGCTTTTGCTAGATATTTCGGTTTAAAAAATATGGTATTTTAAAAATATAAAGTGTTCGATATTAGAGAATAAAGAGCTGTCCGGTACTAGGGGAAAGCGAAGAACAAACAAATATAATAACATAAAATAAAAACTTAACTATAAAAATTTTATCTATTGGAACTGATTTATTAATAACATAGACAACGCATAATAACTTTAAAAAATACTTTGTAAATATAATAACGATTTTACCAGCACATTTTAGATTTTAAAATCATAAAAGGTGACATATGTAGTTCTTTTGCGCTGGCTGAAATTTCTGGCCTGGTATTTATTGGCAATTGCAAATATGCAATAAGTTTTTCGTAAATTTAAAAAAGCAATTTTTAAAATTTGTCTGCTGGACCAAATCGATCACCAATTCTGTTTGGTAAATACGTATTTTTTTGTTTTAAACTAGCTGGCCCCACAAACGTTGTCCTTTCCAAATTTCAATAAATTTGTTGTGATGTGCCTGGAATGCGATCGATTTGAAGTGACTTATGATCTTGTGTTTATACAAAGATCCGATAGTAAAGAGCAATTTTACGGACAACTTTTTCTATTTTTCTCTCCCTAGAAACCTTATTCAAACTATTACAAACAATTTAAAAAAAGCCAATTCGGTTCAGCAGTTCTCAAGCGATGCGCCAACCTACGAACAGCATTTAATTTTGATTTATAGAGATATATTGTCTTTTTGATTTTGGAAGTCTATCGTCCTGACCATGTAACCCACAATTCATAATGAAAGTCCGACATGTTGAACTCTCCACCTTTGACCGAAATTGACTCCGTTATTATAAATATACCGCTTAATTAATTAATCCGCTATCAATTGTATTTAATTGAATTGAGTTTGGAAGATCTCACAAACGGTTCACTAGTAAATTTTTGACAATTTTATTAAATAGGTGGAGGTTAATTTGGCCCCTACAGTCTTTAGTAAAAGACCAACAAATGAATATTAATTTGCAAAAAAACACTCCAAATTTTTAAATTGCATTGAAAAGTATAAGGATATTTATGATTATTACAATTTGTTGAATAACAAATGGCATCTCACTCATACATTGAAGGAAAGATGCCATTTTAAATATTTTTTGATTGTTCCATTTTAAGTGGCCCATAATTAAAAACTTTTAAATTTGGTTAGTGTTTTTTAATAATAAATAAACCCGTCTTTCGAATTTAAAAATAAGTTTAACTTTATGACCAAACTATTATACAAAGATCCGATAGTAAAGAGCAATTTTACGGACAACTTTTTCTATTTTTCTCTCCCTAGAAACCTTATTCAAACTATTACAAACAATTTAAAAAAAGCCAATTCGGTTCAGCAGTTCTCAAGCGATGCGCCAACCTACGAACAGCATTTAATTTTGATTTATAGAGATATATTGTCTTTTTGATTTTGGAAGTCTATCGTCCTGACCATGTAACCCACAATTCATAATGAAAGTCCGACATGTTGAACTCTCCACCTTTGACCGAAATTGACTCCGTTATTATAAATATACCGCTTAATTAATTAATCCGCTATCAATTGTATTTAATTGAATTGAGTTTGGAAGATCTCACAAACGGTTCACTAGTAAATTTTTGACAATTTTATTGAATAAGTGGAAGTTAATTTGGCCCCTACAGTCTTTAGTAAAAGACCAACAAATGAATATTAATTTGCAAAAAAACACTTTAAATTGCATTGAAAAGTATAAAGATATTTATGATTATTACAATTTGTTGAATAACAAATGGCATCTCACTCATATATTGAAGGAAAGATGCCATTTTAAATATTTTCTGATTGTTCCATTTTAAGTGGCCCATAATTAAAAACTTTTAAATTTGGTTAGTGTTTTTTTAATAATAAATAAACCCGTCTTTCGAATTTAAAAAATAAGTTTAACTTTATGACCAAACTATTTTTTAAATTGGATTCTAACAAAAAGTATAGCGTCTCTCCGACATTTATCCTACACCTTAATGGCAAATACATAATTGTAAATATTGTGGAGAGGTGCATGCTTGCAAACGAGACAGGCAATTTAAAAGTATATTTTTTTGCCTTGGTTACAATATTTACAAGTAGTAAAAAGTAGTTTTAGGAGAATTATTTCCAGAACGATAACGACGCCACATATACGGCCTACATGATTAAAAAATCGGTATTGTACAATACACCAAAATTACCGAAAACACCTTCACAGTCACCGGGCGTTATTCCCATCAAATATTTGTGAGTACAGTAAAACCTTTCTTCAACGGACAGTCACGGGACCAACTATATTGTCCGTTGTAGAGGGGCGTCCGCTGAACAGGGGCTCTTAATACATTGTTCTCCTATACTTTTTCAACTAGGATCTATAAAAATTGTCCGTTGAAGAAAGATGTCCGTTATGTGAGGTTTTACTGTATAACTTAAACGCCAACCAACGAATTACGCTCGGATTTACAAAAAAAAAATCGAAAATTAAAATTATGGTTTTTTTAAAAAGATATATGCCCAACCTTTGTATTAAGATTAGTGATTTCGATGCCAAGTCGCCTACAAGCAATGATGTAGGTATTCCAAGAAAGGTGTCACAAAACATTAAAATTTTGTGTTCTTGTTTTTTTCCAAATTATTATAATTTTATTATTAAATTTTTTTAATTATGAAATACCTACAGCACACCTATATATCATCAAAAATTTAGTTAAATATTCATACACGCACTTGAGAGTTTGATTAATTAGAATAAAGTCTAATTTTAATAATCTGTTTTTCTTTCTGGTAGGTAAATAAGAACAAAATTCAAATTTATAATTACCTGTTATTTTTAGCATCCCCCAAGTATTTAACTAATTAACTTTAAGCAGGTAAAACTGTTTATTAAAAAAAATTTAATGTTGTTATGAAATGATGAATTGACATTAATTATTTGTTTACGTTCTGCTGCATTAACATATTATTACGACCCTTTAAAATGTCATTTGCAAACGTTAGCTTATAAAGTTTCCACTTCGTTAAGTACGATTAGCATACTCTTGCTTATTTACTACAACTCAGAAATCCGAAAACTCTTTAAACATCGCGTGCTTTAAAATTAACGTGTGCCATATGTTAATAAAGGCTTTATGCGTTATTAACATAATGTAAACAATTTCGTAGTAGTACTACTAGGTAAGTACTTATTCTTCAATATTTGTACTGAAACTTCAAAATTAATGTCTTCAGTTTGTATACTTATTGGATGTTTCAGTTTGCTCATGACAAGGAGACAAAAATATAATGGTGTGCCTCTAAGATGCCATATTTCTTAATAAAAACATAATAAGTCTGATTTCATCTGAAACTTGAAGTGGCAAAGTGGTGAGAGACAGGAAGTCATGTGTGACCCGGAATGGCCGGTTCCGGTAGTCGGGCCAAAACAAAGGCGGCCATAACGCGATCAAGCACAGCGCTCGTCGAATGGTCAGAGTTTACCTTTTAGAAGTTACTGGAGCGGATCTAATTTTTGTTGCTGTATTATGTTTGAAGTCACGTGCTTTTATTTTTGTAAAACTAAGATCAAATATAAGTTTCTTTTATTTGCCTTTCTTCTTAATTGCTTAAAGAACGAAAATCGTAAATTTAATTTTAGGAAAAATACTTACTATAATACTTAAAATCATAATTAAAGTATTAAATTGGCGCGTGTGGTTTAAAAGCTTTTTAAATTTTATACCACAGATGCTGCTGGAGTTTAAAAAATAAGTTTGTTTTATGTTTCTGGTTTGTTTACAAAACATAACAGTTTTGTTGGAAGAAATGATTGGCAAAAAAACATAACCCCTACTATTTTAGTAGGGGTTATGTTTTTTCTTTCGCATTTATATGTGCTAAATGCAAAAAAAGAGCTTGTTGGTTTGTCCTTCTTGCACGCAGAAAAGGAACAACGGATCGACGTGATTTTTTTGCATTATGATAGTTTATGGGCAAGAGAGTGTCATAGGCTATTTTTTATATCGAAAAAATGCACGATTTCTGTGAGATTCAACTTGGCCCACGGGAGTGAAGACGCAGGTACAAGCTATCGACGTGACGCTTATTTTTATGGGCGCCCGTCAAATATTTTCATGTTATCTAACAACTTATTTACAATTAATAAAATATTGTTAAAGTGAAAAATAATAAAAAATGATTCACATTTCTATTTTAACCAATAATTATGCCTACTTGGTAAAAAATTTAAAATGAGTACTTCAGGTAATTTACGTCATAATAATGATTTTGAAGAAATATCACGGAATTTCGATCGTGGTGCGATAAAAACTCGTACATGCACAATAGGAGGAAAGTACGACATCGCAAACCGGGTTTTGTCACCCTCGCGTTTAACTTGGGAGACAATATCACGCGGGTTGTGATGTCATACTTTCTTCCCTAGGTGCGCATAATATACTATTTTATCCCGAAAATTGCATAGTTCTATAGTTAATACAAAACTAAAACCGTTGCACGTCATCGATGGACGTCATTAAAGTGGATCAGCACTACCAACCTGCCAGATAGTTCGGGGCTATACGATTGTATTCAATTTTGAATTTGGTGGCTATTGAAATATTGGCTGCCATGATCTCAAAGTTGCGGCGTTGCGTTGTTGTTATTGACAGTTTGCCACGATCTGTCTGTAACTGTTTTTCGCTTTTTTTAGTGTTTATTGAGTTTTAAAAATAGTGCACAAAGCGATCAAAAATTTGTTCTTTTTAGAACATACCATTTATATCATATAATCTCCGGCAAAACTCACAGTTTCACAACACTGTACGAGGCGTGACTACATTTATAGTAATGACGTGCAACGGTGTTAGTTTTGCATTAACTATAGTACGATTCAAACTTAGCCCAAATGTATAACAAAAAGCTATTTATTGATTCATTATACACTTTATTTTCATAATTGTTAGAGTTCCACAAAAAATCGATACATTATTTTTATTCTCACATGGAAAAATCGCAGAATACTTAGTAATAAAAATTCTGTCCAAATCCCAGCCCTTAATTCTAATTTAAACAGGTCTCATCGAACTTAAAGATAACCCATTCAAATAACACAGGAAAATATTTTTTTAATACTATTCTCTCCCACAAACTATATAATCATTTATTTTTCACAAAATTAATTGATTATCCTTTATCAGCATTAAATACTCCACAAAAAAACCCACAGGATGAAGATAGACCTATTAGATAACTATACACCCATCTTTTGCAACAAGTGCGGGAAATTGTCGATCGCGTACGAATGCGGAGTTAAAGGTACGAACGAAGTGAGTGCGCGCATCCTCTCGGGTGGGCAGTAGAATTGCGCGAAATGCACATACTGTTTTTTAACGTTCATGTAGTGTGATAATAATTATTATTTTAGTATTCAAAGTGCGAGAAATATTTATCATCTGTCACGTAAATGTCACTTTAGTGATGGCTCCACCATCGAGTTACGTATTTTATTTAAGAGTTTCGGACATGAGATAAAAAAATATTTTATTACAAAAAATTAGTTTTCTGTTCAATTTTTGACGTCGCGCTTTGCATTATTCTGTGCCTACCAGTTTAGAAAACCGTTAAAACTGTTAATAAACCATGTATATTACTTAATTATATCTTTCTTCTTCATGACTCTCTTATTAATTACAGTGGAGTTTGGGTATAGTGAACTTAAAAAATGTATAAAAGTTGGTTCACATCACAATAAAATTCTTTGTTTATTATTGTTTCATCTAAAAGTAGTAAAATATATATAAATTGCATGGAAAATTGTTTTCGGCTCTTGAAGTAACGTTCATTATAAGTAAGTTCACTATATCGGAATTCCGTTGTAATTGTAATTCGTCCTATTCATTTTAATAACAAATATTATCTAAACCCTTTTTAATAAAATAAATGTATCAAACGAAAGTTATTTTATTAATTGAATTTCACTATTAATGCACTAATATGCATATAGCAAGAAAAAATTACAAAATATTTCCAAATTTCTGAATATCACAATGATAAAGATGTGAAGATATAATGTTTGCAACTTCCCGTGTAAAAATTCTGCAGGCCCACAGCATGAGCACAACAGACACGCACGCACTTATAATAACCACAGCACACGCACAGCGGGCACACAAGCTAAATTTCAGTAAAGTGGTAATGCATTGCTTCTAAAAAAATTGCGCCGTGCCTTCTGTAGGCTTATAAATGTTTATAGCTAGGTTGTAGAGTCAAAAAGGTTAAAATTTCATAGCCTTAAAATAGTGAAGATTTATACCTACGTTTAGGTCTACTGTTTTTGAATAAAGTTTAGCGCGTTGACGCATGCGTGCTGGCCCGTATATGCCTAAATTGCCCGTGGGCTGGCCGTGGGTCTATCTAAATTAAACGTGCGTGTCTGCTGTGGGCCTAGGGGGCATTTTTATTCGGGGTTCGCTTTTTATTGGTAATATGAATATATTCCAAATTTGAATAAAGGTTTTTATAAGTTAAAAAAAGTAATAACTTTCACAATTGTGCAAATATTTAGTTTAAAAAAATTGAATAGCGTTAACTGTACATAATAACTCTTGAAATATTGCGAAAAACCAAAAAAGCAACACCAACTTTGTATTTTCAGTTTTAGAAAATCATCTTATAAAGTCTTAACAGGAAACACGAAAGAGTTCTTGTACGAAACACCAATTTTAAACTTTACAAACTTTCAACTAATTAGGAAACTTTAAACGTTAACTTAAAATATTGCAGGTGATATTTAGTTTAAAATGCTTGCACAAATAATGGCGAACTTAATGAAAAGCATTGTTTAATCAATAATTATATATCGCAAATGCTATTGTCATTTATTGAATTAAATGTATTCTATTAAATACAATATGGGAGCATTATTTACAAAGCTCGAATGAAGCCACAAGTTCTATGCAATTAAATTAAATGAAATCCCACTTTTTCCCAATTTAAAAAATGGCTTAGGTAGATTTATATTAGAAGAGTAACAAATTAACCTGTGTGCTATAGAATTTTTTATTCGACATCTCACGAAAGGCACAAAAAGTAGATATGCCTGGTACAATTTAATTTTATTATTATAAATTTAATTAGTCACATCGATAAGTTCCTATCCGAAGAGAGTGTGACAAAGGAAGAAAGTGAAACGGTAAATTTATTTACGATCTTGCTGAGTTGCGTTGGAATTATTTTTATCTTTACTTGCTGTACGCACAACCTTGTATAAGTTAAGACCTCATGCCTTGTCATGTTGAAATTCAACATCGACTAAAAACTACATTACAAGCTATCCGTTTTCTTTCCTCGTTCTACTATTATGATCAAGGTGGGTGGTCCAAAACGTTGTATTTATTACCGTATTAATACAACATTACAAATCCAAAATATTAGGTTATGGCTAGAAGCAAACCGTTCCAAGCCCTCTTTTAATAAATCGATGGAACCTGAGAGATGCAAACATTTCCAGAAAATTGAAAAATATGTAAATTGTCTTGTTGCCGTTTTATTAAATTTTCTTTATTTTAATGCATACTCGAATTTCCCACAAATGCAATTTTACAACGTAATACAACTGTAGTGGAAAAGTTACAATGGAACAAAGAAGATTAAAAAACCACACCACCAAGAAAATTCACTTAAGGGAAACTCTAGCAAATCAAATATCTATAAACTTTCTTGCTTTAGATATATAGATTTACAAATAAAAATATAAAGTAAGATACGAGTGTTTCTAAAAAGCTTCAAACTTTAAAAAAACTTCTAGGTACACGAATACCATAAATTCTACAAAATAGAGAAAAATGATTACAGCAGCGTTTTATATAATAATAATACAGTGGAAACTCGGTTATCCGGACTAATTATTGTTGCAGCTCATTCGGATAATCGAAAATTCGGTTAATTGAATGTATAGAAAAAAACGAATATTTGCGAATTTTAGCACAGCTAACGAAAATACGACAGTTGAAGTCAGCCGTCTAAGAAAATAAGTTAATAATTGTGAATCTTGCTTAAAATCGAGTGTGCACATTCGAGCTCAAAGTGGCACATTCCGATCTCGGGAAAATGAAGCGCGCCGCTCCGCGTCGCGCTTCATTTGCTTCCCTCGCTCGGAAATGTGCCACTTTTCGCTCGAATGCGCACATCTTAGTGTTTATTGGATTCGACTATATTAATAACAAATCCTTCAAATCCAGATTTTCTATTCGGAAAAAGTTTTCGCTTGAAAGTGCAGATACTCCTTAATAAATGAATTTGCCTATCTTATTCTTCTCTCTTACAAATAATATTAATTAAATCAAACTGAACTAAATGTACCACTTCTCGCTTTTCTTTTAATTAAAAATTACAGTAGGGTATTTTTACCAAAAACCAAATTTCTAATTTAGTACTTTTAAATTAGACTATATGGGAGACTTCATCGTACATAAAAAAAATACTTTAACTTTTTCCGAATTTTGACTCCTATTTCCCAACCTTTTTTTAACATACCCCACCAAAGTTATTCTAAAATTTTAATGCACCCCCTATGTAACATATAAATATTTTTTTATATTTAAAAATTGAATTAATCCATAAAGGAAGTCTAATTACAACAGTGTATACAAAATGTGCCTTAAAAGTAATTTGTTTATAATTTTCAGAAAAATAAAAATTTACCCAAAAATATTTGGAGGCATTAATTTTGACATATGGGTGATTCTACAAAAGTTGGGCAACCTGATGTCATTATTCAATAGAGAAAGAATTTTATCATTTTTTGCAAATATTTCATTACATTCCAAAAATCCATGCTTCTTTTGCCTGCTCACCCTATTTAGATGTATTTTTTTAAAGGCGAGTTTGTAAAATAATACAATAAATGTTCAAAACATCAGTACCTTGTCGTGTCACATCTCCCGAATTCCATAATTGAGTGATTGTATGTTAAAATATATTCAATTAATTGTAAATTTTACTATTCCACTATAAATTATGAAGTATTGACTAATTTATTTAACATCTTTTATCATAAAATCGAATACAGTAATCTTTAAAAAAAATGATGAACTCTGTGTTCACTTTTATCCGTCAGTCCTGTGACCAATTTCAAAAATTTGAAATTCCTCCCAATTATAGAAATTCAAACATTAAATCCTTAATCAGTATTTAGTATTGGTAGTAAAGTTAGCTAAAAAGCGCGCCCTGTATACGACAGGCATTTTGAAAACAGCGAAAACGGCGTTGTTATCGCGTAAGCACGTGCAGTTCCAGCCAAAATGTCAGTTCTATGGCGAGTAGTTATTTCTTTACGTAGATATATTTCGTTATGATTTATTTATGACAAAATGTGATTTGTTAAAATTATCATCCTATTAATGGAAAATCCGGTAGAAATTTTACTTTGAATTATAATCTTAAAATTGTGTCTCATTCATCAGTTCCGTATCGTCAGTTCCATGTCCGAAATTTTGACAGAAGACTGACGTATTACTTTGGTACTGATACATAGTACATACATTCATCCATTAATTTTAATACTTTCTAATATAATTAATAATTCTTTCTAATATGATTTTATTCATAAAAATGTGTGCATTGTAAAATTTGAAGATAGTTGTATCAAAGTCGCAATAAATCTTGTATTTTTTAATAAATGATATATTTCATTTGTACCCTGGTAACCTCGTCAGTTCCCTGGCATTCATATTTAGAAAAATCCAAATATCTCAAAAATTGTTTGAAAAAGTGACTGGCCCTGTTTGGAACAGTGTATTTATTAGATTACCTATATCTTTATAATAAAATGCTAGAAAATTTTTACCTAAAACTATAGAAACAAAATTAGGTCAAAAGTTGCCCAACTTTTATAGAATCACTCATATAAACCTTCAACAATCTGCAAAAGATGATATAAAAATCAACTAATTGGTTTTTAGTGGCCCACTTCAGAAAATTTGACTCATACACAATTTTAACTAATCAAAAATGCGAATTAGTAAACATTCGAAAGTATACCTGAAAATATTTTTATCAAGCTCGCTACAATTAGACGTGCAGAAAAACACAATGATAACCTTTTTCAAACAGAAAATAAATCTAATTTATTCGACGTTAAATTTTTTGATTGAAGAATAAAATAATAATATAGACGAATCCAATAAATACGAGGATGTGCGCATTCGAGCGAAAAGTGGCACATTTCCGAGCGAGGGAGGCAAATGAAGCGCGACGCGGAGCGGCGCGCTTCATTTTCCCGAGATCGGAATGTGCCACTTTGAGCTCGAATGTGCACACTCGGTTTTAAGCATGATTACAAAGCGTCCCGTTTTAACAGAAAATAACTTGGTCAAATTGTTAGGTATATGTTTACAAAAAAACGCAACAAATATTAATGACTAAATAAAACAGTCGCACATTATCTTAAAATTAACAAAGCAAAAAAAATCACTGTTTAGTGCGACATACAAAATAAAATAATAAATTTAGTAAGAAATACCGAGGTTTAATTTTCTCAACGAGTCCGAACGCGGTTGACAATCCGGATAATCGCGAATCCGTATAACTAAGGTCCGGATAATTGAGGTTTTACTGTATATCGATACGTTAGCGTTTGCAAAATCTCATAAAATAAAATTGAGAAGCTTCAAAAATTTCAAAATTGCATCGGATGCTGGGAGAGTCCTCGCGAAAATATTTCGGTATGTCATTTATGAAACTGAAAACCGGCGAAGGAATGACCAATAGAACCCTTCGATGCCTTCAATGTTAGAAACAAACAAGTTTAAGCTTTTATTGGCAATAAAATTGTTTGAGCTGCGGTAAACTTTGTTGTAATTTTGTATCGTGGGCAACCAATAAAAACTACGTTAATGTTTTAGAATTTAACTATAGCTATTCGAACATGGAGCTTTAAATCATTCCGCACTTGGATAGGCAACATAATCGGCTGCAATAAACAAAGAAGATCATAAAAATGTACGTGACATTTTAAATTTCGCTAGCTAAAAGTATGAACTTTCGCTTCTGTGGCTTTCATCTTTAAAAAATTGATATTAATATGAAGAACGAAATTCGAAGTAAAGCAGTATTTTAAGATTTCAGGGCAATAACCTTCTTTAAGGTACAAGCCGAAGTATAAAGCCGGCGTAATATATTTTTGTAGTTGTTTAAGAAAATCTAATTCTACTAACAGGAGGGTCGGAAAGAGATACTTAACAGGAACAAAGTGTAAACCGGTTTACTTTTAGACTCCGACATCTAACGCTAAGGATACTACCAAGGGTATCGTCAAAAATGCATAAAGCATAATTTACTTTTGTAATTTTGATACCAGATATAATGCAGGAGCCATTTCCACACGGATTGTAAATACCAAGTTATTAGAGGGGTGCGTTTATTACTAGTTTGCGGCAAGGTGGAGGGTTTCGCTCCCGGAAAGTTGGTTGTTAGCAGCGTCCGGATATTCCTCTTGTTTCAAATTTTGTCGAGACGATGGTATTAGATAATGGTTCACGCCAAATTCTAGGGGATGATAATCTCGGGTAAGCCAACCACAGGTTTATCGGTATAAATAGTTGTTTCCGTTATCAATAACATCTTCGTACTTAAAGGTCGTGCATAAAATATAAATTGAATTATAATTCTATTTCGATAAATTAGTTTATGTCACACTTAAAAAGTCAAGTAATTGTTCTTCCTGAAAACCGACGATTATTTAACGACGTGCAAGGCATGTTTGAAAACAATGTAGAAACTTTTCATAGTTATATTTATAAATACAAAGAACATGTAACAATAAACATGTTCTTCACAATTTTAGATAAAATTTAAGTTGCTTTTAAGTAAATACGTAATTAGGTATTTGAAAAAAAAATATTATTGATATTTTTTATGTATTTTAAAACTTTATTATTAATAATATGGATATTTAATGCAAAATACATAAAAAAAAAATTTTTCAATTAATTATAAGCAATTAAAAATTGATAAAATTTAAAAAAAAAATCACGTGATTATAAACGCACCAAAATTGGCCACCATCTTTGTGACGTCATAATGTTATAGGTGTTTAATAACAGGACAGCGTTTACGGCTTTACACGTGAGTTGACAATAATATTGAAAATTTACTGCTAAAAAACGATTTGTTAGTTAATTCCGATTAGCTATGTGTGATAAAGGATTTATAAAGGCAAAGTCTGATAATATTCCTGATGTTGATATATTTTTACTGAATTCTACTTATTTGATTTGTATACTTGGATAAATAATAATTACTAACAATAGTTTATAAATCATACTTACATCGAAATGATCTTCACAACAAAAAATTCGATTTTGTTTTGGGATTATAACGATGCACTGCATGAAACCATTTATTTCGACGTTTTCATCTTGAGAACATTTAAAACATTTTGTCAGGAGTGTTTTGTAGTATTTGTACATAATGGTACAAAACAAGAACGATAACTTTTTGGTTCGACATTTTCAATATAAACTTGAGTATTTAACCATGACAAAAGAATTAAATAGATCAAAACACTGCATTTATTATTTTGTATAAGCTGCAATGAATGAAAACTAACATTATGACGTCACACACGCTCGTGTTTGTTCGGGAGCTGTCGGCGTGTTTTCGGTACTGGATTCAAAATTAATTTTTATTTTGATATAACTTTTGAAATATTGCGAAAAAATAAAAAATAAAAATAGTTTTGTTATAAAACTTATATATGATCTTTCCATTTATCACAAAAAAAAAAAAATTCAAAGACCTAATTGGGTGTATCGAAATCTACTATGATAGAGCTTCATCAACTGGGGGTTGTTAATTAAGAAATATGTGATATACAGGGTGCAGAAATGTACATATTGGAGGGCGTAAAAATAGAGCTCAATGGCAACTGATTTAGCCTAATATACAATATAATAAGTCAATAAATATTGAAATATGTATTTTATTTTTTTTTGCAAGCTCCCTACATGCTATCTGTGTCTAATTACATACATATTATATTGTTAGTAAATTAAAAAGATTAATATGAATATGTATCAAGTAGGCTTGGAAAGAGAGCACAAAAATTAAAACATATATTTAACTCAGCGTTTTCCAAACTGTGGTTAGCGGGCCGCTGCCAGTTCTCAAAAGATAACGTTAAGCACGAGCCAAAGATAATTGACAATTTTCATAAGCTCATTTCTCTGCAACTAAAGTAGAGTAGTGATTAATAGGGGAAAAATACGTCAATAGATGTCATTTTAGTAACAGTGGAAAAGGAAATGGCGCAACTTCGGGCATTTGTTATTGAAACGTATTTTAAAAATACAGTCGAACCTCCATAAGTCGAACCTCGATAAGCCGAATTCTTGATAACTCGAACCTTTTTCCCTAGGACTTGCATATTTCATTGTTAATATTTTTATATCGATAACTCGAATTTTTGATAACTCGAATTATTTTTATCTTCCCTTCAACTTCGACTTATCGAAGTTCAACTGTAATTATTCTGTGATTGCAATTCAATGGTAATTTCATAATAAGTCTTCATGGTGCGCTTCCCTGACAGATTAAACTTTGGCTACAAAAATTTCGTAAAAATGCTTCAGCTTTAAGAACTAAATGCTTGTCCAACTGTAGGTACATATATCAGATAATAATGAAAGAGAACGAGCAGTAATATGGAGTTCACCACATTCAGCCAGGAAACATTCTGTAGCTTTGAGAATGTCTAACACAAGTATGCACCGTATTTTGCATAAAATACTTATATTTTCATCCATAGCAGTTGTGCAAGAATTGCAAAATACAGACCTAATTAAGCAGTTTACCATTTCTCAACATTTACTTCAGATTAAGACCAAGAAAATATTTTGAATAAGTTTATTACGTCTGACAAAGCTCACTTTGAATTGTCAGACAAAATTTTCGCTACTGATCTTTTGAAAACCCAAAAGGGCTGCATCAACGTCCTCTTCACAGTCAAAAAAACTGTTTTTTTGTGGAGTATTGCAATTTGAAGTTAATTACTCTTATTTTTGGTAGATGAGGCAAGTGTAGCTGTTACGGTTACTTCAAATCGTTACGCCAAAATGTTACTTAACTTCTTGTCACCAGAGTTACATCGGTTAAAAATTGATTGGAACACTATATGGTTCCAGCAAGATGGGAGCGAGATGCCTGAGCTCAATCCGCGACATCTGATTTCGCATAATGATAATGTCCAGACTTAAGCCCTTAAAAGCAAACTCTTTGCCATAAGACCCTAGAAAATTGACGATCTGAAACAGCGTTTACGGGACGAAATTGCTACAATTTCACCACAAATGTTAAACCGCGTAATGGAAAATTTGAAAAGCTGATTGGAAATATGTATTCAGTGCGAAGGAAGGCATCTTGCATTAGTAATATCATTTTTCACACATAAAAACGGCAAAAAACTCCATATAAAAGTTCTAATTTCGAATAAAATGTTTCACTCATTTTAATATAATTACGTTTAGAAAATATACAGATCTCTCTCTGGCCCACCTTGAATAAATTCAATTTAAAAAAAATGTCGCTTATTACTGGTTAACAAACAGGTTATTAATGTTACTTATAATTCATATTTTGTTGGGTTGGCCCAAAAAAATTATGGCAAAAAATACCAATCGCCAGTCAGAAAAAGTCTGGGAAACACTGATTTGGCTAAATCAGTTGAAATTGGGCACTATCAACGCGCTCTCGAAGACATTCTAATAATAAAAGGAAGTTCAAAGTTTGTAAGTGTGCATTAAATAAGTTGACTGCAATATTTGTATAGCAATAGTAAAAAAAAGAGAAAATAATTTTTTCAAAGACGTCTTCTTAAACTGTGAACTCCTGCATCACCTGGTGTTACGTAATATACATAACTTAGAGTTATTGAAAATTTGAGCCAGTATTCGCGTAAGAAATTTGTAATTTTCCTTTCATTTATTATCAGCTAACATATTCTATGCTTATCACGAACCAGAGCGCGCCAGGATATTGTAGTTTGTGGGCTGCAAGAGCCTTAATATTTTGTTTGTAGATAAATTAATTTTATTAGCTAGGTAAAGATTAGAAATTTAAGAATAATTATTAAAAGTTGCATGTATAATGTCTTTTGGTGTTGCAATAGATAAACTTTTAGTCATGTTCACGAAAGAATATATGTATCATATAATCATCTAAAAAAAAATTAACTCATTCTCTATTACACTCTTGTGAATTGTTTCATTTTTCTCCGACGCATTAAACTCATGTCTCCTTTCACACAAATATTCTTAGGTAATGCAATTGAAACTTTGTATCAAGCGTACTTCTATTTTAAAATATTCCCTTGATTAAATATTTGATGTAAATCAGTAGTCTCAAACGGGTGGCTTGCAGACTTGATAAATGCGACCGGGCGATTTGACACTCTAAGAAAGAGCAATTTCAATAATTATTTTTGTCTAAAGATAGAAGATTCGAACAGAAAATAAATAAATATAAATAATTAATTTTTTTTAACAAAATCATCTATTATTTGTTCGAATGAGAATTTCAACAAAATTGTGTAAAAAAAAACTACTCAAAAATATTTTCAGAAAGAAATGAGAATCTTTTTCTATGTGTCGATGTTCAATTAATTTATGAATATCTTGAAAAAGGGAGGTAGATAAGTTTTATTTTTGGTACAAGTAAGATAATGTATGGTATTATATCACGTAATTTATTGCAATTGAACAATAATTAAATTAAAAGTTGTATAATGAGTATATTCCTAATGTTGTATTTATAAGCGCTATACTTTTAGCGAAAAACCGTCATTTATTATTTTAGCAAACTTTTTTATTTTAATATTTGAAATGCTTCTCTTTCAAATTACTATAAAAATATTAACCAAAAAACAAATTGGTCAGAGACTTTAAAGGCCATATTAAATCAAGCTATCCAGGATTCCTTCGGAATGAAAACATCGCTGGGAAAAGTGTGTGAAGGAGAGGGGGTGCTTCAAAGGAGACGAGAACCAATAAGTTGTAAATTAATAGTAAAGTTTAAAGAAATAAAGTTCGGTTATTTTCTGAATGGACCTCGTATAACACAAACTTTTTTGCCAATACAGATTTTTAAAACAATTCCATAAACTGTAAGTGCACTCAATGTACTAAATTTAAACATCAGCAAACTAATTATTTTTAATACTATATCTATTTCAAAAAATAAATCTATTGTAATTTTAAAGACATCTAAATAAGGAAAATATAGAAAAACATTGAATTTTTTTGGTTTAATTCCAATGTAAAAATAAGATAATTTTTGTGTACTTAAACACTCTGAAATCCTAAATATAAATTATGTGCTAAAATTAACTTTAGTTGAATTAAATGGCAAAAATGCATCCTTTTCAATTTACGTATTAATAGTTCAGTTGTAAATTATTTCTTATAGAATGCTAACTGGTATTTAACTTACGATAGAAACTAAAAACAAACATGTTCAAAAAATAAAAAAATCAACTTCATGATAGGATAAATTTGTAGCTCTAAAAAAGATCTAATTTGAATATTTAGTGTTCCATAAATATACTTATACATTTAAATACGTAAAATTAATATGCCAGCAGTTAAAAAATAGATAAAATCATATTTAATTTTTCCTCATTTGAATAAAAGCTGTGCAGCTAGTATTTCTGTGAATGGTGGTGCATTGCAGAATATAAATATCAGTTGGATACTATCAAGCACTTTTACATATGAATTGCTACTCTGAAATTGCTTTCCTCCTGCCTTTGATAGATGTTTGTTAGTTTTACTGCATCCTGCATTTTTAGCGCGAGTGTTTTAAATGCCCGTTTTACAAGTAAATAACCCTTTACAAGTAAAGTAAATGAAATTCTTTGAAATTCTACGGCCATTTCAGATCCTTTATAAAAGAAAATATCGCGTTTTAACTTATCATTCGTTGGTCATTAAACCATAATAAAAATGTAAAAGAAATCGTTCCAAAAAGCGCCATCTGAATAAAAAATATTGTTTTACTGCTTCAGATAAACGAAATCGCTGTATAATTTAGCGCATTTTACTGCCATTCCTATTGTGTTTGATTACACTTCATTGTGTTTATTATTAATCGTACATTTGTAATGATGCATTAATGTTTAATTGTGTAGAATGTATTTCCCTCGAGTCTTAATGCCATTCCAAATGCAAATTTTCTGTTGTAAAAGCACTCATAGAATCCCTGATAATCGTTTACGAATAGGACAATTTTCGAGCTTTGTATTTACCTAATAACATTAAAAAAACAACGGAAAACCAATCCTGCTTAAATTACCCAGAAATCTCGGCAAAGTTACAAGTTTGTACAAATATGTTTATTTTAAACAAAATAATATTTATATTACCTTATACTTCATCGATGTACACAGATACAATTAGTTAGAAAGAAGAAGTTACAAAACAGGATTAAAACAGATTACATTTTAAACAAGTTTTAAGAAGTAATTGAAATAAGGGGAAAACGAATACCTAAAAACAAACTTAGCTAATTCAAACCCAACCTTAATGTGATTAGTTATGGTGAAGACGTTAAAAAAAAATTACACGAATTTTATTATTGTCTGATTATTTAAAAAATAGCAGATTTATTTCTGCTATAAAAAAAGTCCAAAATAAACTATGCCCTTATTATTCGTAAGCGTTAAAAATGTTTCTGACGTGTTTCAATTTTTGATATATTTAAAGTAATTATACGCTTAATAATCGAATCAATAATATTCCGAATATCAAATAATCCTATAAAATTCATCAAATTAAATTTTACGAAGTAATTAGAATCTGCATAACTCAAATACGTAATATCGCTTTTAATACCCGTTGTAATATCTCTTTAATTAGAAATGGTCGATCACAACATTAATATTAAAAGCTGTCGTTTATTACAATATATAATATTTTTTAAACCGAACATAACAGTAAAACCCAATTAACTCATTATATTACGAAAAAGTACAAGTCTTCTACGATACAAATAGATAAATAAGAAAACGTACGATTGTTATATAATTCGAAATCGACAGCAAATTTTTATTGTACAACTCAACGTCATTCTAAAGATCTTCAAAAAGTGAACTTTCAGAAATCCTCGAACTCAAAAGTTAAATACAACGAAAAGTAGACATAATCTTTAATCAAAGTTAAGAAAAGTCGGGCCTCGTTGTTCATCTCTTAGAATAACTTGAACATATCAAACGTAAGAAGCGAAAGACAATGATACACGTAGCACACAAATAACAAGAAACGGGGGAACCCTTCATCTGCAGCTTTAACAAACAGAGGTCGATCAAACATTAGGGACCCAAACAGTCGGAAGAAATGTTTTCAGGGTAAACAAACCCTTGCGGAAGACAAAACCAAAGAAAAGAGAATAGCTTTAGATTATTGAGGATAACCTTTTTAAAACATGTTATGGAAATTCTTCGCCAAGCTTGTAAATTTACCAAATCGATATCATTAGTATGTAAATTAGTTGATATCAACATAAAATGGTCAAAAAAACACCAAACATAAATGCATCAAATGTTGACTATAAAAGACGCAAAGTATCAGAAAGTGCAAATATTTAGTATTGATGACAAAAATTACAGAAAACTGTTTTAAAGTTCGCCAAAAATTTACATTCTATCATTTCATTTTTATTTGAGCAAGAAGTACCATAATGCACTTAAAACTATAGATTACTTGTGAAGATTTGTGGTTATACATATTTTTATTTATTTAATGTTTTATAGTTAAGGACTTCAGCGCCGTATTAGCTCAAATATAAGAAGGTTTTTTCACCGAAATATCGTTAAAAAAACCAGTAAGTATAATTTCAAAACTAAAGTGTCTCATATTCTAACCTTAAAAGTTTTTGGAAACTTCTATCAATAATGGGATCGGTTAAAAAAAATGGGCAATCGATTCGTGATCTAAAATTGACGTAAGGACTATTATTCATGAGTTTAAAAAGTACTTTATACTAACATGGATAGTATTAAAAGTGCTATTTCTGTAGCAAGATTGGATTGAGTCAGGCAAAGGAAGTAAATCAAAACAAAGCTGTTGAAGAAAATGATACCCATAAAGATTCAAACTTTCAATAAATCATAGTATGTTTCTGTTTATTTATATTTTAATTGTGTTTCATTTCATATCTTTTATAAAGAAATAATAATAAAATGATTTATGTCCAAAATTTGCATGTCGTGTTCGTGTTGTAATCGGAATTGTCTTATACGTACTCGAGCTATTACAGTATATTCACACTTATTGTTAGCAAGAGTTAAATGTAAATATTATGAGTAAATGTATGTTATACTTATATCTACGAGGATAATCCGTTCCTTTCATTTTTTTAGGCGGTTGAAAACCACGTAAATTTTGTTTTCTAATATTAAAAAATATTTAAAAAAAAACCGGTGAAAGTCATAAAAACATTTAATTCGCGCAGGTTACCAAAAAAAAGAAGATTATTTAGAAAACTAAAACAGATTATAGGTATGAGGTGTTAGAACATGTGCTGTAAATTAAAGATCTTCTCTTATTCATTGAATCAAAGTCTTATCACCTCTTACTTCATTTGCATTATTAATCTTGTTCTTTGTAGATAACGTTTTTAATAACTCATTTTTTCATAAAAACCTGTTTGATCGCATATCTAACTAAGATGGCAAAAATTAAAACCGCGTATAAAAAGTTCCTGGTAAATAATGGTCTAATATGCGGTGTAAATCGAGAGATAGGAACCTAATATTAAAAGAAACAATATCCGCTTTCAGTAACGTTGAAAAAATTGGCAAGAACTAGAAAATCAAGAAATTAGTTCTCACATGATTTAGAAGCTTGTTTATGTTAATGAGAATACATAAAAATTAAACAAAAAATAAAGTTCATAATTTGATATTTTGATAAAAAAATTGAATTTATTAAAAAATTAAAACCTTGTATGTAATTAAAATAATATAGAAATATATCGTTTTCGTTGGGCTTAATAAAATCTTTCATATAAATAAAAACATTTAATTTAAATCGATTTACATTATCTCTGTTGTAAATTAAATAAGAAAAATTTGCAAAATAAGGTTTAATTATCCAGTAAGGAATTCTTTGCAATTAATCGTACATATTTTTTTTCAACTAAGCTCTTTATCTTCGCCTTTAATGCAATTGTTCTATTTATTATTGCAAGATATATTCTATTGACCATTATAAAATATGCACCTTTTGACACTCAGGACCTGCTGAATAAACTATCGCTAAAAATATACAAAATTAAGTAAGATATAGAAGCCCTTGAAACTATATTTAAACTACTGCTGTTCAATTTAGCCGATTAAACCGGCTAAAAAAGTTAACCAGACTAATTAGCTAGCTAACAGATCAGTTTAGCTGATTTCGCCGGCTAAGTGAATTAGCCTGGCTAATTAGCTAACGGCTTAGTCCGTTATGCCAGACAAAACAGTAAACCATGCTAACTAATTAGCTAACTGAACAGCTTAGCTAATTTACCCGGCTAACCGAATTAGCCTAGCTACTTAGTTAACGGCTTAGTCACTTAAGCCGGCTAACCAAATTAGCCTGGATAATTAGCTAACGGCTTAGCCAGATAAGCCGGCTAAAACAGTTAACCAGTCTAATTATTTAGCTAACGGATCAGCCTAGCTCATTTAGACGGTTAAGGGGAGGTTCTCAGGTTGAAGTCGCCAAAAACCGTGGCCAGGCGGCAGCATATTTGATTAATATTTGAACTGATCGCGTTTACCGCACAATTATTGACAAGGACATTACAAAACGAGTTCCCAACTTCACGATGCTTCTCGATACAGCTGTAGACAAATTCCAGCTGTTTTAAAATTCTGCTCCGTGTAGTTACATGTATTTTATTTTAGTACTAGCTGCCCGCTCGGCTTTACTCGGCTTTGCACGGGTATTGCGATTTCAAAAAAAGTGTGGGAATTGTTGAAACTAAGAAAAGTAAATTTTATGTCTAGTACAAACCCTATGGCAAATAACTAAATATTTAACTAGTTTCTAAAACTAATCCTTTATGATTTTAATATACCTTCATATTAATATCATTATTCAGCGAACAACTGAGTATTTCCCGGAGCGTTACTAAAATTACGGAAAACTCACTTATTTTAAATATTTTATTAACAAAAAACATTTTTACATAAAGAAATATTGATTCTTTGTATGTAAGGTTTATTTAAACTATAAACGTTACTGTTAGTTTCATATTTGGAAAATTGTATACTTACAACTGATAAGTTCTTCTCATTAGCGGGGTTATTTTGCGTCATAATGTTTTTGTATGTGATATAGTACATAGTATTTCTATATTTTTTCCTCCAAAATTGCTGTAAGTCTAGCCGTTTATGAAAAAATGCATAAATTGAAAAAAATTGAAGTTATGATTTTTTAGAGGTAAGACCGTTCAAGTTACATAGATCCAACTCTGGGCAATTTGAAAGATTGTAATTTTCTCTACAATTTTCCGCTAAGAACAAGACAATTGTATACAATTTAGCAGAAGTATAAATAATTGAAAAGAAAAATTGTAAATTTACATGTTAAGTAAATGAGAAAATTAAAAAAATCAACTAGGATAACCCGACCAATAGATGGACAAATTTTCTTTTAATAAGTAATTATATTAAATTTAAGTATAAAATCCATCTACTGGTGATATGAATTTTTTCTTAAAATTTATAGTTTATAAAATAGTTTTATAAAAAAACCTTATCAGATCGTTTCACAGCTTTTAATTCCGTTTATTTTAACACGAATTCAAAAAACAAAAATATTCAAATTAAATAGGTATCATTGCTAAAATAAAATTTTAAATATTTTAATATTGTAATATGCCTGCACTAATAATTATTTATTTTTATTAATAAAAACTTGGAATTCTTATAATAATAAATTTTAATTATAAATTAATTAATTACGTTTTCATTTCTAAATAGTAATGTATACCAAAATTTCTTAAAATTACTCTTAGTTTAAAATTATTATAACCTACTAATACGAGATTTTTAACTTTTTAATTTATGGTCTTTCAGTTTTAATTTTTTCTTATAAGTACGTTATTAACAATCTTCAAACCCAATTAGTACCTTTAAGATTATTAATCAAAAAATTTCAATGTTTATAAACTTCAGTCATGAAATAATAAACACAGTCAAAGTTATTTTACGTTCTTACATGTGAAGTTGAAAATATTGTTAAAATATGCGCGCCATGTAAGCCAAAGTACACGAATCACTTGAACGGGTAGTCTCTCTCTCTCTAACATGCAATGCATATGGAAGTAAATTTTCCAAATGAATAATCTCAATTAATACTTTATTAATTTGAACACGACTTGCACCAAATCAATCTGTTAAACTTTGTTCGTGATGAGACATATTTCAATTTCATGAATTCTTTTGTAGTTTTAAATAATTTGCATCTTTAGGACGCCCGCGAAGTTAAACTTGTGAATTAAAATGAATTCCACTTTTAAAATTGTGTCTCATCATTCTTTAAACAAACCGAATTCATTTTATTCAAACAATTCAAATTGATTAAATAATTTAAGAGATTATTAGTTTCGAAAATTCGAATAAATTTAACCTCAAAACGTATCCTGGCAATCCCACCTTCAGTCATTCTTACATGTGAAGTTGCAAGTAATTATTGTTAAAATATACGCGCCATCTAAGCCAAAGTACCCGAATCACTTGAACGGGTAGCCTCTCTCTCTAACATGCAATGCATATGGAAGTAAATTTTCCATATTAATAATCTCAATTAATACTTTGTTAATTTGAACACGACTTGCACCAAATCAATCCTTTAAACTTTGTTCGTGGTGAGACATATTTCAATTTTATGACTTCTTTTGTAGTTTTAAATAATTTGCATCTTTAAGATGACCGCGAAGTTAAACTTGTGAATTAAAATGAATTCGACTTTTAAAATTATGTCTCATCATTTTTTAAACAATCCGAATTCATTTTATTCAAACAGAATTCAAATTGATTAAATAATTGAAGAGATTTGTAGGATTGAAAATTCGAACGAATCTAACCTCAAAACGTACCCTGACAATCCCACCTTAAGCGCATAAGCAATTCGAGAGAATTTTTCATATTTATTATAGTTATATATTAGTTAATACAATAAATAAATTATTTTATTACGGCTTTTTCACTATAAAAACTGATTGAATGTAATTTGTTTTCTGTGTTCAATTGTTTTTAATAACTAATAGTGAGAAATAAAAATAACTGGTTTAGCTATTAGCTAAATAACCAGGCTTATGCGCTTAAACGGCTATATCAGCTAAGCTGAAACACATTTTGATACCACCTAGCCATTCCTATATTTTTAGCAAAGTTTCACAATATTGAATGAGCCAGTGCCATATATTAAAACAAGTAAGTATTAATTAAATTACTTTTTTGTACGGAATTGGCACAGAACCAAAAGCGTAACCTAATTGAGTTGGAAGATAATTAGACAGATTATTTAACAAAAAACCAAAAGCAAGTAGACCAACTGATGCGATGAAGCGATTCTATTAAAAAGAGAACAAAACTAAAAATATTCAAATAACGTTAAGAAGACTAATAAGCCTTCCTAGTTTTATCTCTGGATAATAATACAGTGTGTGGAAAAACGCTAAACGAGGCAGAATACAAACATGATTGTGAATTAAACTTTAACGTTACTGTAATTCTAATACTTTAAATTATGATAATCTGACAAATGGCTTAAATAATCTATTTTTTTGAATTAAAATAATAAATTTGTTAATTAAAAAAACAAAATCAGTTACAATGCCAACTCTTTCAAGATTTATTTAATTTAACACAAGTGGCCACCTAGTACATGACCAACTCAGAATAGTACCTCTGTACCTCAGTAGTTCATTAATTATAAAATTTATTAAGTTAATACGTAAAATATTATTTTTAATTTAAATAATTAAAATAGATAGCTGGTGACATATATATTTAAATAAACTAAATATTTTTAAACTAGGCAACACATCTATTTTTCCAAATTACCTTATATTCTCTGAGCTTTAAATTTCCTTAAATAATACAACATGATTGTCATTTCAATTTATTTTTTATATTAATAGAGCAAGGCTTGTTATTTTCTGTCCTCATTTGTAAAAGCTCTGACTGATAAAAGCTGAAATTTGATCCGGGTTTTCCATCGCATGTGCTATTATAATATACTATCGTGATTGTATGGCGTGTAACATGAGCCTCAGTTCACTGCCAAATAGGACATCGATAAGTAGTCTAGATTAAAAAGTTTTTATTAATAAAGTTTTAGCTTTTATTAGTATTTATAATGTTTATTTCCGATTGAAATATGTACGTAAGTGGGCACGTGTTTTTATAATCTGCAGAACTTCTAATAAGATTAATTCAGCTGAAGTACTTTTTAAGTGCAAAAAAGTTAGAAACTAGGTAACGTAGGTAGACCCTATTAATCATTTTATTTCATCCAAAATGATTACCGGTCCAGAAGTCTATTAGTTTGGTCCCTCATCAAATCTCCTTTACGACTTTGAAAACTCAAAGATAACTCAGGGGACTAACTCACGAAGGATTATTATTACTACATACCGGGAAATTTTAGAAAGTTAGAAAATTAACTAATGTGGGAGTTTTACGAAAGATTAAGCAATAGTTTATTAAAATATTATCTAAGATCGCTAATTTTTCGTAAATTATAAAATACCTAGTTTTTCATGTAATAATTAAATCTGTTAATGAATCATTAATAGACAAGCTTATACCTACAAAAAAAATATTACGGAAAAACCGAACATTCCATTCATTATTTAAAATTTAAAAAAAATCTGGTGCGCGATAGAAGTTATACTTCTTTGCTGTAATTAAATGAAATATAACCACTTGTTATTTTAAGCACCTTTCGCTTGTGTATAGCCAGACATTGGTTTCAAAATTATATGTTACTACGCCTCCCTTAAGGTGGAAGTGTACCCCTCCACTTTTAAAGTTAACCAAATTTGGATCATAGGTTACTATTGATGAATGGTTTATTTTAGCAAAATTTAAAAAAAATCGTATCTTAAGTATCCAAAATATTTAGAAAAAACTCATACTTTCATATGTAATGTCATAAAACAGCAAGTTCAAAAATAGTGAAATTTGGACAGTTTGTTGTTATTGTAATAAAACGTAAAATTTAAAGATGTGAAAAAAATCGTAGCTGGGGTTTAAGAAATATTCAAAAATATAATTTTTGAACGTTTCTCCTGGTTAAAAAAAATGTAATTCACATAATACTTATAACCGAATAATTTGTGTAATTTTGTGAATTGTTTGAATAAATTACAATTAAATACAAACCATTCAACACTTAGAAATGCATGTGTAAAGTATTTAAATTGCGTTAATAATATTTGTATCGAATATACTGCCTCTGGTGATGATAAACAGCATTAAATTTTTTACATGTTGCCAACGTATACATGATGTTACCAATACTGCTTATCGAATATTGTATACGAAAAATTGAAGTTAGAACAGTGATAGAAAATAGAATACAAACTATTGCTTTAAATTTGTAATTTGAAAATAAGTCCGCGAACGTAATAACTAAGGGTACACTTCTACGTTGCAAAAATCTAATCTTGCGGCTTCCCCACTGCACACCTATTGTTCAAATTACACGAACAAAACCGTGTATATCAAAAATTAAGCAAAATATGTATAACTTGGACAATTATTTTTAAAAATTAATAATTTTTTTTGTGTATAAAAGTTTTAATTTCTTCGGTGCATTCGTTCATCAAAAAAATAGCTAAAAATAAACATCTAATATAGCAAAAATATAACCTTTAAATAATTTTCATTCATGAAAATTTTTAGAATTTTTATTTTTGTGAACCGTGTCCAAGTGAAATCGTGCAAAACAAGTAGCGTGTAAATCAAGAGATAGATTTTGGTTAAAACCCTATTTTTGCTCAAATGTGCACATAAGTATGTCGTTTTATTTGGGCACATGACTCTTTTCTTTTTAAATCCAAAAATGAATGTAAACAAATTCAATAAATACGGGAATGTGTACATTCGAGCGAAAAGTGACACATTGCCGATCGAGGTAAGCAAATCAATAGCGACCAGGAGGGCGCGTTTCCTTTTCACGAGATCGGAATGTGCCATTTTGAGCTCGAATATGAACCCTCGGTTTTAAGCACAATTCACAATAATTAATTTAGTTTCTTAGACGGTTAACTTCATCTGTCGAATTTTAGATAGCAGTGCGCGCGCAACTTTCCTTGACGGCTAAAATTTTACTCATAACGCGACTAAAGAAGTATAACTTCAAAAGTAAAATCTTCACCCAAAAGATGTATAGGTACTATTTCTTCATAAAAATTCGTCCTTTATAACTGTTTTTCGTCAAAGAATATCTTATCAAAAAAGTTCTCTAATGTTGCTAATGCACAGTACACTTCATAGCTGACTTTCTCTTTGGAACAATGGGCGTCGTTGCGTCATCGTCAGATAACAAATCCCCCTTAATTTTACTTTCTTGGTCCTTAATTTTCTTCAAAATGTCGACATCCGTTGGACACTCCACAAGAAAAACGCACGTTGTCCGAAAAAGGTAATGCTACTTTTCTTCGGCCAGATCTGCACAAGATCACAGAAAAATAAAAGTAGAGAAAATCGACCGGCCTTTATAACTGGCGAATTTTACAGAAAAATTCGTGTTTAAAGTTCGAGATATTAAAGTTCAACTGTATAAGAGAAAAAAATGATCCTAAAAAAATCCTAAAGAGAGAATAGAACTAGAGTTTAGCTTATTAAATTTTAAATTATGCTAATCGTTTGTTGCAGATGATTTAAAGACACATATAATTTAATAATAATAATGATAAAAGGCGAAATTAATGCGGTCCTTTTAAATCCATAATATATGATCGAACATTAAAAGTACCTACGTCTCCTTGGCCGTATAAATTTTAAATCGAATATAATTCCGAACCACAGAGAGTTGCTTACAAGCAGCGATGAGGAAGATTGCCTTCATTCTCGATCACATAATGATTCAATCTGTAGAGATCGTGTTCACTCAATCTCCTCAGGTAGTTTCTTCTATCCCGTAGTTATTAACATATTTTCTAGGCGCTTTATTATGAGGCCTGATGTGCTCGTATATAAAGAAGTTGCTTGTACCTTAGTTCATGCGATAGATGTTCAAAAAAACTTACAACAGAGGCAAGCAAGACTACTCTACTACGATTATGTTATTATTGTCTATTTTTATTGGGATAAAAACAAGTTTCTTTTGCTACACACAAACTTGTAATAGTTAAACCGATAATTAAAGAACGATTAGTTAATATCGAATTCTCCGAAAACGTAAACTGGATTATACTTAATCCACAGTAATTTTACGATGATTTATTTAAAAAAAATGGTAAATTTTGGACACTTGCCCAATATACGCAAAACAGAAACCGCCATAAAGTCCAAAATAAAACGCAGCAGTAATCTACAAAGGGTTCTTCGCCTTAATTACGAACATTATGGGTTTTTTAATAGTCAATACTTCCAAAAACGCATATTTGTAGTTGTTAAAACAAATTACAGAGAAATATTTCATCATACAAAAATAACAAGTCAGTGGCTGAAAAAGTATAAGGAATTTCAATTAAAATACCATCTGCTACTGGAATTTAGGCAGCGCAAAGATACAGATACGCTATTTTCAATTCTCCAGAATCTACTTTGAAATTGTTAGAGATTTTTAATTTCCTGATCTGTCTCGATTCAATCTGATTAACTTTATTTAAAGTCTAATTTTAAGTTGGAAAATCGGGAAGCTACCACAGATCAAGAAACTTTAAATATTAATTAACTCAGGTAACTAGAACGTCCCTAAAGTAAGCAGAAACTTAGAGACTGAATCCCTCACTGGGAATTTCTCAGATGTGCAAGATCGTTTAAGAAGTATCATCCCAAAGGCTTATTCCTGAAAAATTTAAATAATTCATTTTAGTAAAATAATAAAATTGTTTTTAAACTATACAGTGGAGACTCGGTTATTCGGACAAATTATTGTTACAGCTCATTCGGATAATCGAAAATTCGGTTAATTAAATGTATAGAAAAAAACGAATTTTAGCTGTATATAATGTGACTATACTTCCTGTTTTGAATGGGATTGTTCCGTTTTCAGATCATTTGTCCCGTTGTCCCCAAGCAATCATTCGGGTCACCAAAATGTCCCGTTTTAAAAAAATTTTCAATTACGATGCCATTATTCGACAAAAATTAACCTCCGTAGTCACACTTTTAAAAAAAAAATTAAGCTATATTTTTAGCGCATTGAGGGTAAAATTTTAGCATGTCTAAGAATGTAAATTAATTATTGTGAATCGGACTTAAAATCCAGTGTGCACATTCGAGCTCAAAGTGGCACATTCCGATCTCGGGAAAACGAAGCGCGACGCGGAGCGGCGCACTTCATTTGCTTCCCTCGCTCGGAAATGTGCCACTTTTCGCTCGAATGCGCACATCTTCGTGTTAATTGGATTCGATTATATTAATAACAAAATCCTTCAAATCCAGATTTTCTATTCGGAAAAAGTTTTCGCTTGAAAGTGCACATACTCCTTAATAATTGAATTTGCCTACCTTATTCGTCTCTCTTACAAAAAATATTAATTAAATCAAACTAAACTAAATGTACCACTTCTCGCTTTTCTTTTAATTAGAAATTACAGTAGGGTATTTTTAACAAAAAACACATTTCTAATTGAGTACTTTTAAACTAGACTAGATCGGAGACTTCATCGTACATGAAAAAAAAAATACTTTAAGTTTTTCCGAATTTTGACTCTTATTTCCCAATCTTTTTTTTAACATACCCCACCCAAGTCATTCTAAAATTTTGATGCACCCCCTATGTAACATATATATATATTTTTATATTTAAAAATTGAATTCATCCACAAATGAAGTCTAATTACAACAGTGTATACAAAATGTGCTTTAAAACTAATTTGTTTATAATTTTTACAAAAATGAAAATTATCTAAAAATATTTGGAGACATTAATTGTGACATATAAACCTTCAACAATCTGCAAAAGATGATATAAAAATCAAACTTGTTGATTTTTAGTGGCCCACTTCAGAAAATTTGACTTATACAATTTTAATTAATCAAAAATGCGAATTCGTAAACATTCCAAAGTACACCTGAAAATATTTTTATCAAGTTCGCTACATTTAGGCGTGCGGAAGAGCACCACAATAACTTATCAAAAAAAATAAAATATCTAACCTTTTTCAAATAAAAAATAGATCTAATTTATTCGACTTTTAATTTTTTAAATTGAAGAATAAAATAATAATATAAGCAAATCCGATAAATACGAGGATGTGCGCATTCGGGCGAAAAGTGGCACATTTCGGAGCGAGGGAGGCAAATGAAGCGCGTAACACGCACTACTGTTTCTCAATTCTTAAATTTTTTTTTAATGAAAGTTAAAGGACCTATCTAAATGCTCCTGCAAAAATTTCCAAGATTTAAATGATAATTTTTTTTGGTGGCGTTCCTAACTTTTAGATTTTATAACGTTCTTTTAGATTGCCATTTCTTATAATTGAAAGACGTTACTTATATTATTCCTTAAAGTAAAGGAAATTTAAAAAAAAATTCAAATAAAAGTTGTAATTACTAATGAGATATAATCAAATATAAAATTTTAAAATTATAACTAGAAAACGGGCTTAAATATTTATATTTTTTTAAAAATCTTTAAATTTTCTAACGATAAATCTTTGGAAATAAAATAAAAAATTTAAAGGTAGGTATGCATTTTTTTAATTTATAAATTGTATATTTTAAATTTTGTGAGTTGAAAGTAAATAGATTAAATAAGGCAAATCGATAAATACGAGGATGTGCGCATTCGAGCGAAAAGTGGCACATTACCGAGCGAGGGAGGCAAATGAAGCGCGACGCGGAGCGGCGCGCTTCATTTTCCCGAGATCGAAATGTGCCACTTTGAGCTCGAATGCGCACACTCGGTCTTAAGCACCATTACGAAGCGTCCCGTTTTAACAGGAAAAAACTTGGTCAAATTGTTAGGTATATGTTTACAAAAAACCCAACAAATATTAATCACTAAATAAAACAGTCGCACATTATCTTAAAATCAACAAATCAAAAAAACAGTGTTCAGTGCGAAATAAATACAAAATAAAATATTTAGTGAGAAATACCGAGGTTTAATTTTCGCAACCAGTCCGAACGCGGTTGACAATCCGAATAATCGCGAATCCGTATAAATGAGGTCCGGATAATTGAGGTTTTACTGTATATATCTAGGTAATTTCTTAAAGAGTATTTAATAACACTACACACATATTATATCTGATATAAGTTTTTGTACTATGTATACCAATCGGGGAAATTTTTCAATAGTAAAAATGCTATGTAAATATTCGGCTGTCGCATTTTAAAACTCAGTAATAGACGAAAATAATTTTTCCAGAACGACTATAAAACATACCTACTTCGTGCCGAACTAATTGAGAACGTATTAAGGGAAAATTGCAGTCAATTATTATAATTTTCTAATGTATCAATATTTAGAAAAAAATTATAAGTACAGTAAAATCTCACTTATACGAAGAAGAACGTATAATTCTTCGTATAGGTGAATACTTCGTTTAAATGAATAGTTGTCTATCTGTTTGCTTTTCACTATTTTTTAAATAAATAAACTATGTAGGTACTAGCAAGTTGGAGTATGTACTAAATAAAGTATGAAACATTCTGATTAAAACTCTTGTAGGAACACTACAAGTAAAACTTTACTATTCAAAACAATATATTTATAAGCACATACATATTTACATAATCTAACAATAAATAATAATAATTAGGGAGTGAAAACACCTTTTGTATCTATTTTAACTCATGAGAAATTTCGAGTACATAGTTTTATATCTTAACTGGATGTAAAATTATTTTTGCAAACGTAATTTTTCCTTTTTATTGAGTGTAACACGATATTAAAAAATGAATTTTCACTTATTTATGAAAAAGTGTGTTCTACGAGTTACATTAGTTGAACCGCAAAACTATTCGTTATGGGCCTCATATGGCCCGCGGACTGCGAATTTAACATACTCGATATGTACTAATTCATTATAATTCAAAAAGATTTCAAATTATAATTATAAGACGGTTTATTTTAACTGTGTAACTCTCGTGGCCCTCCAAGTGTGTTTTTTGCTATAGTCATTTAAATATTTCACTCTTAATTAGTACAGTTAACAAACCTTGTAATGTTTAATGTAAATGCTACGCTTACATACATGTAACAAATTTTAATGCTAAATTTAATTCTTCGGGCCTTTCACTTCCTCATTCGACAATTTTTATTATATCATCATATGTAAGTACGTTTGCAAATGCAGTGTAAAAATAAACAGTTATGGCTATTTTCTAAAACGCAATAGATTTTCTCTATATGTATCGTCCGAGTTTTAGAAAATTCTTCTCCGGAGACTAAAAAAGTATCAGAAATAAAATAAATGCAATTGATGCTTCGATGTAAAATTTATCAAAATAAATGAGTCACAATAATAATTTCGAATACAATGGTAAGTTTCAATATCTTTATACATAACAAGTGTTCAAAGTTCTCAATATATTAATGATAAAAAGAAGACACACATACAATATTTAATTACAAAAACATATATCCTATGAAACATATACGCAATTCGTAATCATAAACTAATAATAATAATAATAACATAAAAATTATCAAATAAGAACTCACTCAAGAAGAAACCTTAACAGTTTTTGATAGAATTTGATAGAAGTAAGATAATTGTATAAAAAATAACCGAACATAAAAAAATATAAATAATTGTCCAATATAGTCTAATTCTTCTTCCACATTTTTTGTGTATAGTATGGAGGTGCAAATAGAGCGCTTTTCTTATGAGATCTAAGAAGTCGATATGGTCTTAAATTGGCTGTCAAGCATAAAAGATTTTTATTAAATTTCAGGTTAGATACACAGGTTCAAAAGGGCTTTGCACTCGGGTAATATAAACATACAGAATTGTTCCGGTCAATATCCACTTTGTCCCGGTTTTCGATAATGTTAAAAATTGAATAAGATAGTACCTAAGTATGTATTTAAATTGGTAAAATGGTATTATAAAGTTGTAAGGATTGTTAATTGTAGTTTATTACTAAAACTAGTTTAGAAATTATATAAAGTATTTTTTTTAATGTATAAATCTGTATCAGACTTCCTATTTTCTCAATTTTCTTTTCCCACTAATCAAAATGTGCCGGTCGCGATCTAAACAGTTATGGCGGTTCTATTCTAGATAAAAATGCATCCTTGATGGTATCTAATAATATCATTTATTGTTAGATTAGGTCTGACAATTTTTTCCTGTTTTAGGGTTAAATAATTATCATTCAAGAATTGAATCAAATTATTAGATAAAATAAATTATTATATTGAATAAGTTAAAACAAGTTGGTAGTTATTATTCCTTTTACTTATTTTGTTTTCACTGATTAGTGATTGTATTCACTGAAGTAGGGGAGACTTATGCATACCCAGCAATCAAAAATTAAAAAAGTGGCTAACGGATCTAAAAAATTTAATAATAAATTTGTTAACCCTATAACCCTGATAAAAAAATTAGAATCAGACAGAAAGTTATTACGAAAATAAAGATTTTATTAGTGTTCGTATTTAAAAAAATAAAACATTAAAAGATTTAATAAAAATATCTATTCAAGATTTTAGACAACCCTTTTACATAACATCAGTTTATTAGAATGCGTAGAAATTCCTAAAAGACGATGGTGTAACTTATACGAAATGTGCCTAAAGTAAATTTTGTAGATTACGAATAATAAAAAGGACGCATCTGGTAAATTTAATTAAAAATATTGAATCTACTTTTATGGTATGCTTTTCGGTCGTGTACAGATGACGCTCGATACCTTTATATTAATAAATCCCAAACCCTAAAGACAAATTGCTTATTAGTATCATCTTCATTCCAAAGACGAAATTGCTTACGAAAGATAATTTAAGATTAAATATATAATACTTATTAAACTATGTCAAAATATTTTGGTTAATTCTCGCAATACCTATTTGGTTTTACATCCACTTATAACTTTTTTTTCTAATTAATTTTGATGTAAATATGCAAGAGCGATACCTTTAACAAAACTTGGTAAATACTTTGTAAAAATATTTATCTAATATAGGAGTAAAATTTTAATAACCTTATTGTAATCAGAAATTTAAAGGTAAAACCGTTCTCTCGAAATTGCCGGAATATGTGCTTTATGGTTAAGGCATAAAAGTAGTATATTTTGTAAATAAAATCCGTTTTATGATTTTGCCTTTGAATAGCCGACGCGTTAAACAGCGGAACTAACGAACTTCAACAGAAATAAAAATAATTTAGCTGCTCACTTATTTAATCGACCATGGAATATAAGCGAAAGCAAATGGGCCTTAATAAATTTATGTGTTGAAGGCATAACGTAAGAAAAACCGAGCCAAGTTAAAACTGTGGTACGGATTTAATTTCTGTGAAGGTTGCAACACCGTTACCTAATTACACTTCCGAAATTTCTGCTCTGCACATTGTAAAACCACAATAAAAATACATCCACGCCTCAGTATAATCTGTACCTGTGAAATTCTACCTTTGAGGATAATCTCCGTTTTTGTAAGTTCTTGGTTTGGGTTTTATAGAACCGCTTTGGATTCCCACAGAGGCGTGTTAAATTTCAGAGGTGAAAGACTACACTTTTATTGACGTGCTAAAAATGAGATGCCTCACAATAAACAGTTTCAGTTTCTTGGCTTCGATTCTCCGGAGTTCTGTTTGACATGTGCGGTTTAGTGGCTTTATGTAGGAGCGATTTTGCAATATTTCTATAGACATATATGTTACACAAAATATCACCAGACCAGCAATAATCTACTGTCTTTGAATTTTTTGGTTGCACCTGCGTTCACAATTTACTAAGGTTTACAATTTCTAAAAATATGCGAATACACCAATTACATTTCGTTACTTAAAATATTTAGGGACGGGTTAACGAGCTTTAAAAAAAATGTTCCCTTCTTATTTAAAATTGTCGATAAAAAAAAAGATTCATATTAATGAATTGAAACAAAAGTACATATGTATATGAAACAAGTGGTTATTTACATTAAAAGAAATAGTTTTAACGCAAAATAAATAAACTAAAATATATAACAAAATGTTTAAATTTTGTGTTGGTTTAATCAATTACGGTCAGATGTCACATTTCAAGTAACCCATTTTCTCACAATTGGTGGGGTAACCAATTCCAATATTTGAACACCCACATTGGGCTAAACTATTTTGTTTATTTTCATTTTCATTTAAAAAAACACAAATAAAAATTAAATGAATTATTTTTCTTTTGCAAAATATAAGCGTTTTTTTAGGGTTGGTAAAAGATTAATTAGGTTGGTCAGAAAGTTTGTACGGGTTTTTGATATTCTGCGCATTCACAAGACTTACACATGACAGAAAAAGGCACTTATGCAAATAATTTCTTACTGATAAAAAAGTGTGATCTTTTACGAACATTTTGATTGTACATACGTAAGTTTTACTTGTTTTTATAAGAATTGTATTTGCTTTTAAAAATGGACGACACGGCCCATTATATACATTTTAAATAGCGAAATGAAATATGTTATTGGCTTAACTGTTCATTTATTAGCTAAGATACGGTACAAGATTCATTTCACCAAGTTTCAGTTATTGACATTGTATCTATCTAGTTCTCCAAAGAAGAATCTACATCAATCTGTTCACAAACTATCAAAACGTTTTTCGACCAGAATCTACCGTCAGTTTTTCGTTTATAGTTGACCACCATCTACAAAAAAACTGCAATAAGTGGAAATGTGTTAAAAAAATATGATGGAATAAAATTACTAATTCGCCATCTTGTCCAAAAGTAATCTGGAATAATTTTTTTTCAACAAACAAATAAATAATCAAAAATTATGGCATGACAAATAGTATAGTGGTCAATATTACCCCAATAAGAGTAAAAGTGATTTGTATCTACACGATATAGGTATAAATCTTTATTTTTATACAAATAATTAACCAGCACCTTCAAACTCTCTTATTTTTGCAACGACAACATTGATACCTGTTATTTGTATATATTACCCCAGAGTTTCAGCAAAATGCACAAAGAAAAACTGATCTTCAAGGGTTATGAAAAAATGAAGTTCGTTATTTTGCCCCCTTTGCCATCTTACAATTGTTGAGAATTTTAACTTCTTGCAAAATGGTATAGGTACCTGTGCATAATTGTTAATAGTGTATAGCATAAATATTGAAAATCAAAAATTTTAAATTCCAAAAAGAAAATGGGTCAAATCAGTATTTGTTGAAATAACAGTAAAATTTCATCAATACACCGTAGATGATATTTTCTTTTTAAGTGTACCATTTGGGTTATCCCTTTATCTTACTTTTTTAACCAAAATTACAAAATTGTCTGCAGTAGCTACCTAAGTCAATACTAAATTGTTTAAATTTTGATTCTAAAATAATAAAATACCAATCCTAATAATATTTTTTGAACTTTAGGTAGGTTTGTTGTTAAAATATTAGACATTTCAAAGTTATTTAAAATATTTTAGGCAACTGCATCACAATGTTTTTCAAATTAATATTAAATCTTTTTATAAAGAGAGCCAAAATATGTTTAAGAAACATCAAAAGGTTGTTGTTTAAAAAAATGTTTTCATTTACTTAACCGTTTCGAAACTGCTCAACTAATCATAAACTTTTTATTCCCGTATCTACACAACAATAAACTTACATATACAGCCTTTATGACAAAAATATCATCTTAAGGGCACTATATACCAGGAGGAGATATAAATAGAAGTTGTAAAAATAAAAAAGCTAATCCAAGCAGCGACACTTCAGAGAAACGCTATACCTACGTATTATGTTATTTAAGAATGTTATAAACAATTTGGAATTATTTTCGATTTAAATTGTGCCACTAACGTGTTTAAAAATGATGGCTTTAATGTACTTAGGACACCCCGACTGTAGACCCTGCGAGCTTGAATTTAGAAGAAGCAATTACCAAATGCGTACAAATTGAATTGTAACCTTACAATGTAATTTTCTATACAATTAACTCAATTTTACCCAATAGTGTACTTCCAACATTTGTGCATTACACAGTTCATATCTAGTCAAAATTTTAGAACCTTTAAATAAAATCCCATATCTACTTAATATTTATACAACATAAGAAATATAGAGCAAAACGCCCAGTGAATGACCGTTGCGAGAAATAATGTTTATAACAATTTAAAAAAAAAATTCTATTCATGATTTTGGTTATAGAATCTTGTATGTCTTATTTTTCATTTAAGTGAAAAAAATAAAAGTAATAATGAAGTGGATAGCTAAAATAATTAAATTTATATTGCAGTTGAAGCTTCGAAGGACGCAATTAAGAAAAATTTGCGTTTCCTCCTAAGCGCCAATATAACCTGTGATTAATAAAATAGTACCAACAAAAACTTTAATAAAAAAAAACTACACGAAAGTAGTACATCTAAACATATCGTTTAAAATTAATTTTACAAAATTTTATAAATTACACGTTTTTAATAGGCAAATTTATTAATTAGTCATTCACTGGGCTATACCCCGGTCATTCTTTGCACGTAAATAGTTATTTACTGAACTTCCCATTTTATACTCTTTTATAACCAAATTGCTATAATGTTTTCATTAATTCATAAACAACAGTAATATGTCATTCCAACTGTAACAGTTGTTTTGAGTTTATTAATTTGTTTACTATTTTTTTACATCAAAATTAAACTCTCGATGCAACAAATCGGTCATTCATTTGGCGTTTTACCCTACTAAAATCTCAAAATAGAAACTCAGAATAAAATTGTATTAATTTGTAAATATAATTGAATAATCTTAATTGAAATAAAAACGATATATCATAACCTACGTCTTTAATTTGTTTTCATCGCTTTATCTCAGACACAAAATAATAGTAATAATACATCCATAAAAGCAACTTAGACGAACAATTTAATGCAAGTTAATCCTTAAAGAGCAATTATCTGTATCACATATGACAATAGCAATAAAAATTCCAGGCTTTGACAAAAAATCCTTGGTATCTAAAATTTATGTCTTCGGGAACATTACTTTAGATGGCAGGGATAATTTCAGAACTTCCTGAAAAGTTATAGCTCTTTTAACTCGGTATTAAATTTAACGTTTTTGTTGTAAACTTCCTGTTAATGTTTGTCGTAGATCATATACAATGATACCAGGTTTTGTTCAAATCTTTTATTTCTAAGAAAATATAATTATCGTGTTTCAAGGATTCTTGACGTTACCGAATTATATACTACCACAAAAGAAAATAAAAATATGACAGTAGGAAAAAGAAAATTAGAGCCATGTTTGTTTTCTTTAAAACGTAACATTTCTTCCTTTAATCTCATATACACGAATAAAGCAAATACAAGATCATCTTTCCACAGTTTTCGCTTAAACAATTGTCATATTAATGAGACAGTGTACAGAGAGCCAAACTACGCAAATAACGATTATTTAGTATTTCTATTTAAAGTATCTTAAATATGCCTTACGCAATATTAGAAGAATTTATAAAATTTATCATAAAGTATATTTACCTAAGGAAATGTGTTTTAAAAAATTCTTTACCCATTTACAAATTTTATTTAGTTTGTTTACATATTTAATTAATGGTAATTTTTAAAGCATCAGAAATCTCAGAAAATCCTGACGCAACAACGAGAAAGAACGAATATCACCTTGGGCAGTTTTAACGAGTATTCGGAGATGTAATTAAAAATAATTAGCAAATTTTCTAAGTGCAACGTTTATTTAAAATTACCATAAAGTGCTGTTGTTTCACTTTCCTTCTTAAATCGAATGTTGTTTTTTCGTAAATGTAATGCCTAATTGTAAGTGGTAAAAAAGTGCTAATTACAAGAAAATACTTATGCTTATTTTAACTTACATTTTTGAAAAATCAAAGATATTATTTTAAATGTGTTAAGTAATTATATTTTAACATTTTAAATACAATTTCTATGCATCAATTTATTATAATTTCTAAAGTGTTTTAATTACAATATCGGGACTGTCAAAGGAATAGTAAATATGGTTGAAGTAAGAGATCACAAGCGTAAAAAACAGTTGAAGTTTACAAAAAAATATATTAATAAAACATAACAAAACGTGTAAATTTTTATTTATTCTACAAGTTTGAATGTAAAATAAATCAATTATAATTAAGAGGAAGCGTGGCGCAAGTGGTTTAGTGTTGGGGCTGCTGCGCTAGCGGCGGGGGTTCAAAGTGGTTCGGAATCCTCGTGCTAACAAATTTCGCAACCATCTACTCTTCGTTTAGGTTGAGCACTTTGCCAAGAGTAAAAAACTGTCCCTTAAAAATTCTATAGAAATAGTCGTGGTTCGGAACCCACGTAATACTGTAAGTCCCTTGTATATTTGAAATACTACTACACTTCCAACAAATATTGAAGCGGAGAAATCGCTGACTCTGGGTATCAAAGACGTAAAAAGAAGAAGAAAGTGCAATATGGCGATTAAGGATTGATGTTATATTTGAACTAATCCATTTTCTTATAATTGGTAGGATAATCTATCTAATATCCAAACACTCATCAATAACTAAACGTTTGTTTGTTTTCAACGTAGTTGTAAAAAAAAATAATTAAAAACTATGTTAAATATTTATCATTTTCAAAACACAAGCGGTTTCGCTTTTGCACAACCTGACCTTTCTTATGGTTTGTAAAAAATATACATATCTCTTATTGGCAAGAAAAGTAACACAATTGAAAAATTTACTGTTCTGAGTTGGGGAGTTTAGATAATTCTAAATAAAAAGTGTTATAACGTTAAGTAAGGCAATAGAATCGTACATTAGTATTCTTATGAATTCTAGATTATAAATTCTAGTAGCATTTTACAATTTTCAAGTATTTTATTATTGTCAAAATTTTGAAGTATTGTATGATGGTCATTCTTTTTGGGTTTTATAGTTGGTTTAATATATTTTTATTTGTCTTGTAATTCTGGTTATTTTTCAAGGGTTATTGTGTATTGCTGTTGAAAGCAAAAAATTGTGGTCAGAATCTTGTTCCAGAGGCAATGGGAGTCTAAATGATTTAGCCAATCTGTTCGCAAAAAAAAATCAGGTAGTGATTATTAGATATAATCTTCAGTAACTTCTTTAATGAATTATTCATAAATAAATAGTATAATGTTTTACAACTCCAAATAAACATTGTTAAAAAAAATTACAAAATTTCAATCATTTTTATATGTTGAAATAGACAGCATCCAGAACTTATTGTTCACATAAAAAATTATAACATTAGGTACAGTAAAGCACCGTTAATCCGGACCACCGCAAATTCGAATCTCCTTTTAATCTGAACAAAACTACTAATCGTTCATTTTATATTACGTATTGTGTAGCCTGAATCAGTGATTCACTAATTCGAATGTATTCGAAATATTATTGTTAAATTAAAATTGTCTGGGTACGTTTTTGTATTTTCAGTTACAATGAAAATTGTGTTTGAACACCTAATAATTATTCAATAAATTTTGTTTTTATCTTTAGTTTTTTTAATACACAAATATATAATTATAATTTCAATAAATATTTTAAAAGGTTTAGTTTTTCTTAAAAATAATATGTAGATCTCAGAAAAAGTGGAGGGACAATTGGGTCTCAATATCCACAGAATAGTCTTAAAATGAGACAACATGTGCAATAAACAGGACTTTGTCCTAAAAAGAAAGTAGAAGAAGTGTGTATATTATAATAAGTATTTCACCATTTATTACGCCCTTTCTGAATTATATATTAAACAGTTTAATATTGCTCCAGTAGTTCCAATGTACCAGTAGTTCAGCCAGCTTTAATTCATTCGGATTATCAAAGCTTTACTGTACCTATCACATTTAGAAACAGAAAAAACTAGTGTTCATATTCCTTCTTTCGACAGTTTATAAATATTTTCGAGTTGGAATAGGTAATGTAGGTATAGTTTTTAAAATTCGAAAGTGTTTAAGTATATGTATACCAAAATGTTAATGTTGAAAAAATAAATAATAATAAAATATAATAGGAAATTGACAATATTAAATAAGTAGGTACTGTGACTGGTTCATATAATATTGTCGATAGCACATAGATTTTATTTTTGGCAGATATGGCACTTAGACGCTTTTGAGTTTCCTTTCGTTAATTATTCTTACTGTATGAATTTGTTACAAAACAACTGAAATAATTACGAAGTCATTAGCCCGCAATTCTTTAATTTGTGGCAACCACATACCCCTTATTAATTAAAGTCCCCTGCTGTAGGTAAAACGTAAATGATGTTTCCACTTACAATACCTCATTTAAATTTTAAATGTAATAATATAATTGTGCAATGCTAAATGCATGTTTTTATTCAACGACAAAATCTATGCAAACTATAGTTCAATTATATTTCGAATAAGGTTCAGTAAATAATATTTAATTATGCAGAGTGTGTCCATAATTGATGTTTGTTTAATCTCCATAACACTGAAATCCAAACAATTATGCAGATTTATAAATGTTAACGGCACGATCTATTGTTTAAACTGCAATACTAAACTTTATTTATAAACAACCTACATTTGAAAACTGAGTTTGTATGAACTTTCAAAATAAATAAATAAATAATAACTTGAATTTTCCATTTATGTCATAAATTATTCTAAACAATTCCAACATTTCAGTAATCTATAATTAAGACCAGTTAAAAACTGATTAATATTTCAAAATAAGAGAAAAGCAAAAACAAATAGAAACTTGAACCGAAAACAATTTAAAAAGACAAGTAAATAATGTTTAGTAAAATTTAAAGGTTTCGAATTTTTACGAAAAATTCTATAATTAATTGTATCTGTATCAAAATCTGTAACAAAAAACCCATTTTCTTTTATATAAATTTCTAATCTAGTTGTAAGATTATTTTTTACTATAATGTTATAACTGGACCTTTGATTAATAGAGAAAGTTAATCTGTAAATATTTTAAGCCACTTTACTGTATCTTAGCATATTTATTTGAAAGACAGTGGCATGTGAAAGACCATCGCAGTTAAGATATAAATATATTATAGTATTATACTGTAAATTATTATCTCCATCCATTATAAAAAATTCTAAGAACTAAACCTAGTTGATGAGTATATAAATATATACAAGTTTAATATATGTAGTAGGTCTGCCGACGTTAAATTTTTCGACATTCCTCAACATCTCAAAATAAGAAAAATAACGTTTACAGGAATCAACTGATACTCATAAAGTTATAATAAATTTTTAAAGGGTAGTCATTACTAAATATAAACTTGGAAAATGATGGGGTTGGCTTACATGTGGTTTATGGCATCGTGTACATTTATTACCCAAGATCTTGTTACTCAGTTTAATTGCGTATAAAAAATTCATGTCAAAAACTAAGAACTTCCTCAAAATTAAGAGCTTTTTAAATTACGATAAATACATTCATATACATCCATCCATAAAACAATGCACAACATCTAAAAAAATCCGGTGCGTACTTATGTACGCGCGTTAGAAGTTCTACTTCTTTGTTGTAACTAAATTTAATTTAACCACGTGTTATGTTGCTTATCTTGCGTTTATTTATAGCTAGACCACTGGTTTTCAAATTATATGTTACTGCGATTCTCTTAAAAAATCTAATCTTTGCACCTCCCCATATATTGCCTAATTTACACGGTAAACCGTGTAAATCATAATCATAATTATTTGTATGGAAAACCGTGTAAATCAAAAACAAATCAAAATATGCAAAAATTAATGTAAACAAATTCAATAAATACAGTGGAAACTCGGTTATCCGAACTAATTATTGTTGCAGCTCATTCGGATAATCGAAAATTCGGTTAATTGAATGTATTAAAAAAACGAATTTTAGCGAATTTTAGCACAGCTAACGAAAATACAGTTGAAGTCAGCCGTCTAACAAAATACGTTAATAATTGTGAATCTTGCTTAAATCGAGTGCATTCGAGTCAGTGGCACATTTCGATCTCGGAATGAAGCGCGCCCGCGTCGCGCTTCATTTGCTTCCCTCGCTCGGAAATGTGCCACTTTTCGCTCGAATGCGCACATCTTCGTGTTAATTGGATTCGACTATATTAATAACAAATCCTTCAAATCGAGATTTTCTATTCGCAAAAAGTTTTCGCTTGAAAGTGCAGATACTCCTTAATAATTGAATTTGCCTATCTTATTCTTCTGTCTTACAAATAATATTAATTAAATCAAACTAAACTAAATATATCACTTCTCGCTTTCTTTTAATTAAAAATTACAGTAGGGTATTTTTTACCAAAAACCACATTTCTAATTTAGTACTTTTAAACCAGACTAGATGGGAGAACTTCATCGTACATGAAAAAAAATACTTTAAATTTTTCCGAATTTTGACTCTTATTTCCCAACCTTTTTTTTAACATATCCCACTCAAGTGATGTTCTAAAATTTTGATGCACCCCCTATGTATCATATAAATATTTTTTTATATTTAAAAATCGAGTTAATCCATAAATGAAGTCTAATTACAACAGTGTATACAAAATGTGCCTTGAAACTAAGTTGTTTAAAATTTTTACAAAAATGAAAATTACCCAAAAATATTTGGAGACATTAATTTTGACCTATAAACATTCAACAATCTGCAAAAGATGATATAAAAATCAACTAGTTGATTTTTGGTGGCCCACTTCAGAAAATTTGACTCATATACAATTTTAATTAATTAAAAATGCGAATTAGTAAACATTCGAAAGTACACCTGAAAAAGATTTTTATTAAGCTCGCTACAATTAGGCGTGCAGAAGAGCACAATGATAACTTATCAAAAGGAATAAAATATCTAACCTCTTTTAAACAGAAAATAGATCTAATTTATTCGACTTTTAATTTTTTGAATTGAAGAATAAAATAATAATATTGGCAAATCCGATAAATACGATGATGTGCGCATTCGAGCGAAAAGTGGCACATTTCCGAGCGAGGGAGGCAAATGAAGCGCGACGCGAGCGGCGCGCTTCATTTTCCCGAGATCGGAATGTGCCACTTTGAGCTCGAATGTGCACACTCGGTTTTAAGAACGATTACAAAGCGCCCCGTTTTAACAGGAAAAAACTTGGTCAATTTATTAGGTATATGTTTACAAAAAACGCAACAAATATTAATCACTAAATAAAATAGTCGCACATTATCTTTAAATTAACAAAGCAAAAAGAACACTGTTTAGTGCGACATACAAAATAAATTTAGTAAGAAAGACCGAGGTTAAATTTTCGCAACGAGTCCGAACGCGGTTGACAATCCGGATAATCGCGAATCCGTATAACTGAGGTCCGGATAATTGAGGTTTTACTGTACGAAGATGTGCATATTCGAGCGTAAAGTGGCACATTTCCGAGCGAGGAAAGCAAATGAAGCGCGACGCGGAGCGGCGCGCTTCATTTTCCCGAGAACGGAATGTGCCACCTTGAGCTCGAATGTGCACACACAGTTTTTAGCATTATTCGCAATAATTTAGGCCAATAAATTAGACGAAAGATCAGTTGAATAATTTTAATCGTTCCCCAATCTGGCAAAACTGTTCATACAGTGGAATTTTTGTTGCCTGCTAAAATTTTACTCTCAAGGCGCCAAACTTCAATAATTATGTTATATTATGCAAGGTATAAACATTTAGGTATTTGACGATTTTTTAACATTGAAGTCATTTTGAATTTGGCGCCACACTAATTTATTTTTATGTTGGTAGTGCTAAATGGGATCTGTTCCTCAGGAGTTGAGAGTGGCATCTCGAATAGGGATGGTCAATTAATAACTTTAAAAAAGCTGTTTTGGGGGAGTAAGTGACTGTTTTCATACAAAATGAAAAAAATTATTAAAGTTAAAAACAAGAAAAACGCAAAATCACAAATGTAACTATGGTAATCAAAAAAACAAAACGCAAAACACTTTATGAGCAATCACTAGTTAACTGTAGACATTTGACAGCAAAAAATACCAAATTCTTGCAATATTAAACTATTATGTACCCTACAAATTGTGGCGCTAAATTCAAAATATCCTCAATCTTAAAAAAACACCCTGTACCTACTTACCTACTTATTAAATATGTGTTTTACAAAAAAAATATATGCTTTATGATTGATAACCGTTTAATGATATGTATTCGAAATAACATTTTTCAACAACTATAGCAATTTAAAAAAAGAAACGTTTTAACTGAACAAAAATATTACGTAACGTGGTGCGAAAAAATTCCGTAATTTCTAAAGAAAGGTAGAAATGTAAATCTCTTTTACTCGGGAAATTTAAAATTGTTCTTGTGAATTATTAACGTCGAAAATTCAATCTTTGCAAGTGTACTACGACAAAGGAAAATCGCTAAAAAGAAATATGGGATCCAGGGAGTTCTATTACTTACGTACGTTCAAATGACAACAGTTTCAATAACGATCATAAATTTCGGCAGACACTTGAAATAGAGCTGTTAAATATCTGTAACACGGTCATTATAAACAAAACCTTCCTGATGATCCTTTTCAAGCCAAAATACTTTACGACCCTTACTACTACTGTGGCTAAAGTTATTATGCCAACTAATGACTATATGTTCGCCAGACGCTGTAAATCTTGGCGAAACTTGAGATATCCGGTAACGTCTAAAATTATAGTGCAAAACTTCCATAATTAGGTGCATTCTAAATCTGAGCGGTGCAACAAAATGGCTAGTCCATAGGAAAATATAGACGTAAGTGCCTATGCAATCGATATAAAATCTATTGATAAAACTACAGTGGAAACTCGGTTATCCGGACTAATTATTGTTGCAGTTCATTCGGATAATCGAAAATTCGGTTAATTGAATGTATAGAAAAAATAACGAATTTTAGCTATATAGGGTGTCCCAAATTGAGTAGGCTAACATGGGTATCTTACTTATTAGTGGAGATAGAAGTTTGGTTAAATGGGCAATGTTTTGCGGTTTTAGGTACCGATTCAGATTCCGTTAAGAAAATTCTAAAATTCCGAATAGTTCCGAAGTAATCGTCAAAAAACTGAAAATCGTTATTTTCTTTAATGTCAGATAACTTTCTAATTATAAAATTAAAAAAAAAAAAGTTTAATATATAAGTTACTAGGTTTCATAAAATACAGATAGAAATTCAGTAAAAATTAAATTCAAAATGGCGGATTCCAAGATATTGATACCAACTTTCGTATTTTAAATAGACGCCATATTAGATTTTTACATAGTTAAATAGAATTTTTTTTTCTCTTTTTAACCATGTATAACAACCCATATTTAAATAAAAAATTATTAACAATATTAAATTTTTCTGTTTTAAATCAAGTAGCCATGAATTATCAAAGAACAATAAAACAGCATAATACAAGCCAAGGTCATTAAATTTATTTTTTGAATAATATTGTAAGTTTTTTGAATAATAATAATTATTATCTTATAAATAAGTCAAAATGGCAAAGTTTTTAACTGAGCAGTATATGTTTTGTACCTACATTAAATATTACAAAAGCTCCTGCGTTGCTGCACAAACATACTTTAACAGTTTTTCACAAGAGGTTCAACAGGTTTTACGCACGATATACAAAATTTTAACTAATAAATTAGCCAAAAAATTAATCAAATCATTTAATCGTTTTCTCTCACTCGCACCTACAAAATTATCGTATCTTTTCGCTCGCTTCCACTCATTGCTATGGTAAATACATGTTTTGAACATAAAATCCATATTATATGAACTTTTAATTTTAATTTATAATTGATCAAAAATTAGTCAACACTCAAAAGTACACTTGAAAATATTGTTATCAGGCTCGCTGCAATTAGACGTGCAAAAAAGCAACATAACTTATCAAAAGGAATAAAACCTATAACCTTTTTCAAACAAAAAATAAATCTAAATTTATTTGACTTTTAATTTTTTGAACTGAAGATTAGAAGTTTAATAGAGGCAAATCCTATAAATACGAGGATGTGCGCATTCGAGCGAAAAGTGGCACATTTCCGAGCGAGGGAGGCAAATGAAGCGCGACGCGGAGCGGCGCGCTTCATTTTCCCGAGATCGGAATGTGCCACTTTGAGCTCGAATGTGCACACTCGGTTTTAAGCACGATCACGAAGCGTCCCGTTTTAACAGGAAAAAACTTGGTCAAATTGTTGGGTATATATTTACAAAAAACGCAACAAATATTAATCACTAAATAAAACAGTCGCACATTATCTTAAAATGCAAAATAAAATAATAAAATATTTAGTAAGAAATATCCAGGTTTAATTTTCACAACGAGTAGGAACGCGGTTGACAATTCGTATAATTGAGGTTTTACTGTACTTGTTGAAATTTAGTTACTCACCGGTAAGGCGTCGCAAGTTTCAATCGGCAACGGATCCTCCGAACAATAAATAGAATTTTCAGGCTGTAAAATAGGTGGTCTAGGGGGAGGTGGCAGTAGAAACTCCGGGGGTGGTCCAGGACAGTCACATTCGGCGCCAGCCTCCATTCCCCACATGGCCTCTAGACCTGGTGGCGGCTCTTCCTGGTACTCGGGTCTTTCCATAGACCTTTCGGCCGCTCTGAAACAATAGCGACCGTTAAAAGATTTTATACAAAAATTGCTAAAAAATTTAATCTTGTAATGCCTACGCTTCTTCAAATCATTTGAATTTTAATTAATTAGTGGTAGCTTTTGAATTTTATCTTTAGATGCCAAGAACAATTTATAAAACAGCAAGAGTAATTTTTCTTAATCTAACAAATTAATTACATACCTACTTAAAAAAGAGCTTATCATCCAACTGTCATCTACTCTAATAAATCTGTTGATATTTTTCATTGCACTATTCAGATTCAGAAAAAAAACTTCTAAATTTAATTATGTAACTTGGCTGTAAGCTTCGAGCATTCCAAGAAAGATTGTTTTCTTTGGAAAAAAAATTGGTAAAAACACCCTTTTTATACATACATATTTATAAACTAATAAAATAACTAAACAAGCTAGTTACATATTAATTGCTAAATTTTCATTATTAGTTTATGTATTATTTTAAGCAGCAGATGACTCGAATAAGATTTTGCATATTCATATTCTAGATCACGTACAAGACACGTTTTAAGAAAGTTGATATTGGTTAATTGGTAGAAACCTATCAAAAATAAAATTTGTTGAGTAAAGTAGCTGAAATCGAAGTGGTTAAAAATTTGAAAATAATGTACTTTAAAAATCAAAAAATAAAAAATATTTGTGGGCTTTTTATGAATTCGTATTGAATTAAATACAAGTACAGTAAAACTTCTCCTAACGGACACCTCTCCCTAACGAACTTCTCTCTGTTACGTACATTTTTTCATTCACAGTTTATATGAATTTTTGACTTCTCTCTAGCGGTAACTCTCTGTAACAGATGCAGACACTTGTACCTATCCTATTAAGCTCAGTATTTACTGTATTTGATCTCTCTGTAATGGACAGCAAAGTGAAAATAGTTCAGTTTCTAAGTTCTACGAACAAGTGTCCACTAGAACAAACACTGCGAGAAACATTGAAGAAATTTGTGAACTAAGTTTTCTTTCCTTTTGAACAGCCTCGCCGCTCAAAAGCCTAAAGTTAAATGAATTGAATTAAATAGAATTCAAATTAAGAGCTGAAATTTGGTGAGAATTTTCTTTTTCAATGTTTAGTACAATATTTTTCCAATCGAGCGCAAAAAATAGTAGTTTCAAACAGAGCAGCCTAATGTACAGTGCTCGTCAAAAGAGAATGGACATGCCCATTTGAAAGTTATAATATTAATTTTTTATATTGTCATTATACTAACCGTTTTTTAAGAGCTCATTGTACCTTTAATGAAATAATATAGAACCTCTACTTTTTCACAAAATGTATAATCACAAAAGTTTAGAAAATAAGAAGACTCTATTGGGATTCCAACATCGGTAAACCGGCCCAAGGTTGCCGGAGTAGCCGGCTGAGTTAATCGAGTAACGACCAAATCAATTCAACTTTAAATATATAACAAAAAGCAGCATGTAAGATTAGTCCTCTAACTTTCAGAGCCTTAACTTCCCATATTAAATTCGCATGTATATTTTCTTTTGACGAGCACTGTACATACATATTTTATCTACTTTTTTTTTTTTTGATAAATAATCTAAATACGAAGGTACATTTTGTTAATTATATGTATATTTTTTTGCCTATTGTATATTAATATCATTAAATATGTAATTATGTATAATGTACTTTTTCCCCAAATATCTGTTATTTTCCTTTCAGCTTTTCTTTAGTGGACACTTCTCTCTAACGGACAAAATATAATTCCTTTTAGGTCTCATTTATAGGGAAGTTACACTGTATATCGAAGCATTTGTGAAAACAATTACTGTTTTCCATTAACTCCAGAAGAAATTGATATAAAGAAACAATTAATCGATTCTGAACAATTTCTAATAAAAAACTTATTTAAAGATACATATCTTGTAAAATATTCGTTCATTTAAGGGCAATCAAACTTTACGATACCGATTGCTTTATAACATAGTTATAAAAATAAAATAATTCTTTAAATTGTTTGCAATTATTTTAATACAATATTTTTTTGGACGACAATTCCGGAAGTGAACTGTCGAGAGATGAAACGTTCGGGATGAAGAGTCCGAAAATGAAGGCCCCCAATCCGTTTTATCAGAATGACCGGTGCCTATTCATATTAAAATTTGATTCCTGTCAAGGTCTCGTTAAAAAATTTTTTTTTATACGATCTTAAGAAGACATAAAGTATGTACCATGAATAAGTACTGAAATTTAACCTCACAGTAACCATAAATGTTTATAGGCAATATGCCCTAAATCCACGGAATTTCGAGAAAAATGCATTTTAATTTTCCAGTAAATGTTTGAACTACTTTATTATATTTTCGACTTTTTCTATTCATTTTTGAATTATATGCACGTTTTTCACAATTATTAGATAACTGTACCCGATTATTAAAACACAACGTCATTAGTTTATAAAACATAAATTTCCATTAGCTCTTGCACATCCATACATATACCTATTGATATTTTAATTAAAGTTGGAATTACGCACGGTTCGAGTCCTATTAAGAGCAAAAATATAGAGAACCACATTTACTTTACATCGCTAATAAACACCTTTACTTTATTGAAAATAAATGATTCAATGTTGAATATTAATAGCCTTTTTTTAATAATTGTACTATTTTACATTTCAAATTTGAATTATTCAAAACGGTTTTCCCACTTACATCTTTGTCCCTTTCATATTTATTATGGATATATATTCCCATTGTTCGCTTTTAATAGATTCGGCTTAAATACCTATAAAAGCAAACCCAAAAAAAAATAAAGCACATATTTAAGTTTCTAGATACAAATTACATTAACGCACTTCTTTATATTTGTTAATTAAAATGAGTGTATACGACTTTTATATAAAAAAAATCATAATGCTGTAGTATCATTAAATACTCGAATTAAAATACAACTTATAAGTTTCAATATGTAGGTACCCATCATGTGGAGTATGTATGGTGAAAGAGTTTTATATTAAAATTCAACGTCACATGAACTTGGTTCATATTTAAGAACTCTATTAGAGCCTAAATATTGTTAATTATTATTCAGTATCAAGGGCTTTCAAAAAGTTTTCTCACGCTTAAAATCGGTGACAACGTTCAGGATGAACTCAAGTGTCTGAAATCTCAAACTAGTTTGTTAATTTATGTTGACATAGCAGTACCATAAGTTACCTACATAATTCTTATTAATACACAGGTTACCTAAATGAATTTCTCATTTGTGTCTAAACTGACCTTTTAAATTAAAATTATACTTTTTAGAAGAAACAATTGGTTATATGTAACGTGACCATTTTCTCTTCTCATACCGGACACTTAGTATTTTTTTGTTGAAATATTTCGTTTTCATTTAAGGCATGATTTTAGGTCCCAGAATTCATTGGCGGTTTCCAAAATATTTTTTCCATTTTTTTTTATTAATCACTTGACTGTAGTGTTAATTTGAGGGTATATGATTATGGAAGAGCTGCAGTTTTAGAGGTGGAAATATATTCTTCTTCTTCTTTACCTTCGCCTTTAATGCATCATTTCAACTGCTCCCTTATCAAGGTAGGCGTGTTCGAAAAAAATATTAACTTCTGTTATAAACCATTTATGGAGGTACAGTAAAACCTCAATTATCCGGACCTCAGTTATACAGATTCGCGATTATCCGGATTGTCAATCGCGTTTGGACGTTTTTTGTAAACATATACCTAACAATTTGACCAAGTTTTTTCCTGTTAAAACGAGACGTTTTGTAATTGTGCTTAAAGCCGAGTGTGCACATTCGAGCTCAAAGTGGCACATTCCGATCTCGTGAAAATGAAGCGCGCCGCTCCGCGTCGCGCTTCATTTGCCTCCCTCGCTCGATAATGTGCCACTTTTCGCTCGAATGCGCACATCCTCGTATTTATCGATTTGCCTTAATTAATCTTTTTACTTTCATCTCACAAAATTAAAAATATACAATTTATAAATTAAAAAAATGCATACCTTTAAATTTTTAATTTTATTTCCATAGATTTATCGTTAGAAAATTTGAAGATTAAAAAAAAATATAAATATTTAAGCCCGCTTTTTAGTTATAATTTTGAAATTTTATATTTGATTATATCTCACTAGTAATGACAACTTTTATTTGAATTTTTTTTTATTTCCTTTACTTTAAGGAATAATATAAGTAACGTCTTTCAATTATAAGAAATGGCAATCTAAAAGAACGTTATAAAATCTAAAAGTTAGGAACACCACAAAAAAAATGATCATTTAAATCTTGGAAATTTTTGCAGGACCGTTTAAATGGGTCCTTTAGCAATCATTTAAAAAAAAATATTTAAAAATTAAGCAACAGTAGTGCGTGTTACGATTTTTTTTGTAATAGTTAAAAGAGATACCAATGCCCGATAGAAAACGAACCCCCAAAATGCTATGTCTTTTTAAATAGCTCGTTTATTTTTGATTTTATCCATACCTAAGTAACCGAAATTCTTATCGCTATTGATTCAAGCAAAAAAAAAGTATTGAGTCCTATTTAATAAAAATATAACTTTGTTCTGTCATTAATTTTTAAATGACACACCCTAATTTTTTTAATGTCAATCCAAAGCCGTTTTACTTGGGTACATTACTCTTTCTCTTTAAATCTACAAATAAATAAAAAGAAATTTAATAAATACGAGGATGTGCGCATTCTAGCGAAAAGTGGAACATTTTCCGAGATCGAAATGTGCCACTTTAAGCTCGAATGCGCACACTCCGCTTTTCGCCAAAATTAACAATAATCAACTTACTTTAAAAAAATTCAAGTAATTTTAAAACCGTAGTTGCGCTCTCAAAATATTTCCTTTGGGCTTCGCTTATTTTTCATAATTTTACTTTTTTCATTAAGAAATTGCTGTGAAATTAATATGTATTTAAATAATGAGGCAAGAATGAAATTATTGTTAGGATTTCTTAATATGCGGTATCGTAATTGACAATTTTTTGATAACGGGACATTTTGGCGTCCCGAATGATTGCTTGGGGATAACGGGACAAATGCTCTAAAAACGAAACAATCCCATTCAAAACAGGAAGTATGGTAACATTATACATATATAGCTAAAATTCGTTTTTTTCTATACATTCAAATTAAGCGAATTTTCGATTATCCGAATGAGCTGCAACAATAATTAATCCGGATAACCGAGTTTCCACCGTATATTATAATCACAAAGAAATATATTCCTTAATTTTTAATTAAGAGCTCGGTAAAATAGAAACGAGCCGCTCCGCGTCGCCCTTCAACTACTTTCCTCGCTCGGAAATGTGCCACTTTGAGCTCGAATATGCACAAACGTACCGCGTTTCATTAGATTTGCTTACGTTTATTTTTTAAATCAAAATTAAATTTATTCTAATTTTTACTTATATATTCAGAAAAAAATTGTAGCGTTTATTTTTCTCTAAATAACTTACTTTCAAAGCACTAAATGAGCTATTTGGTGTTTTTACAACTACGGTTATGTAATTTCAAAACGGAGGAACTTCGGTACTTTATTGAATATTCTGTGGTGATACTGCAATACCGCGAAACTAAAACTAGCAATACCGCGTAAGTCAAATATAGCAAAAAAGATAATTTATAGAAATTTTTTTTTAATATTAAAAACTATTTCATTTAATACCGCGAAAATTACGTTTGCATAACATATGATGGTAATACCGCGTAACTAACTACAAATAACCTATACGGTCTAACTTGACAGATTAATCAATGATATCAGAATTTAAACAAAAATTAAAAGTATAAAGTAGTTTCTAATACTTATAAATGTTTGCAAAGTTTCCAAAAATAATTCTAATAACCTATATTTAATTTCAATTAAAAAAAAATTATTAATTATTCAACTTATTGTTAGTCCCCTAACAAGAAACTAATAAATTTTAATCCTGCTTAAATCTATTTTTATGTCGATAATATTTATTTAATAAGATATATGAATAGTACGCAAGTATTATAAACATTTATTTGTAATATTTTACATTGTTAATTTCATTTCATTCATAGATCGAGCTTTCTGTGCGATAAATAGTCATATTCTGTGCTTATATATTTAATTTGAAAGAGATTAGTTCAATAGTTTTTCCTTCGATCGGAAATGTGCCGCTTTTCACTCAAATGTGCACATCTTCGTATATGTTAGATTTGTCTGTAAAATTTATGTAGCTTTATGCACATTTCAGCAAGAAGTGGCACGCTGCATTAGCCGAAATAGGAATGTACCACTTTTCGTTAGAATATACACATTCGGCTTTAAGCATGACTCACATAATAATTTTTTTTAAAAAAGATTTATTTCAAAATTATAATTTTTCAGATTTTTAATAATTATTTTAGTAGGTAATATTTCTTAATATTTGCTATTCTAAAATTGCATTTGTTTAATAATCAAAGATTTTGGTATTCCGGGATTTTGTTTGGAGGACGAATGATCTAAAAAACGCACAGTACCATTCAAAATGGAACTTATTGTCACATTAGTAATGCGTATGTAGATTACACAAATGAAAGTACACATATTTAAAAAAACCATTCAGAAAAGATGAATTTATTCTTACAAATATAATGTAAAAAGCATGTAAAAAAACGGAGATAATTTAAATTCGCTACATACTTATTTATAAAACCGTGTTAAACTTTATTGCAGTATTGAAAATTCAAGTGGTAACTTTAGTGAATTATTAAACTTTTAAAGCATCTGAGAAAACTTGAGGAAAATAACTATCTGAAGCGAAAATAATAATAGCTAAGAGTAATTAGATTTTTCGTGCTTGAATTTTGCATTTAGTTTTAATGTCTTGCTTTAATAGCATTTTAACAAATTTAATATTCGTTTCAAAGCGCACGGAAATTGAAGTTTTTTCGACCGACTTTTTTTAAGGTAATTTTTAATTAAATTCTTAAAGTTACCGCGGTTTTTGTAAATTCAAGGCTCACCCCTTTTATTTTTAAATAACCATTATTTATGGTTATTAAGCTTAGCACAAAATTTAGCATTGTTTTACGATCTTAAATTATGCCATTCAAAGCTCGCAAGTATTCTTGTTTTCGACGCTCTACCAAAGGAACGCGTACAGAGGTAAATTCCGAAACAACTTCTGACTACACTAATGTGATGGCGCCAGCTATTCTTCCCAGCTTTATTGCACACTAATAAATTATTTACCGACTAATAAATAAACAGTTTTACTTTTAAGATGATAATATTTTGGGTAACAGTATGAAGCCATTTATTGGAAAGATAATTTATGTACGTTTATTGAGAGATAACGCTATACATACGCATTATAAATTTTCTTCGTAAATTCAGGAAGAGCAAATTTCACATGGAATAGGTAGGTGTACCTTTATTCATAAATTACTTAAAAAATTACCGTAATTTATTGCTTGCTACGAGAATAATTTTCTTTGTTCGTTATTAATTAAATTTTATGAAACACTTGTATTTAGTCACATATTATGTAAGACTTTATAACACTGGCGTAACTAGACTTGTGTGGATATAAAATGCGCCCCCTACATTTTTTAATGACATTTATAAGACAAATCAATCTGGACATAGGTATATAATTTATTAATTTCATTTTTATAATTCCTTCGTGTTTTGTTGCATTTAATAATTTTTTTTTAATTTTCAAATTTCTATATTTTCATATTGCATTTTTTTTAAGTTCTTTTTCTCAGTCATTTTATCAAATACTCTAAAAATTATTGTTGTTTTTCCTTCTAAAATGATGTCTCTGGATAGACAAATTTTAATAATAGTAAAAAAAATTAAGTAAAGGTCGGAGGTTATATAAATGTTTTGTTTACATTGCAAAAAACGGATCAAATAAGCAGATAGGTATTTTGAAAAAAATTAAAATAAAATTATTTTAATATCTGGTAGCAAGTTTTATACTTTTTTAAATATTTGATTTCTAGCTGTTTATTTCTCCCAACATTTATTGACGGATTTATCCATACCAATGTTCAACGAAAAATGATAGAACTGGAAGTTTTAATAATAAGCTCATATATGGCATTAGGTCACATATCCCAAAACTCAATTTGAAAATTTAACTTTGCGCGATTTTATCGACAATTTGCATTCAATTTGTCTAGTAAACAAAAGAAAAAAATTTAAGACTAAAACTTGTACAACAGTAATTTAATTTTAAACTAATCACAAACACCCAGCACAAAATAATAGTTATATTAATCTTCTTCCCCACAAAAAAAAAATTTTTTTTGCTGTTATTAACATCTATCAATCTATCCAGAGACATCATTTGAGAAAAATAATCAATAATATTTTTTGAAGTAGCTGACAAAATGACCGAGAAAAAAAGTGATTTCCAAAAAATTAAAAAATTCCCTTTTAAATAAAAATGGGAAAAGTAAAGTGATTTTGGGACGGTTTAAACGGAGCGATAAATGTTATTTTTTGGGCTAAAGCCCATTTTTAGGGTATCAAATCATAGATTTAGAGGGCGTTACGATAAAAAAAAATCATTTGCAAAATAATAAGCACCCTAATGTAGAATCTGTGCGGCACAATAGAATTATTTTATTGAATAATCGCAATTTTTATTTAATTAATATTTCTTTTGTTATTTAGATTTTCTATTTCCGAGTTGGTGCAGGTTTTAAATTTATGCTTCAGTTAATTAAAATATGTATAAACTAAAATATAAATTACGAAAGAATTTATAAAATTTTTTTCAAAACGGCAAAAAATGTTCGTCGCTTCAACTACAGTGGAAACTCGGTTATCCGAACTAATTATTTTTGCAGCTCATTCGGATAATCGAAAATTCGGTTAATTGAATGTATAGTAAAAAACGAATTTTAGCGAATTTTAGCACAGCTAACGAAAATACGACAGTTGAAGTCAGCCGCCTAAAAAAATAAGTTAACAATTGTGAATCTTGCTTAAAATCGAGTGTGCACATTCGAGCTCAAAGTGGCACATTCCGATCTCGGGAAAATGAAGCGCGCCGCTCCGCGTCGCGCTTCATTTGCCTCCCTCGCTCAGAAATGTGCCACTTTTCGCTCGAAGGTGCACATACCCGGCATTAATTGGATTTGTCCATTTTATCTTTTGCTCTTCCAAATCATAAATTTAAAAGTTTAGTAAATATCAATTTTATGTTGGAAAAACGTATTTACCATAGCAATGAGTGGAAGGGAGCAAAAAGAATGCGCACATCTTCGTATTTATTGTATTCGACTATATTAATAAAAAATCCTTCAAATCCAGATTTTCTATTCGGTAAAAGTTTTCGCTTGAAAGTGCACATACTCCTTAATAATTGAATTTGCCTATCTTATTCTTCTCTCTTACAAATAATATTAATTAAATCAAACTGAACTAAATGTACCAATTCTCGCTTTTCTTTTAATTAAAAATTACAGTAGGGTATTTTTTACCAAAAACCACATTTCTAATTTAGTACAGTAATCCCTCAACATTCGCGATTTCGATGTTCGCGAATTTCGATTATTCGCGATTATTAAAATGCGGAAAAATTCGACATTCGCGAGCTGGGGACTCGCTTGTTCGCGGAACCATTAAAAATTAAAATTAAAAATTCTTGAGTGAAGTGAAATAATTTCTCGACTTCGACAATTTTGAATTAAAAAAAAATTTCTTAATACAAGAATTTCGTTCATACTTGGTTCAACAGTAAAATTTCTTATAAGGAGAATGTATATTTATTAATACAATAATTTCTTGTCTCAAGAAAGTTTTTTCTTTAGAATAAATTTTTATACCAAGAAAATGAGTGATTTCTGGTTACAAGAATTCTTTTTATTCAAGTGCAATTTTCTAGGTTTTCTTAGTTTTCGATTCAGTTGAGTAACACCCTAACACCTTAAATTCAGTAAATTGTTGGTAGTTTAATTAAAAATTATTAAAACTTGTACTCATTGTACTTATTTGGTATATACATATGTACCATATTTTGTATGTATATACAACGTATTTATATAAAGCGTCGTGGAACGTAACCCCCGTATTTGCACATTAAGATAGACTTAACTTTCGCGAATTCGATATTCGCGAGGTTTTTCTGAAACGTAACCCTCGCGAATGTTAAGAGATTACTGTACTTTTAAACTAGAGTAGATGGGAGAACTTCATCGTACATGAAAAAAAAATACTTTAACTTTTTCCGAATTTTGACTTTTATTTCCCAACCTTTTTTTTAACATACCCCACCCAAGTAATTCTAAAATTTTGATGCACCCCCTATGTATCATATAAATATTTTTTTTAATATAAAAATTGAGTTAATCCATAAATTAAGTTAATTACAAAAGTGTATAAAAAATGTGCCTTAAAACTAATTTGTTTAAAATTTTTACAAAAATGAAAATTACCCAAAAATATTTGTAGACATTAATTTTGATCTATAAATATTCAACAATCTGCAACAGATGATATAAAAATCAACTAGTTGATTTTTGGTGGCCCACTTCAGAACATTTGACTCATATACAATTTTAATTAATCAAAAATGCGAATTAGTAAACATTCGAAAGTACCTACACCTGAAAATATTTTTATCAAGCTCGCTACAATCAGGCGTGCGGAAGACCACCATGATAACTTATCAAAAGGAATAAAATATCTAACCTTTTTCAAACTTACAATAGATCTAATTTATTCGACTTTTAATTTATTGAATTGAAGAATAAAATAATAATATAGGCGAATCCAATAAATACGAGGATGTGCGCATTCGAGCGAAAAGTGGCACATTTCCGAGCGAGGGAGGCAAATGAAGCGCGACGCGGAGCGGCGCGCTTCATTTTCCCGAGATCGGAATGTGCCACTTTGAGCTCGAATGTGCACACTCGATTTTAAGTACGATTACGAAGCGTCCCGTTTTAACAGCAAAACACTTTGTCAAATTGTTAGGTATATGTTTACAAAAAACGCAACAAATATTAATCACTAAATAAAACAGTCGCACATTATCTTAAAATTAACAAAGCAAAAAAAACACTGTTTAGTGCGACATACAAAATAAAATAATAAATTTAGTAAGAAATACCGAGGTTAAATTTTCGCAATGAGCCCGAACGCGGTTGGCAATCCGGATAATCACGAATCCGTATAACTGAGGCCCGGATAATCGAGGTTTTACTGTAATTGTAAACGCAATATCAGACTATTCCGTATTCGGCGCATCCCTAACAGATAACTAAATAAAACATTTTCAATTTCTCTGTCGACACAAAAAACGTTTCAGCCCGTTGGATTTTCCGCTATCCAAAAGTAAATTTCTAATTTCAGTTTCGAAACAAAACCATCTGCCGACTTATAGAACTTTCAACTCTTAAACTGGATGTCATATCAAAACTGTTGCACTTTTGTCAAACAAAGATTGATGATAGAAACTACAAAACAACGGAAGTACAGAGAACTTCCATTTAGATAAGAGATGTTGCAAAGTTGTTGAGACACTAAGTTTACACCATTTCGACGGATTCTCGATTAGAACATTGCCGCAATTTAATCTAAAATAATCGTTAATTTCCGTTAGGTACTAATTTCGTTCCACCGTTTACAAGAACATAAATTTTATCGTATTCATGAGGCGCTGTTTGTTTAAAGATAATTAAAAATGATTATTACACAATACTGAGGCACTGCTTTATTGTTTCGCTACGTTCCCCAAACGCGCGATAAAATTCAACACTAAATTAAATTTCCAAAAATTCGCCATAAGAAAAGAAAGATAACGCACCTTTATAACGCTATCACTTGAACAAATTCCAGCATTCTTGTGTTATATATCCGACAATCGCCTTGCGACATAAATCCATTGTTAAATTACATAGAAGCACACACAATAAATAAAAACAGAACACCGCACAACACAATTGTAAATATGGTTCTTTCGCGAGAGAGGGAAGTACTGGCAAAATTATGACATCAAATAAACACAAGTCGGCTCTGGCGGCACTCTAACCGTTCTTCGTACGATCCGAAAATAAACTAACTGTGCATGAAGACTATGCACAACCCAAACCCCAGTTTATTTTGGACAGCTGCATGCCATCCTGCAGTCAGTCCCTCCACGAAGAAACGTCCAATGAAACAAGCAAGTAGAGGGGCCCCCATAGAAACAGTGGGGATAATAATGTAATTACATTTTAATTTCTGCTTGGCCATGTCTATCTTCAGGTAGATTAAATCATAGGTTGTTTGGCTCCAGGTAATAAAGTGGACCAAAACTTCTTATTATACTCAAATAAAAATGGAAAAGCAAGGTTAGTAGGACTAAAAGGGAAATCGGTTTTGCTTTCTGTGAAGATCGCTGTGCCGAGTAGGAGAAAAAAAAACTTATTTATAAAGAGATTGCTTTTGAATAGAATCATCGGATAATTTAAAATTTATTTGCTGGTTTCATATTTGTCCCTAAATAAACCTAAAACGTAGAACGTCGGATAAGAAAAAGCTTAACGAAAAAGGTGCCTTTGATAGAAAGGAAGGCTCTCGAGAAGTTTTAATGGGATGAACTGTCACAAAAAATCGTTGATTTTTGTATCGAGAGGGTTATTTTTGAACTCAATAACTTTGAAGGGGTTGCTAATATCGCGTTGCTTATAAAAAGCTTTAACCAAGCGTGCTCCAGTTGATAAAGGATAAATTTAATATCAATTTTCTCTACTGTATTGCATAATCTATTATTCGAAAGTGTGAGCTTTAGGGTAAACTTTTTTAATAATCCTTTAGAATATGATGCCTCGAAATCAATATCAAATAGTTTAGCGTGAATAAATTTTAAGTTAAAATTTAGTTAAAGCGTAATGTATCTATGCTAAAAAAGTGCTATACATTTTATTGATATAGTAGCTGCTAGGTACAATCATACCTACCTATTTTCATAAATAGATGGGACTTGAAACAATACACTATATTTGATATTTTTAGTGTAATATGACTCAAATGTGTAGTTCAGTCGATTCTGTTAATTTTATCTTATGAAGTAATTTTACTGCAAAAATAACTAAGGCAAACTTTTTTACAGTAGATATGTCAATTACTACCTCAGTTAATAATATGTACATCTGGAAAAAATATTTGTTACCGATGTTTATGTAAAATAAAAGGGTTTTATGGACAAATAAGTATTAATTAAAATTTTATACATTTTTTTAATCATTTCATGATTTTTCTATGAAACATCTAAATGAAAACAAGTAATGGTAAGTACTACTCCATAAATATTTTAGGTATTGCTTCATTTAATAGGTAATAAGTAATAAGTACCTAGTTATAGTGCATTTTTCAAAGTTACAGCAAAATATTTTTTTATTCTTCCCAATTCAAAAAATTAATTAATATTGCACAGGCAATATTTCAAATAAGGTAAATTCAAAATAGTTGCCCCACTGGTATAGATGCCTCATTTTCTAGAGGTCGAACATTGGAAATTTTTTTTTAATACATTGCAACTTATTGCGTCGTATAAATATTGTGATAAAACAACATATAGGTAGGTATGCACTTACATACAATGAATAAATTGGTTCATAGTAAATAACTTTAGAACAAGAACATAGGAATAGAATTTTTGCAACAAGTATAACTTGTTGCAAATAATAGATATAATTTAAAAAAAGTCAAAATTAACAAATTTAGTTTTTTGGTGTAGAGTGTAATGTAAAATGTATCCTTTAGGAAGAGGATAACCGCTCCGTTTTTTGGGAATACCTACACGGAGAAAAAAAATCGTCAAAATAACTATCTGACGTATTCTCAATTGACGTATAGTCAGAACAACGATTCGATTGACTAATTTAATGACATTTAAAAGTTAATTTGACAGTTCATAGTATGATCAAAACAGCGCTACATATTATACTTATAATAAGGATTCATTTATTTGATTCAAGCGTTCAACGAAGAACTCTCGTAAACGTGTGCAGTTTCCGTCGTGTAGGTAACTGTACAGTCAACTTGAGGATTTGTATAGCTAAAATAGCGATACGTATGGTCATTATGACGATATTTTGTTCTCCGTGCATAACCGTTAAATCACCATGACAAGAATCGTTTGAATGTCTAAAACAATAATACGTATCGTTACTTTGACGATTCGCAATAAGGAAACTCCGTATAGCTAAATTAGATATACGGTGTATCCTGTGAAAGATGACTATACAACGTATAGCTAAAATAGCGATAGGTATGGTCATTTTGATAATATTTTTTTCTCCGTGTACCTATAGTTGCTTTTAGAAACATTTATCCCTTTACCTACATATAGTTAAAAATAGGAAACGACGTTACATAACATTCACCCAGGCGTGGATCTGTGATTTTTCCAGCAGGGGTTAAAACTAGTCAACTGCGCCCCTTCGCTCCAGTATTTGAGGTGCTAGGTGCTTCAATGAAACACGTTTTTTTTCAAACATATGAATTTGGCGCTCCTGTACATTGCAGCCCGAGCAGGTAGCCCGGTTTGCTCCCCCGCCCAGGATCCGGGGCTGCGTAACGGTACCTTTATCCTCTTAATATTTTTTTTCATTACACCTCAGGGGTTTCATAAAATTCAAAATCTTCATATAGTCACGTTCCCATTTCAACTCATTTAAGCCGCTTATAAAAGATCATAAATGTTTGACTTCAATACATATTGTACCTATCAATCGATTGGGTAAGATGTTTAATGTGCGTAAATTGTGTACATGAGACATGTCCAATGTATGGAAAGTACTGTAATCCTTGTGGCCGTATGAAGCTCCATACATCTAATGTAAATAAGAAATTTAATTTTTTTGTATTAATAAATTTTCGTATATGCTAAAATAAAAATTTTTTTAATTTTTTGGAAATTAATATTGTATAAATAAATAGTAGTTATTCAATGTTATCATTTACAAAAAGTATATATTTTTCTCAAGGGCATCTATTCCATGTGCTACATTATACACAGTGGGGCATCTAACCCAGATATCTACATACTCGTTTTAGTATCTGTAATTATGTTCTTTATAATAGTATTTTTTTAGAAAAACCTAGTAATTAGAATTTATTATAAACTAAACTAACCCCTCAACAAAAATTATGATTTAGGTCATAATAGGCTATAATACTATGTAAGTGAATTAAAACTTTGCTTTTTTTTAGTTGACTAGCGTTTGAGTTGCGATAACTTTCACTGATACTATAGTCAAAAAAAGTAATTTTTTCTATTTTTATACGGACAAAAAAAATTCATCTAAAATACTCCTAAGTCCCGTTTTACAATGAAGATAGATTTCTAAGAAAACTGTAAATCGAAAGTAAATATAATATGCATAATTTAGTCATTTATTTCAATGTAAAGTAAAAGCCGATATTGCATACACATTCGCATGACTCCGATATATACATTTTTAAATCATAGATAGGTAGTATTTTTTTGATAAACGGATAGGGGCGACCGGGGTTGGAAGTCACATTTTTTTTCTTTTGTATTTTTATAGCTCATGGTCTTAATTTATAAATGACATTTATATATCAATAGATAGTGTTTTTATTCTAGTTTAAGAAAAAAAAACACTTCTTCTCTACCATTATCTAATTAGCAGATATAATTTTTCTGAAAAAAAAGTGCGACTTTCAACCCCGTGTATAAGGGATGGTTGTCATAGTGTCTGGGGTAGGTAATCACCCGCTAAATAAAAGGTAAAATACAAAACGACAAAACAAATGCATATGCTATTCCTAACTTATTCTATCTAACGAACTTAGGTTATAGTAACAAAAATGACAAATGTATAATTACAGCCAATCGTTTATGTAGTAAAGCTCCTAGAAACCAATAAAAAGGCCGCACAAATTCATGGTTGCTTTGCACAGGTGTCAACTAGCCCCCGTTAACTTGAGCCAACTTTCCCCAAAACAGTTTTAGACAATAAACTCCCAAAATAAATTTAAATCAATGGTCATTTAAGAAACCATATGAATAATGTCATAATAAACATCATAAATACACGAAAAAGTATATCACTATGCAAAATTTAAATATACTTACGAGACTCAACACAGATTCACAAAAAATTACTTTCACTGTACAAAAAATACAAACGTATAGGTATATTTCTTATACGGTATTTCAGAGCAAACTGAAGTGAAGTACGCAAGGAGGTATTGTCCTCGGGCTTCTTTGACACGGGTAAACAAATTTATTAATTCATTAGGTTTGCTTTTATGACTTATGGTGACAACCTACCCGTGACACAACCATACCCGGTCTCCCCTATACTAAAGAAATTACAACTATTTTACGTAAAAAAATGATTAATTTCTAAAAGTAACTGACCAAGTTATATACCTATATTTCGCCTTATTTTCGATTTACACAAAAAGCGACACATATCAAAGCGAGGCAAGCGCGCGGAGCGGCCGGGAACCGAGCCCTTTATTTTAAGCATGATTCACAATAATTAATTTACTTTTCTAGACGGCTGACTTCAAGTGTCAAATTTTTATTAGCCGTACGCGGGCATCTTCCATTGTTTGTTAAAATTTTACTCTCAACACGCCAAAAGAAGTATAACTTCAAAAAATTAATTGTTTAAACTTTAATAAAAAGCAATTGTTGAATGTAATTGCCACAGATAGTATTACAAATAAAAAAATATATTTTAATAAAATAAGAGCACTGTTATCCGTACGTTTACTTTCCTTTTCGTTCGTTCAATTGAACGTGAAATCGTTAGGTGAGGCACTGGTAAGAATTAGTATTACGAATCTCATCGAATATTTTTCTCTAACCACAAAACGACCAGCCATTCAGTTCGAAACATCGCTTTTATAAGGGTACGTTATGAGCTTCTGGGGATTTTAATATGTTCTACTGAAAGCCAATATAGCTTTTACCAAAACCTGATTGAAAGTAGTGAGTATAATATATGTATTGGTTTTCCATCATACATGGGAAACAAGAGAATAGAAATGCTTAATCTTTTCTTCCCGAACTATTGAATTTCGCGAAAGCGACGAAAAGCGTCAGATTCAAAACGAAACAAAATGAGAAACTAATTAATCCGCGAGTCAGGTTTATTCCCTAAATTTAGTCGAGCAATAAAACGAAACGATCTCATAAAAGCAACAAATGCATCAAACATTTAAAACAAACGAGGTGCACACGACATTCAAAATGCATTTCGGATTAAATGAACGGATTTGTATTCGCGACACATAGCAAAAAGTCGTGCCAACTCGTAAACGACGCACCACATGCACCGAAGGGTCCGACTTGGCCAGGATGAAATTTAAAAGTGAGCCGGCAAATGGAGCAAATTCTAAATTACATTTATTGCGATGCTTACGTGATTCGTCGAATATGAATATGGATGGACAGTCCTTTAGAATTTTTGGAGCATGGTCGCGCATTTAAATTGTCCGCTTTGTTCGGCGGAGAAAAGCGTCTCTGCACCTGCAGATAATGTTGAAGCGTCCTCCCTCTTTGTGTCCCCGCGAACTTTTCACGTCCCTTACTGAAATAACACGGTAAACCCATTACCGTGTTAATTTTGGCGCCGCTCTGCATAACTACATCTGAATCGGAATTAAATAAATGGAAGACAGATAGAAAGGCGGGCAATTAACAATAGAGTTAGTGCTAATATATTCAGGTAGAAGTGATAGGGCAAACAATTACCTTTCTAATTTATTGCATCGGTTTGTTTTAGAGGGAGAAGGATTGCCTAATGAATTCTGGTCGAGTGGTTGAAAGGGTTGATATTGAATTTATTAAGACTGGATTATTTACGCTAGAATAATTTATTTAAATTTTCCTGCCCCATAACGAACTATTTTACCTCCGGCGACTGCCTCTAGAAAATAATTACAGTAAAACCTCAATTATCCGGACCTCAGTTATACGGATTCGCGATTATCCGTATTGTCAACCGCGTTCGGACTCGTTGCGAAAATTTAACCTCGGTATTTCTTACTAAATTTAATATTTTATTTTGTATGTCGCACTAAACAGTGTTTTTTTTGCTTTGTTAATTTTAAGATAGTGTACGACTGTTTTATTTAGTGATTAATATTTGTTGCGTTTTTTGGAAACTTATACCTAACAATTTGACCAAGTTTTTTCCTGTTAAAACGGGACGCTTTGTAATCGTGCTTAAAACCGAGTGTGCACATTCGAGCTCAAAGTGGCACATTCCGATCTCGGGAAAATGAAGCGCGCCGCTCCGCGTCGCGCTTCATTTGCCTCCCTCGCTCGGAAATGTGCCACTTTTCGCTCGAATGCGCACATCCTCGTATTTATTGGATTCGCCTATATTATTATTTTATTCTTCAATTCAAAAAATTAAAAGTCGAATAAATTGGATCTATTTTTTGTTTGAAAAAGGTTAGATATTTTATTTCTTTTGATAAATTATCATGGCGCTCTTCCGCACGCCTAACTGTAACGAGCTTGATAAAAATATTTTTAGGTGTACTTTCGAAAGTTTACTAATTCGCATTTTTGATTAATTAATCTTATATATAAAAATGAAATGGCGAGTGTTAGTCTGACTAAAACTCGAGAACGGCTGGACCGATTTGGCCAATTTTGGTTTTGAAATATTTGTAGAAGTCCAAGGAAACTATAGGTAAGAAAATATGAAGAAATTTCAAGAAAAATAGTAAAAACAACAATTTTATTTTCCCATACAAACTGATCGTATTGTAAGAGTGTTTTTTTATCAGTCACGTTTTATTACCAATTAAGATCCTAAGAAAATAAAACAAAGCCGGATGTTGTCACAACTGAACTGCTTACATAGAAGATTTGGAGTATTTTAAATTAGTATGTTTTTGTATTACATATTATTATTTGATACTTTCGAATCGTGTTGAATTTTATATTTATTAATGAAGAGCTCATACAATTTTGTATTTTAAAGTTACTACATACAGTAATGTAACACATTTTTAGAAATGCTACCTAGAACAATAAAATGAGCATAATAATACATAAAGTGTGTTTATAGTATTAAAATTTGTTTATTATATGTTAGATGAAATATTCTTCTACTTGATTTATTTATTTTGATTAAAATATACATAATTAAAAATGTTTACGCAAATAAAATCTGAAACACAAACACATTGAAAGAGGCTGTGAAAAAGTTCTTGGAAATCACAATAACCGTTTAGTTAAAAATCTGCAAGGTACCATAAAATGCAATATTATTATTTCAAAAATACACTACGGGCTGTTAGGGTAAGGTAGTTTGTTTTTGCAATTAGAGCGATGAGAAATATTTTTTCAAAATGTAAAAAAAATAAAATACTTAATACCAACATTAATATTAGATCTGTTGTCATTTTTTATAGAGAAAAAAGGAAAAACCCTTTATTCAATAGCGGATATGTTTCAATTAAAATTAAGTACAGTACATGCTACATGCTACATGTTGCCATAATTTAAAAAAGGTAATATTAAAGATAAACCACGTTATGGGGGCCTTAAGATATTAACAACCAGTAATGAAAAATTCTCACTTAGAGAAATAGGGCAACATCACAGATTAACAACCACTGATTTTGTTTCAAAATTAGAGCAATTTAGTGCCAAGGAAGTAGATTCTTCGTTAATACGAACAAAATTAATTTTTAATAATTATAGGTAATGTGTTGCAAGAAGCACGCCACTACTAAGTGATATGAATAGAAACAAGAGGCTGCAATTTTGCTAAAAAATACGCAAATAAAGATATTAAATTTGTGTATACAAAATGATATGCGCCGCAAAAGAGAAAGAAGAATATGAATTACTGCCTTAAATTAAAAAAATATTAAGGCATGAGTTAAGCAGAATGGTAAGAATAGGTCACTTTTATGCTACAAAAATGTACCTAAAACTTCAACTTTTAATTTCTCGAGAAATTCGTAAAAATTTACGGTGTTGAAGGAGAAGCAGGGAAGAATGGCTCCGGCTATGCGGTTTGGGGTCTATAGAAACGTCCCGTAAAAATTTAAAGCAAATCCATTCTATACATTTTTTTTCTCATATTTAGCAAAGGGGTTAATCCAACGTTGTCAAACTGAGAAGTGCGTCATATGATTAAATATTTTAGAAGGGAGGCGAGGTTACATATAGTTTGGAAACCGCTGTCCTAATGCCTAATGGACTCAACATTGATCACAATAAACGAAATATTGATAATAATAAACGAACAAATTGTAATGCTTTTGTATTGGGTGGACCGATTCAAAGACAGTTTGAACACATTAAGCGGTTGATAACATTAACCGTGATCACATTAAGTGGCCTCTACTGTATTTGTATATACATATAGATATATATTTGTATGTTACCATTTCACTCCAACACCGTTCAACCCATAACCATGAAAATTGGCATGTATATGTATTTTTTGTGGAAATAGTGTATGCGTATTTTATTTTTTGGTTTTCTGCTAATTTTTAGTTATTGAATTTTGACACATTATTCAATTCTGAGGCGGTACGAAGTTCGCCGAACCAGCTATAATTAAATAAAAATAAGAAATAAATTCATTAATCTTAATGACTGCTAGAGCAACTAACAAATATATTCTTTTTGAAAAGCGTCGCAAAATTACAACCTGTAAAGGGAGTCCCAGTATAAAAAAGATTGGGAACCCCTGACATAGGCTATATTTTATTTTGAAAAAAATTAGTTTTTACTTCTAAATTCGCAATACCCGTGCGAAGCCGGGCGAAACAGCTAGTATTGTATATAAGTCAAATTTTCTGAAGTGGGCCACTAAAAATCAACTAGTTGATTTTTATATCATCTCTTGCAGATTGTTCAAGGTTTATATGTCAAAATTAATGTCTCCAAATATTTTTGGTAGTGATGAGCAAAATTGGCCTTGTTTTTGCAGTCTTGGTCTTGGTCTTGCATTTTGCAAGACCAAGACCAAGACCGAGTATGCAAGAACAAGATCAAATACGCAAGACTAAACCAAAAATTATGACTTCAGGTGGATTTATGAGTTAAACTATTCGAAGTAACTTTAATATATCCTTTTCTTGGAACAAAACATTTTTTGTAGTAGAAATTTTCACATTGCTTTACTAGACTTTAACACTAAATATAAAGGAACTTTACCACTATTTGACAACAGGAATTTACAAGAATGTGCTCCTAGTAAGAGTTCTTTGTTCCTATGTCTGGATAACACATGGTTGAAATATGGAGACAAACTATTTTTTTTCAATATTTTCACTCCTTTCAAGTGCCATGTACAATTTTTTTCGCTAAAAGGTCAATTTATGCGTTGGAAGAAGGGTAAGTTCTCAAGTTTTCATAACTCTCACAACTATCGACACTATTTCCTTTAAAAGTCCTGACAAACTCGCATGTTTGACAGAAATTTTCAGTATTTAAGATAATTGTTATATCGGTAAAATATTTTCGGATTTGTTTATAAATAATATTAATTCCAAAATCTTTGCATATTATATACTTTTTTATTGACTTTTACCTATAAATTGAAGTATATTTCGGTAAGTGTAAGTGTAGTGTCTTTTCTATTTTAATAAAAACAATTTCAAAATGAGTGAAGAAGTAGAAATTATTAAACTCTATAGATGAGATCACTTTTTAATATTATTCGATTGTAGTAAAATAAAGTTTTATGAATTAGATATAAATTGTACATAATTTATAACTTATACCAATAAAAGGTCTGAAAAATTGTAGCAAACGCGATAAATGAATGAAGCGGCCTCGATAGATTTGCTTAATCACCCGCGAGATACTTCTATCTCACGCGCGCGACCGTGAGATATTTAGTAAGCGTAGATATCCCAATAATCTTTCAACACACAGCTAACTAGAGTTTTCTATCTACATTACCTTGAAATAGCTGTATCGCCAAGGCCCAGATACTTCTCGAAGCTTCCGAATAGATTAAGCAACACATATATAAACTCCGAAACACTTCCTCACTTTAGTTACGACCGAGTCTGTTATTGTGAAGTGCCAACGCTCTAAGTCCATACGCCCGGTAAATCTACGAGGTAAGCGCTATCGCTATCCGTATAAATAAATGTAAATAAATATACCAGTGACAATCGTTTAAATAAATATACGAGTGTAAATAAATTAGTTAGTGAATTAGAACCGTAAGTTAGTTAGTTAGTAAATAAATAATTGTTAAGTGCTAGTGTTTAAGTTATTGGTGAAGGAGAATTTGTTTATTATTTTGTGTTAATAAATGTGCAATTGTAAATTAAGTGGCAACTTGTGTTATTATTAAAACAGTACGAACCGCTTTTGCTCTCGTTGGATATTGGATTTGGATTGGGAAATCCGTTAAAATTGGTGTCAGGTGTTGGGTTGTGAATATTCGCGAGTGTTAAATAAATAAATTAACGAAATATTTGAGTGTAACATTAAAAGTGAAAATAAATAAAAATGTTCGGAAAATTTAAAGACTTAAAGTCGCCGAACTGAAGAGCGAGTTGGAAGAACGCGAGTTGAATATTGTCCGAATTTAACAGCCATTGGTAGCACGACAATTTTATTCGAAGGCATTATAATGAGGAAAACGGAAGTATATTTATAACTTCCGACTATCGACATATTTCTAAAGTCTGAAAAATGTGAAGAAATTTTAATTTAAGAAATTCGTAAGAATGGAAATTCGAATGTTGAAAAATGATTAAGTCAAAATTCAAAAATTTTTTTGAAACATATTAATGAATTAATTGAAGGAAGTTTATGTGACATTTTAAGAAAAATTTCAAAATGATAAATGATGATAAATTATAGAAGATAGTAATATATAGTGACACAACAGTGTGATGAAAATTGGAGAAATTTCAAGACGAAATAGCAGCCCTTAAACTCAGCTGAAACCATTGAAACCAATGGCGAAATTTCCACATTAATCGCCGAAAGAAAATTTGTAGACCCACCTAGAACCATTCAGCAACCTCCGCAGTTTGACGGAAAAACACCGTGGGACAACTACCAGCGTCAATTTGAGGCGGCTGCTAAGGCCAATGGGTGGACCTTGAGGAAAAAGCCACAGCATTAACTTTGGCTCTTTGTGGAGACGCTGCCGACATTCTACAAACGCTTCCTGACCAAGACTTGGAATTACGGTCAACTTACCAAAAGCTTGGAAACGCGGTATGGGTCAGCGCATTTAAGGCAGGCGTACCACTATCAGCTTAAAACGTTACCAGAAACCGGCTGAAACTTTACAAGAGTTTCAGCTCGCCATAATTCGGTTGGTCCGTTACGCCTATTCGGATACATCAAAGAGGTACAAGAACGAGAAGCGGTCCAGGCCTTCGCAGATGGACTTCGAGACACGGAGGTTAAACAAAGTGTCCTGTTGTCGAGATCCAAAACTATCTCCGAAGCGAAAGTGTGTCCTTGGAATTTGAGTCGCAAACTCAATTCCAAAAGTACGGGAGGCTTCGTGAAGTCAGTGGGACCGAGGCGAAAAATCAAGCGAACTCAATGAAATAAGAAGATGATGGAAGCGCTTATAAAGGAAAAGAGAGAACCGATTGCGATGTTGGGGATGCGACCAAGTGGGACATAGGCAACGCCAATGTAGGAAGTGGAGGGTGGTACAGCCCCATCGAGGTCGACCACCAAGGCGTCGGAAAGGGTCAACGAGAAAGGGCAACCGTCGAACTGCCAGCAACAAGCCCCACATAAAATAGTGCAAGTTACCTCTAAACAACATCCGTCCGGCAGCATCTTTATAGATGGGTTAATTAATAATAAAGTGCGTGCTTTGTTGCTGGACACAGGTGCAACAAAACCATTATCAGACCAGACGTTGTATCCTCCAAAATCAAGATACGACCCACTAAATGGCGCCTGCGCACTGCAACAGGTGACTCGGCTACAACACATGGTGAAGCCAGCATCCGTCTTACAATAGGAAACACATCCTTTACACATTTGGCGATTGTGGCCGAGATTGAAGATGAAGTCATTATCGGTATGGACATCATGAACACCAGGATTCGAATTGAACTCAGATGGTGTTGTAAAAATAAATGGCGAAGAAAGTGTGATACATAGGAGAGATGAAACTACAATTCGAGCGTTCCTAATCGAAGATACCGAGATACCAGAACGCGCTGAAGTAATCGTCGAGGCGGTCTTGGAAAATAATGGAAATGATGGGAGCATTATGATGCTTGAGCCAAGAAACGACGATGAAAAGGTGGCAGTCGGAATTGTAGTGGGAAAAAGTTTGACGCGTGTCGCAAACACTGTCCCGGTACGAGTGGCAAACATGAACTATCACACGGTCACCTTACGGAAAGGGACGAATTTAGCTGATTGCTGCTCTGTTTCCTCTATTATTCGAGAAGTGAAAGTCTGCGATAAACCATTGTTGGAGGAATCAGAACCTCTTAAGGATTTGATCAGTGCTTCTTCTAAGGGTTTGAGCCGTTACGAACGAAATGGGCTCGAAAATTTAATCAATAAGTATTGGACTATATTCGAGAGCAGGCATCAATCCAAAGGGAGGACCAACATGGTTCATCACAAGGTCAACACCAATGGTGCTCAACCCATCCGCCAAACAGCTAGAAGATTACCCTTAGCCAAACGAGAAGAGGTCGACAGAATAATCCAGGAAATGGAAAAGGAAGGCGTAATCGAACCATCTACCGGCCCTTGGGTGTCACCTGTCGTGCTGGTAAAGAAAAGGATGGCTCCACCCGGTTTTGTGTAGACTACCGGCAATTAAACAACGTGACGAAGAAGGACAGCTACCCTTTACCAAGAATCGACGATACCCTGGACACACTTGCGGGGCAAAAATCTTCTCGACGCTAGATTTAAAAAGCGGATACTGGCAAGTAGAGATGGCACCAGAAGATAAAGAGAAAACAGCATTCACCGTAGGCACGGGATTATGGCAGTTTAAGGTCATGCCTTTTGGATTGTGTAATGCACCAGCAACTTTTGAAAGACTGATGGAGACCGTTCTAAGGGGTTTATCGTGGAAAACCTGTTTAGTCTACCTCGATGACATCATCGTAATGGGTACTTCGTTCGAGGATCACCTAATAAATTTAGAACAGGTGTTTCAAAGATTACAAAGTTCCGGATTGAAACTAAATCCTAAGAAGTGCAATCTCTTTCAAAAGGAAGTTAAGTATCTGGGTCACATTGTTTCAAGCAAAGGCGTCGCCGTGGACGACAACAAAATAGAGGCAGTTCGTGATTGGCCAGTACCCAGGGACAAGCATGAAGTTAGAAGTTTTCTGGGTCTCTGTACCTACTATAGGCGTTATGTATCGGGTTTCGCCAATATAGCCAAGCCCTTGACACGCCTTACTGAAGAACTACGCAAGTTTCAATGGGACAGCAGTTGTCAAGAAGCTTTCCTTGAACTGAAAAATGCTTTAACAAACGCCCCTGTGTTGAGTTACCCTCTACCACACGGAAGGTTCACTCTAGACACAGATGCCAGCAACGTGGGGATAGGAGCAGTCCTTTCTCAGGAGCAAGACGGACAGGAGAAAGTGATTGGCTATTTTAGTAAAACCCTGTCCAAACCAGAAAGGAACTACTGCGTTACTCGACGCGAACTTTTAGCTGTAATCAAGGCCGCAGAACACTTCTACAAATATTTGTATGGGCGAAGATTCTTGTTGCGAACTGATCACGCAGCATTACAGTGGTTATTGCATTTTAAAAATCCAGAAGGGCAAGTCGCCAGATGGATCGAAAGGCTACAAGAGTTTGATTTCGAAACCCGCCATCGAGCTGGTACAGCTCATCGAAATGCAGATGCCCTATCTAGAAGACCTTGCCTGGACGACTGCAAACATTGTAATCGCGCTGAAGAGAAGGATGCTGTCATCAACAGGACAACCGTGGTGGATGAACACTGGAACGGAGATCAGCTAGCTAAAGATCAAGAGGATGACCCCGCATTGGGAATATTGATCCGGTGGAAGAAAAACGGGCAGAGACCTAGCTGGGAAGAGGTCGCCAAGTATTCCCCGGATGTGAAATCGTTATGGGCACAATGGAATTCCCTCATCCTGATGGAAACGTGTTGAAACGTGTCTTTAAAGGCTCAGATGGTCAGGAGGAAAGACGGCAGGTCTTGATTCCGAATGGAAGGATTTTTGAAATCCTGGAAGAAGTTCATGGTGGAACTTCGGGAGGGCATCTGGGAGCAGCAAAGACGCTGGAGAAAATAAGGGATCGTTTTTATTGGATGCGATGTAAAAAGGATGTGAAGGAATGGTGCCAAAAATGTGCTGCGTGTGCAGCGGCGAATGGTCCTGGCAGAAAACCCAGAGCTCCAATGCGTCAGTACAACGTCGGTAGTCCATTTGAAAGAATCGCCATAGATGTAGCCGGTCCTTTTCCCCAAACCGACTTGGGAAATAAGTACATCATTGTAGTAATGGACTACTTCAGCAAATGGGTAGAAGCTTACGCTGTACCGAATCAAGAGGCCGTTACTGTGGCTGACGTGCTGGTAAAGGAATGGATTTGTCGATTTGGCGTACCCATGGAACTACACTCCGACCAGGGAAGAAATTTTGAGTCCGGAGTATTCCAAAATTTATGTAAATTAATGTCTATCAGAAAAACGCGAACTACTGCATTACACCCGCAGTCAGATGGCATGGTAGAGTGTAGAATTTGTAAATCGTCTTCCACCTAAGCAAAAAGTAGAATCCGAATTTCAAAAGAGACTGGGACTCTTCTTCATTTGTTCCAAAAGCTTACCGCTTTGCCGTCCAGCAAACAATTGTTCAATTGCCGGCAAGCTTTGTCATGGGTACTAATTCCGTACTAAAGTGCTCTTACCAGGGAAGATGTTGCTGGGGAAGGTTATGTATAAATTGATCCAAAATGAAGATTCACCAAGGGTCCGCAAACATCCAAGGAGTAGACCGCATGAAAGAGTCCTACGACATTAGGGCTAGAAGGAGGTTACCAAAAGGGCTTTAGTTTGGCATACAATCCCCAGAGACGTCTGGTTTAAGTCAAAGTTGCAAACATCGTGGAGGGTCCCTACGAATGCTCGAACGAATTAACGACGTTTATACCGAATAAGCAAACAACCGCGAGGAAAGCCCAAGGTGGTGCATTTCAACGCTCGCCCCTTATGTGGAACAACACCAGAAGACACCTGTAAAAGACAAGAGGCCGAGTCTTTGAGAACTTTATGTCATTATTCGGGGAGCAGTAAGATTTAGGGATAACCAGAGGAAACTTGATCTCTTCCAATTTCCACCCACTATGCCTTACGTGTTCAGTACACAGGCTTGAAATCCAAATGGGTCTTCGGGTTCAGGAAAATTGAAATAAGAACTTCAAAACGAGTTATGGTAGGTGGACGCTATTCTACGCCTTTAGGAACGGAAACTCATATTTAGTACCAATCAAAAATCAGACAAAATGCATACAGCGATAATGCCCCTTAAAATTAAGGGATTGGTACTTCAAACACAAATAACCATCCAAGCTGTTGCAAAAGACTAATGAGAACTGTTAAAACGGAGTCCCTTTGGGGACCAATAGAAATCTGGTATGTTGTTAAATTAGAGCCAATGGATAACCGTCGATTGCATTCTTTCAAACATGCATTGAACCGGGGACAAAGTGCATATCGACACAGCCCAAGATGAATTTCGGGGAAATGAGCTAGAAGGTGCAATTATCAAACGCGATAAATGATTGAAGCGCCAATATTTGTAATACCCGCGATCTTTATCTCACGGGCGACCTGAGAATTTAGTAAGCAGAATCCCAATAATCTTTCAACACAAGTAAATTTTCTATCTACATACCTTGAAATAGCTTTCGCCAAGCCCAGAAACTTCTGAAGCTTCCGAATAATTAACAACACTTATAAATCCGAAACACTTCTACTTTAGTTACACCGAGTCTTTATTGTTAAGCTAACGTCTAAGTCATATCCCGTGAATCACGAGGTAAGCTATGCTATCGTATAAATAAATGTAAATAATTTACCATGACAATGTTTAATAAATATACGAGTTAAATATATTAGTTATATTAAACCTAAGTTGTTAGTTAAAATAAATAATTGTTAAGTCATGTTTAATTATTGGTGAAGAGAATTTGTTTATTTTTTGTGTTAAAAATCGAATTTAATTTACTGAAACTGGTATAATTCAACCAGACAACGTTTTAAGTGATATTGGATTTGGATTAAAATCCTTCAGATATTGTACTACCAATCGATTGGGTAAAATTTGTTTATATTCTAAATTTGAAGAACAGTCAAAATGAAAGATGTAATTTTCATGTACTCAACACAATGTAAATAAAAATTTAATTTTTAATAATAAATATTATTATTGTTAAAATAAAAAGTTTTTTTAAATTTAAATTATATTATAAATAAATTATTATTAAGTTATATTGGACAAAAGTTATTTCAAGGGCATCTATTCATTTACTTATAACATGATGCATTTATCCCAGATATTACATACTGATTTAGTATCTGTAATTATGTTCTTTATGATAGTATTTTTTAGAAAAACCTAATAATTAGAATTTTTTAAACTAAACTAAACCCTACAAAAATTATGATTTAGTTAATAGGCTTTTTGTAAGTGAATTAAAACTTCTTTTTTAAATACAGGTTTAGAATAATTAACTTATATGATAATAAAAATAATTTATTTATTTTATACGACAAAAAATTTATCTAAAATACAAACTATTTTTTCAATATTTTCACTCCTTTCAAGTGCCATGTACAATTTTTTCGCTAAAAAGTCAATTTATGCGTTGGAATAAGGGTAAGTTCTCAAGTTTTCATAACTCTCACAACTATCGACACTATTTCCTTTAAAAGTCCTGACAAACTCACATGTTTGACAGAAATTTTCAGTATTTAAGATAATTGTTATATCGGTAAAATATTTTCGGATTTGTTTATAAATAATATTAATTCCAAAATCTTTGCATATTATATACTTTTTTATTGACTTTTACCTATAAATTGAAGTATATTTCGGTAAGTGTAAGTGTAGTGTCTTTTCTATTTTAATAAAAACAATTTCAAAATGAGTGAAGAAGTAGAAATTATTAAACTCTATAGATGAGATCACTTTTTAATATTATTCGATTGTAGTAAAATAAAGTTTTATGAATTAGATATAAATTGTACATAATTTATAACTTATACCAATAAAAGGTCTGAAAAATTCGACAAAAAGTTGCATTTAAATGGTTGACACCAAGACTGAATACGCAAGACCAAGACTAGAAACATTTGTGCAAGACCAAGACCAAAACCGAATAAGCAAGAACGCGACCAAGACCACGACTATTACAGTCTTGGTCTTGTTCTTGTTTTGCTCATCACTAATTTTTGGGTAATTTTCAAATTTGTAAAGATTATAACCAAATTAGTTTTAAGCACATTTTTGTATACACTGTTGTAATTAGACTTTATTTATGAATTAATTCAATTTTTAAATATGAAAAAATATTTATATGTTACATAAGGGGTGCATTAAAATTTTAGAATCACTTGGGTGGGGTATGTTAAAAAAAATTAAAAATGTGGTTTTCGGTAAAAATACCCTACTGTAATTTTTAATTAAAAGAAAAGCGAGAAGTGGTACATTTAGTTCAGTTTGATTTAATTAATATTATTTGTAAGGAGAAGACTAAGATAGGCAAATTCAATTATTATAATTTCAAGCGAAAAGTTTTTCCGAATAGAAAATCTGTATTTGAAGGATTTGTTATTAATATAGTCGAATCCAATTAATACGAAGATGTGCGCATTCGAGCGAAAAGTGGCACATTTCCGAGCGAGGGAAGCAAATGAAGCGCGACGCGGAGCGGCGCGCTTCATTTTCCCGAGATCGGAATGTGCCACTTTGAGCTCGAATGTGCACACTCCGCTTTTCTTCACGATTAAAAATAATCAATTTACTTTAAAAAAATTCAAGTAATTCTAAAACCGTAGTTGCACTCTCAAAATGTCTCCTTTGGGCTTCGTTTATTTTTCATAATTTTTTACTTTTTTCCTTTCGAAATTGCCGTGAAATTAATTTGTATTTCAATAAGGAGGCAAGAATGAAATTCTTGTTAGGATTTCTTAATTTTCGATATCGTAATTGACAATTTTTTGAAAACGGGACATTTTGGCGTCCCGAATGATTGCTTGGGGACAATGGGACAAACGATCTAAAAACGGAACAATCCCATTCAAAATAGGAAGTATGGTCACATTATATATAGCTAAAATTCGTTTTTTCTATATATTCAATTAACCGAATTTTCGATTATCCGAATGAGCTGCAACAATAATGAGTCCGGATAACCGAGTTTCCACTGTATTCCCATTTGTAAAATATAAGTTTTGCCGTGCGCGCGGTAATCGATGATAATGCCTCATAGTATTATGGAAAGAGTATTACGCGGAAATGGAATATGTCAATAAATGTCATATTCGTTGACAGGCCAGAACGGAAAGCAAAGGATTTTTCTTCAAATGATATCGTCAACTTCAACTATTAAATTGTACAGAACTTTTAAAGTCGAACATCTTAAATATTTACCTAAACATTAAATAAAATTCTTCCGTTCTCACACAACACGCTTGATATTCTACAGTAAATCATATTGACTTTCTTCCAACTTTTGTAAACATCTAAATAAATAGATTCTTGCAGCACTAACAAATAAACTTTCTAAGATTTTTTTTTGTACGAGAGAAAAAAATCACGGGTTTCCTTTTTATTCGCAGTTAAAGTAATCATACTAATATTATAAATGTGAAGGTGCGTTTTTGTAATACCAGCTACGAAAGTTTGATTTTCAAGTGCCGTACGGCGGTAGCAAAGTGATCGATTTCCCCATGTGAGAATAAAGTATAGTATCATCGATACTTTCTACACCTGTATGGAAAGTGCGTACTTTCACTCTTCTCCCTTTTGTATTCTAAAAGATTATAGGTAGTTTGTTTTAGTAATTACTGCAATTTAATTTATTTAATTACGTAATTAGAATAAAAGCAGTAATCAGCCTGTTAAACTAAAAATTGCTTAGTTGGGGCATGCCATTTATTACTTTTTTTGGTGTGAAAAATTAAATTTTAGATTGTTATTTACAATAATGCGACTGGTCCTCTCACATCAAACTACTGCGGTCAAAAAATGTTGTTCGATACTTGTGCGTGAATACAAGGGTTCCGGTAGACTTGAATTGACAACACTCGTTCAAGAATTTGATACATTCATATCGGAATTTTGTACGCTAACACATATTCGCTTATCGGCTCGTATTTGGACTCTGTATACTCGATCCCGTAGTGAATGCGTCATAAACTTGCTCTTATATCGTTAAATCACAGCCTACCGAAATCTCTCGTTCGATGCCTCTGAATTACAAATATAATAGCTGTCGACGTAATTTTTTGCATAGAGCCAGAAAACTGATATACGCCACTTTTTATTCTAAAAAAATGCACGAGTTCTTTGGAATTCAACATTAGTCGCGGATAAAAGCTACTAGACTATAAAAATAAGCTATAGTTAAAAAAAGAAATATAACATTGTGCGATACCAATTTTGTTGTCTTTATTTAGAGGATATAGATTTTATATCCGATTATAAAACTACACGCAATTTAACAAGCTTGGCTCTAGTTTATAAAAACTGTCCATGTTGGCATTAGATGTAAACACATACAAAAAAGTACAAAAATGTTATATTTCGATAAATTAATACACCGAAATTAGCTTATTTAGCCAACTGTTAAAATTTTTTATAAAATATAAAAATAAAATTCAGAGAAACGCTGATAAATTTTCCTTTTTATAGTAATCTCGTCGAGAATCTCTTTGTAATGACCAAATAACGAATTTTATTGAGAAAAATTAAATACGTACCTATAGGAGTAAGAATAACAAAAAAATTACGAATTAATGTTTTTCAGCAGGCTTCAAGAAATAAAAGCTAAAGTCTGTTAAGTAAATTGAAAGATATGTTTTTAATGTGTTTGTTTTAAATAGCTAAATACATTACTAACTCTGTATGTTACGAAGATTTGGAGACTTCGTAAAACCCTAAAGCAATATAAAAATTAGTTGGGGGCGTGCTTTGGGTCAAGGTATTGGGTCGAAGGTTTGTAAGTGTATATGTAAAAGTAGGCAAAACGTATAATACAGAAAAGTTTTATTAAGATGAAAATATTCATTATTGGGTTTAATTCATTGTCACTTAATGTTAACTTAAATTATTGAATAGCACAATATAACCTAGTGCAGCAATAAAAAGTCAGAAATAATTTTTTTGGAGTTTAAGGTTTATTGATGATCATAAAAATAGGAAAATTTGTAAGATTTTGCCAATATATTAAAAACAGCTATCCAGTAGGAGCTAGCTCGCTATAAAAGCTCTACCGTATATTGCCAAGTCAATTCAGTAGGCACTGTATATTTGTCTATATATTTAGAATATGGCAAAAGTATTTTAATCCTCTTTAATAATTAATTATAATAAATTAAGCAAATTAAAAAAGACATAAATGCAATTTGAACTGGTTCCACTATTTCAACTGCATATTACTCTGTTGATAGAAAAAAGTTGAAAGTCAAGAATTAGAATTTTAGAAATAACTAATCAAAATTATTACTAAAGATTTATTTTATAATGAGAAATGACGACACTGTATTAGATTCGTCCATTTGCCGGTGGCTCTTCAAATGTATTGTTTTTCCATATAATAAAATTATTCTTAAATTCATTTTGACTAATTGTAAGTATTTCAAAAATTCTAATTTTGATCTGGGTCATTTTCTATAAACGGAGCGTTTAAATTTATTATTTTTTAAAAAATTATAGAAAAAAAAAATAATTTTTCATTTATTTCTTTGAAATAATTTTAATTAAAATTTTTCTTTAAGTATATTTAAATATAAAATATTTAAATTAATTTTTTCTATTTATTAGAAAAATTCAAAAATTTTAATTTTTATAAAAATTAAAGATTTGTAACAAAAAAATAAATAAATTTAATTTTTAAAAAAAAATTTTTTTTAAAAGTCATTTAACTTTTTTAAATTAAAAAATTTGAAAAAAAAAAATTAAAATTTTTTCAAAAAACAAAAAATTTTTAATTAACAAAAATTTTGGTTTTTAAAAAAAAATTTAAAAAAAAATTAAAACAAAAAAAAATTCATTTTTTAATAAATTTTTTTAAAAAATTTTTCAAATTTTTAAAATTTAAATAAAAAATAAAACTTGGTTAAAGCCCAAGAAAATTTAAATTTCTAAACAGGGAAACCCATAAAATTTAAAACTTGGAAAACCAGCACAAAATTAAAATTTAAAAATAAAAAATTTTTTAAAAACAAAAATTAAAATAAATAAAAATTTTCCCAAACCTCCCCAAAAAATTTTTAACATTTTCTTTTAAAAATCAAAAAGGGAAAAATTTCTTTTTTTTTTTTTGAAAGGGTAATTTTTTAGGGGACAAATTTTTCCAATTTTTATTTTATTTAACCAAAAACCCAAATTTAAAAAAAAACCCCCTTTAAAAGGGAAACATTTTAAAAAACCCTTTTTTTACTTTTTAAAATTTAAAAGTTAAAAATTTTTCAGCGCATTTTTTGGGAATTAAATTAAAACCCAATATTTAATTTAAAATAATGTTTCTTTTAAAACTTTTTGAAAAAAATATTAAAAATTAAATAATTAAACTTAAAGAATTTAAATTTTTCTTTTTTAAAACCAAACCTTTTTTTTAAAATTTGTTTGAACCACAAAAAAAAAAAAGCATTAAATTTTAACTCTTTTAAAAGGGGTTTAAATTTGGGAAAAAATGTTTACAAAAATTAAAATTTTAAAACCGGTTTAAATTAAAATAAAATTTTATTTTTAAAAGAAAAAGGATTTAAAAAACCCTTTCCAATTTTTCCCAAAAAAAGCGCTTTTAAAAAACTTTTTCCCGTATTTATTCTAAATAAAATAAAAAAAAAAAGAAAAATTTATAAAATTTTTTACTGTAACGGAGGATCTTTTGAACAGCAAGCTACGGAAAGGGAGCAATTTGAGTTAGACTATTATAATACGGTTGCAAAAGCAATCACAATGCTTTCGGCAACTAAAAATTCAAATATTAATGACCATATGTCATCTTCTCGCGCAAATCTTCAGGCTAATGACAATCTTTCTGATGCAGGATCGATGCATTCTTCTACACGATCTTATAACTTAGTTACACCAATAACTCCACGAGTAAGTCATGTAAAATTACCACCATTAAAAGTAGAAACATTTAACGGAAAACCTGAAAACTTTACTGCTTTTTATGAATCGTTCAAAAGTCTTATCGAAAATAATCAAAGTCTAGATAATGTCTCTAAATTTCTTTATTTGCGATCTGTTTTAGCAGAGGAGCCTCTGAAAGTTATACAATCTCTTGAAGTTATTTCAATTAACTATCAAGTAGCATGGTCTCTTCTCAAAAGACGTTATGAAAACAAAGGTTTAATGATTCATAACCATATAAAAGGTATTGCCGAGCAACCGCAAATTCACAAAGAATCTCATGATGCGCTGCGTTATTTGTTAGATGAACTTCAAATCCATTATCGTTCTCTTGAAAATTTGGGTGAACCCATTCAATCATGGGATAGTATAATTATCTATTTAATTGTCAATAAATTACCTTACATAACTAAAAAAGAATGGGAATACAACATTGTGGAAAACACAAATGAGCTTCCTACATACTGTGATCTAATCAATTTTTTAGAAAGGCGTTGCAGGTTTTTAGAAAAAATTAACAAACAGTACAAAGGTTTTATTGATTCTGCACCAAATGTAAAAATTGACCATAAATCAAAACAAACTAAAAGTATATCACAATCTCATGTTGCGATTAAAGAATATGCATGTCCTTTATGTAAAGGTAACCATGGTTTGTATGCTTGTAAAAATTTCATTGCTATGACTATAGAAAATAGAAGGGATGCAGTAAAAAAGGCACAAGTCTGCTATAATTGCTTGCGTTTAGGTCACGATGTTAAAAATTGTAAATCGATTCTGTCGTGTTTGTTCACAAAAACACTCAACCTATTTGCATCAAGACACAAAGCCTAAAACTGTTACAAACCCTCAAGATCATAATACACTTACAAATCAAACAATAAATTGCAAAATAAATTGTGATGCTGAGCAAATCCTACCCACGGCAAAATTATCATTCATTCCAAAGATGGAGAAGAAGTTCAATGCTTAGCTCTTCTTGATTCAGGAAGTATGCGATCTTACATGACAATTTCTCTTTGTAAAAATTGGGGTTATCCACGACAAGTACCAATATTAATCTTACTGGTATAAATCAAACTAAATCAAAAATATATTTTAGAACCTTAGCTAAAATAAAATCAAATCATTCTGATTTTACAGAAACGCTAACCTTTTATTACTTCCAAACATAACTGAAACACTTTCAGTTACAAATTTTGATAAAATTCATTAAAATCCCTCCATCTGCTTTAAAGCTTCTTGCAAATTCAAACTTTTTCAAAAATCTTAAAATAGATGTTCTATTAGGAGTTGATGTCTTTTGGAAATTGATCAAATCAAATCAGCCCTATATTAAAAAATATCCTTATCTTATAGATTCAGAGTTGGGAGTTGTAGTTTCAGGTGCTCTTCCAGGAATAAATTCCTCCAAGGTTGAGACCAGTACTAATTTATCTTTAGCAACTCTTTCAAAACAAATTAATCGATTTTGGGAGCAAGAAATATGCGATGAACAAAAATCTCTTTATTCCTTAGAGGAACAATTATGCGAATCGAATTTTAAACAAACCACTATTAGAAACAAAGATGGTCAATTTATAGTTTCCATACCCTTTCGTTTATCAACTGATATTTTAGGCAATGCAAAACAAAGAGCAATCAAACAATTTCTCTCTTGAAAGAAAATTTACTACAAATGGCTATCTCAAAGAATCATATTCTAATTACAAAGAATATCAGATTCTAGGTCATATGGTAAAATCAATGATTCCTCTAATGCATCTAAATACGAATCTTATATGCCTCATTTACCACTAAAACTACTCACAATTCCTAAGTTGAACTTTCTGCTGAAGTTGTTCACCAAAACTTATGGAAAAGTCAAAGTAGTTTTAGATATCAAAATTGACTCATCACTTATTGGACAGATTCACAAATTGTTTTATCGTGGTTAAAATCTGAACCGTATCTTTAAATACATATTTTAACAGAGTAGTTTTAATTCAATCCTTTACCTCAATAACGCAATGGCAATATGGTCCACCCATGAAAATCCTGATTTGCTTTACGTGGTATAAACCTAAAAGTTGCTACATTAAAATTAGGTGATGGACCCGTTTTCTTTGTTAAATAAAACCAAATGTTTTACTGTCAAACAATAAAAATATCAGAATTAAAACCTTTACGCTAATTCTACGTTACAACAGCGGGTTAAGTCTTATTTGAAAATTTTCTCTTTTTAAAAAAGAAATCGCACTTACTCTTGCTTTTATCGAAAATTTTAATTCGAAAGATTTAAAAATAGATTTTATAAACGAGTTGAATATGTCGTACTTTTTAAGTTATCCAAGAAAGTTTTCGAAAAGAATAAGTTTTTATAAAGAAATCTTACAAACTAAAGCTTTACTTACCAATATTTTACAAACTAAATTATTAATGGTGAAGTTTTGTTCGAATTTTTTTTAATACATTAAATTAACCAAGATCTTAGAAAGCGTATTCTTTATAAACTAAATGAGGAATTCATGGTTCTAATTTATCCTCATCAAATGATATCGCCTTGAGTTTCTCTTGAATTTTTTGTATTTGCGTTAAATGATTTTACATCGCTGTGAATTATTAAAGTTAATCTTACATCATTGTAATAGTTTAATTGTAGTTTCGTGCATCAAAAGCAAAAGTTGTATTTAGGTGCATCAAAATTTACCTTTAAACTGCTAAGGTTAACAGTTGATAAATTTTAAGTCCAACGATATTTACGTTTTTATCGCTCGATTGTTTGGCAAATCATAATTAATATTGATAAAATATCGAGTTACATGGTGGTTTTGCGTTACTGCCTTTTGGATCGATGCATTACAAGGGCGCACATTATCTCATGATAGTATATTATGCTCTACGCCATGTTCCGTTTGACAATATGAAAAGGAAATCATTCAAATATATCGTACCAATTGATTTTAGGCGTAATTAAGATTGCATACAATCTGAAATAAAGCATACTTTAATAATTTAACGCGTTTCTACGGCAAGGAAATGTTTTAAGAGCCATTACTTACGTCAGCTACGGCAACAATTACGAAATTTCACTTAATCTCGTTGTTCACAGTCAACTCAATGTTCACTTTCAACTCATTACAGGCATAAGAGTTGTGCATCGCATAAGAATAAAATTTGATAAACATCAGAGAAAGGGGATTATTTTGATATAAATCGAGTTAGTCGTCCCCAAAATAATAACCTTCCTGTTCAGTGGACCACGTAATTGGGATTATGCTACCCTTGATATTTGATACTTCAGCTATCAAGGGCCCTTTTCTTTGGGCTAAAGCTGACCAGAACAGAATTTCTAAATCCAAGTCCCACGAATGATTTAATTTGAACTCATTAAACATTTACTTCGTTTGTAAGCACCTTAGGTTAATCTTTAAACTGGATCTTAAGTTATAAATATGTGGTTTACCTATGCCTATACCTAATGCTTACAATTCATATAAAAATTATTTATCATCAAAAAGAATTTTTTAAATATTAAGTTGTAGAATAAAGGAATACCTATATTATTACAGTAACTAGCAAAATTCGCTTTGCGAATTCTGCAAGACAAAATCGCTTCGCGATTTTGTTAATGCATTGCTGTGAAATTAATTTCATTATATAATTTAAGTGCTTTGCGTTTAAGACATTCGATTCATGATAAAAGTTATATTTTCTTAAAAACATCCAAAACTTTAGAATGGTGTGATCAGAACAAAATTGCTTTGTGAACAAAAAGTAAATTAAAGAAAAATTTAAATTTCCCCTTACCATCATTAAAATAACTTTATAAATTTATTGTATGCCGCTTAATAATGAAATAACTACTTGTTCATTTTTTGTAAATAAACGCTTTCGCGTTTAAGGCCTTCGGCTCCTAGCAAAAGTATGTAGAAACATCTTTTCAAATAACCATGGAACTAAAATATTTGCTAAGTTATTAATTTTTTCTTAAAAAAAAGTTTATGTCAAATTGACCATTCTTACACTTTAAAAATTCATTGCAAATGTCGTCAAATAGAGCTTTTGATTTTGTTTTTGGATTGTGAAGTGCCGCTGCCGGCAGTGCTAGGATACGATATTTACCTCCAGAAGAACAAAATTTCCACGAATCATTTGTGATCCGCAAGCTCTGCTATCAGAGGGGTGCGAGCTGGTGTGAAGGTCTTTTAAAACTTTTTCTGTTTACTAAAGCCGCGTCATATCGTGTATACCATAATTTTAAAGCTTTTTCCATTTTCCTTTTAAGCCTTTAAAAGTACACGTTTTTATAGTGAGAATTGCAATCGGCAAAAAAATTACCTTTTAATTGGTTTTTTATCATTTTTTAAGCCAAAGTTAACTTTTAAGAAATTAAAATTATAAAGAAAATGATCTTGAAACTTTAAGGATTCCGTTCGTGTACATCACGGGGTGCCATTAAATCGTTTAGGATGAAAAAAACCTAAAAATTTAATTGTTTTAGCTAACAATTTTCTACTGCGGTCAAAAATGTTGTTCGATACTTGTGCGTGAATACAAGGGTTCCGGTAGACTTGAATTGACAACACTCGTTCAAGAATTTGATACATTCATATCTGAATTTTGTACGCTAACACATATTCGCTTATCGGCTCGTATTTGGACTCTGTATACTGATCCCGTAGTGAATGCGTCATAAACTTGCTCTTATATCGTTAAATCACAGCCTACCGAAATCTCTCGTTCGATGCCTCTGTATTACAAATATAATAGCTGTCGACGTAATTTTTTGCATAGAGCCAGAAAACTGATATACGCCACTTTTTATTCTAAAAAAATGCACGAGTTCTTTGGAATTCAACATTAGTCGCGGATAAAAGCTACTAGACTATAAAAATAAGCTATAGTTAAAAAAAAATGAAATATAACATTGTGCGATACCAATTTTGTTGTCTTTATTTAGAGGATATAGATTTTATATCCGATTATAAAACTACACGCAATTTAACAAGCTTGGCTCTAGTTTATAAAAGACTGTCCATGTTGGCATTAGATGTAAACACATACAAAAAAGTACAAAAATGTTATATTTCGATAAATTAATACACCGAAATTAGCTTATTTACCCAAAATGTTAAAATTTTTATAAAATATAAAAATAAAATTCAGAGAAACGCTGATAAATTTTCCTTTTTATAGTAATCTCGTCGAGAATCTCTTTGTAATGACCAAATAACGAATTTTATTGAGAAAAATTAAATACGTACCTATAGGAGTAAGAATAACAAAAAAATTACGAATTAATGTTTTTCAGCAGGCTTCAAGAAATAAAAGCTAAAGTCTGTTAAGTAAATTGAAAGATATGTTTTTAATGTGTTTGTTTTAAATAGCTAAATAAATTACTACCTCTGTATGTTACGAAGATTTGGAGACTTCGTAAAACCCTAACGCAATATAAAAATTAGTTGGGGGCGTGCTTTGGGTCAAGGTATTGGGTCGAAGGTTTGTAAGTGTGTATGTAAAAGTAGGCAAAACGTATAATACAGAAAAGTTTTATTAAGATGAAAATATTCATTATTGGGTTTAATTCATTGTCATTTAATGTTAACTTAAATTATTGAATAGCACACTATAACCTAGTGCAGCAATAAAAAGTCAGAAATAATTTTTTTGGAGTTTAAGGTTTATTGAAGATCATAAAAATAGGAAAATTTGTAAGATTTTGCCAATATATTAAAAACAGCTACCCATTAGGAGCTAGCTCGCTATAAAAGCTCTACCGTATATTGCTAAGTCAATTCAGTAGGCACTGTATATTTGTCTATATATTTAGTATATGGTAAAAGTCTTTTAATCCTCTCTAATAATTAATTATAATAAATTAAGCAAATTAAAAAAGAAATAAATGCAATTTGAACTGGTTCCACTATTTCAACTGCATATTACTCTGTTGATAGAAAAAAGTTGAAAGTCAAGAATTAGAATTTTAGAAATAACTAATCAAAATTATTACTAAAGATTTATTTTATAATGAGAAATGACGACACTGTATTAGATTCGTCCATTTGCCGGTGGCTCTTCAAATGTATTGTTTTTCCATATAATAAAATTATTCTTAAATTCATTTTGACTAATTGTAAGTATTTCAAAAATTCTAATTTTTGATCTGGGTCATTTTTCTATAAACGGAGCGATATGTACTTAACCCAATGGTTAGTCTTCGTACATCGATTAAAAATTGGACCTGAGAAAGAACGCAAAAATAACGTATTTGTATCATGGTTTTTTTGATTTCTTACTAGAAATGAACTTTTTTAGATCAAAACAACTTCATGTTCTTTCCAACACGATAACTACTTAATGCACTCATAAAAATATTTAAATTTAATATATTCCAATCACGTCATGATACTGTCATGGGTGTTAAGAAAACATTAGATGTTACTAATCTAGTACGTAAGAAATCTAATAAAAAAGAGAAGATCTGTAACTATAGAGAAAAAATAACAGTAAAAAAATGTAAACACATATTTAGTCAAAAATATAAGAATCTTTGAGTGGTTTTCAAGTACTGAATTTAACAAGTTATATCATACAAATATAACACAATAAGTTCAAGAAACAAGGAAAGTACGAGAAGAATTCAGAACACATTTTGGCACTTCAAATTTAAACTAAAATAAAATGGTCCTTCGAAGCTTACAAAAACATACCCATATTTTGGTCCTAACGAGCCAGATTTAACGCCAGCTGACAACTACAATCTAAAAGAACTGAAAAAAGAAGCTTAATACGAAAACTGTGTTTATAGTAACGATTTTTACTTCAAGAAAAGGGTAAGTTCTTTACAATTATCCAAGTCCTTTCCAAAATGCAAGACAAGAATACGGCAACGATTGTAGCTACAGACTATAGTCTCAAAGAGCTCATTCGTAAACGAGCCGGTATTAAAGTCAAATTAATAAATTTCAAAAAATACCTTGGTAGTATAGTACATGATTCACATGAACCGCTTCAAGCCGAAATTTATTCACAAATCAACGCAAGATACTCTCGTTTCCAAGAACTTATTACACAGTTTGATAACGTTCAAGAAGCAATAGAATTGACTGTAACGGAGGATCTTTTTGAACAGCAAGCTACGGAAAGGGAGCAATTTGAGTTAGACTATTATAATACGGTTGCAAAAGCAATCACAATGCTTTCGGCAACTAAAAATTCAAATATTAATGACCATATGTCATCTTCTCGCGCAAATCTTCAGGCTAATGACAATCTTTCTGATGCAGGATCGATGCATTCTTCTACACGATCTTATAACTTAGTTACACCAATACCTCCACGAGTAAGTCATGTAAAATTACCACCATTAAAAGTAGAAACATTTAACGGAAAACCTGAAAACTTTACTGCTTTTTATGAATCGTTCAAAAGTCTTATCGAAAATAATCAAAGTCTAGATAATGTCTCTAAATTTCTTTATTTGCGATCTGTTTTAGCAGAGGAGCCTCTGAAAGTTATACAATCTCTTGAAGTTATTTCAATTAACTATCAAGTAGCATGGTCTCTTCTCAAAAGACGTTATGAAAACAAAGGTTTAATGATTCATAACCATATAAAAGGTATTGCCGAGCAACCGCAAATTCACAAAGAATCTCATGATGCGCTGCGTTATTTGTTAGATGAACTTCAAATCCATTATCGTTCTCTTGAAAATTTGGGTGAACCCATTCAATCATGGGATAGTATAATTATCTATTTAATTGTCAATAAATTACCTTACATAACTAAAAAGAATGGGAATACAACATTGTGGAAAAACAAATGAGCTTCCTACATACGGTGATCTAATCAATTTTTTAGAAAGGCGTTGCAGGTTTTTAGAAAAAATTAACAAACAGTACAAAGGTTTTATTGATTCTGCACCAAATGTAAAAATTGACCATAAATCAAAACAAACTAAAAGTATATCACAATCTCATGTTGCGATTAAAGAATATGCATGTCCTTTATGTAAAGGTAACCATGGTTTGTATGCTTGTAAAAATTTCATTGCTATGACTATAGAAAATAGAAGGGATGCAGTAAAAAGGCACAAGTCTGCTATAATTGCTTGCGTTTAGGTCACGATGTTAAAAATTGTAAATCGATTCTGTCGTGTTTGTTCAAAAAAACACTCAACCTATTTGCATCAAGACACAAAGCCTAAAACTGTTACAAACCCTCAAGATCATAATACACTTACAAATCAAACAATAAATTGCAAAATAAATTGTGATGCTGAGCAAATCCTACCCACGGCAAAATTATCATTCATTCCAAAGATGGAGAAGAAGTTCAATGCTTAGCTCTTCTTGATTCAGGAAGTATGCGATCTTACATGACAATTTCTCTTTGTAAAAAATTGGGGTTATCCACGACAAGTACCAATATTAATCTTACTGGTATAAATCAAACTAAATCAAAAATATATTTTAGAACCTTAGCTAAAATAAAATCAAATCATTCTGATTTTACAGAAACGCTAACCTTTTTATTACTTCCAAACATAACTGAAACACTTTCAGTTACAAATTTTGAAAAAAATTCATTAAAAATCCCTCCATCTGCTTTAAAGCTTCTTGCAAATTCAAACTTTTTCAAAAATCTTAAAATAGATGTTCTATTAGGAGTTGATGTCTTTTGGAAATTGATCAAATCAAATCAGCCCTATATTAAAAAATATCCTTATCTTATAGATTCAGAGTTGGGAGTTGTAGTTTCAGGTGCTCTTCCAGGAATAAATTCCTCCAAGGTTGAGACCAGTACTAATTTATCTTTAGCAACTCTTTCAAAACAAATTAATCGATTTTGGGAGCAAGAAATATGCGATGAACAAAAATCTCTTTATTCCTTAGAGGAACAATTATGCGAATCGAATTTTAAACAAACCACTATTAGAAACAAAGATGGTCAATTTATAGTTTCCATACCTTTCGTTTATCAACTGATATTTTAGGCAATGCAAAACAAAGAGCAATCAAACAATTTCTCTCTTGAAAGAAAATTTACTACAAATGGCATCTCAAAGAATCATATTCTAATTACAAAGAATATCAGATTCTAGGTCATATGGAAAAAATCAATGATTCCTCTAATGCATCTAAATACGAATCTTATATGCCTCATTTACCACTAAAACTACTCACAATTCCTAAGTTAGAACTTTCTGCTGAAGTTGTTCACACAAAACTTATGGAAAAAGTCAAAGTAGTTTTAGATATCAAAATTGACTCAATCACATATTGGACAGATTCACAAATTGTTTTATCGTGGTTAAAATCTGAACCGTATCGTTTAAATACATATGTTGCTAACAGAGTAGTTTTAATTCAATCCTTTACCTCAATAACGCAATGGCAATATGTGTCCACCCATGAAAATCCTAGCGATTTGCTTTCACGTGGTGTTAAACCTTCAAAAGTTGCTACATTAAAATTATGGTGGCATGGACCCGTGTTTCTTCTGTTAAATAAAACCAAATGGCCTTTAACTGTCGAAACAATAAACAATATACCAGAATTAAAACCCTCTACGCTAAGTTCTACGTTACAAGCTAGCGCGGTTAAGTTCTTATTTGATAAATTTTCTTCTTTTTTAAAAATGCAGAAAGTCGCAGCTTACGTCTTGCGTTTTATCGAAAATTGTAAGAAATCAAAAGAATTTAAACAAAAGAGTCCTTTATCTATAAACGATTTAAACAAAAGTCGTTACTTACTTTTAAGGTTATCACAAAGGGAAAGTTTTCTAAAAGAATATCATATTCTGAAAAACGGAAAAACTCTAAGCAGCAAGAGCAAAATCTTCTCACTTTCACCATTTTTTGATAAAGAAAACGATATTATTCGAGTGGGTGGAAGATTATCTCAATCAAATTTTTCTTATGATAAAAAATATCCTATTTTACTTTCAGCCAAGCATCATTTAACGAATGTCATATTTCTTTATGAACATAAAAGATTGATGCATGCTGGAGTTCAGTTGCTTTTATCCCATATAAAAGAAACATATTGGCCTCTCGGAGCTCGTTCTCTTGCAAAGAAAATTATTTATAATTGCGTACAATGTTTTAGAGCAAAACCTCGTGAAACAAGCAATATTATGGGTAATCTTCCCTCCGATCGCATCAAACCAATATCTCCCTTTTCTATAGTTGGTACCGATTTTGCAGGACCTTTTCTGTTAAAAGACAAAAAAGGTCGAGGTGCAAAAATTACCAAATGTTACTTTTGTTTATTTATTTGTTTTGTAACAAAAGCCTGTCATTTAGAGTTGGTATCTGATTTAAGTACTGATGCATTCATTTTGGCCTTAAGACGATTTGCTTCTCGAAGAGGTATGCCTTCAAAAATATACTCCGATAATGCCAAAAATTATGTCGGTGCAAACAATAAATTAAAAGAATTAGGTAAATTCCTAATTAATAATGATAATCTTGAAAAAGCTCTTGTAAACGAAGGTGTAAATTGGATCTTTTTGCCTTCTTATTCGCCACATTTGGGCGGTATATGGGAATCATGTGTTAAATCGATAAAGTATCATTTAAACAGAGTAATGAATAATATCTCGTTTACCTTTGAGCAAATGAGTACTATATTAACGCAAATAGAAGCTATATTAAATTCTCGTCCGTTATATCCTGCTTCTGAAGATCCTAATGATTTGAATCCCATAACACCCTCACATTTTTTAATGGGTAAAGTAATTACATCTGTACCCGATCCCAATCTGATGCATATACCTGAAAATCGTCTCGATGTATATCAGCATTCACAAGTTATCGTACAACACCTTTGGTCAAGATGGTCCAAAGAATATATTTGCAATCTGCAGCGAAGAAATAAGTGGCAAAACTTATTGAAAATATTGCAATCAACTCGATGGTGATTCTCAAAGATGAAAACCTTCCACCAACAAAATGGCGCCTCGGAAGAATTGTGCAACTGCATGCAGGATCTGATGGTGTGGTTCGAGTGGTGACTATACGTACAGCAAGTGGTTTAACGCGTCGCACGATCACGAAAGTGTGTGTGTTACCTAATAAACAATTATGTTAATGCTCGTAAAAAGTTTTGTTTTTAAATGTTAAATGTGTTTTTGAAAGTTTAATTCAAAAATTCATTACTCTTCAACGGGGAGTATGTTAAGAAAACATTAGATGTTACTAATCTAGTACGTAAGAAATCTAATAAAAAGAGAAGATCTGTAACTATAGTGAGAAAAATAACAGTAAAAAATGTAAACACATATTTAGTCAAAAATATAAGAATCTTTGAGTGGTTTTCAAGTACTGAATTTAACAAGTTATATCATACAAATATAACACAATAAGTTCAAGAAACAAGGAAAGTACGAGAAGAATTCAGAACACATTTTGGCACTTCAAATTTAAACTAAAATAAAATGGTCCTTCGAAGCTTACAAAAACATACCCAATGGGTAATTTGCAGTTTAAATTTTAATGTTGTATAAAATATATCGATAATGATGTCTGATATTGTTTATAGTAAAACTGATCAATATTAGTTCAAAAATAGATTTTTGACCTAAAAAAACTATTATCCAGAAGTCTAAAGTCATGGAAAACTATTTCGAATCAATTCTTATGAAACTTTTTCACCCAAATGTTAAAAGATGCTTTAATTAAATATTAAAACAAAAATAGTCGAAATAAAATTATGACTTGCATTATTTCTATCGCATTAAAATTTTACATTTTGGCAGTACATCAAACATAAATGGAAAAACTCCAGGAGTGGACTTTATAGTCTCTATTAGTGAGTATGACATTCAGTTAATCAGCAATAAAACGCGATAAAAGATGTTTGTTTTATTATCTTACATATTTTAGCTATATTTAACCCACCAAATATTTTTTACAGCTTAAAAAAATTTTAGACTAGCTAAAAATTGTGTTAACTGCGCAATTTTGGTTTTGTGTATATCAACTTTGTTGCCAACGTTTAAAAAATAAATTCTGTAATTTGTTATAAATCGCCTAATATAAATACCTTTATATATCAAAAACCCATTCATTGGTTTATAATTTTGCGGATATATTTATCAATTATAATAGCAATTAATTATTTAATAACAATTACAATTTCTATTCCATTCTGTAACGTTAAAATATATATCATCCACATTCTGGCATATTTTGTAAATTCGTATTCATAACTAAATAATGAATAGAATTTCAACAAAGTATGCGGTAGTAAAACGTCCAACTTTCACGAAAAAAAGTTACATTTGCACGTGATGCAGCAAACATAACTTTTCGCTTGTAACATGTGTCGGTTGACAATTAGATAATGAGATTTTTGAATCCAACGTTTTAATCTTGTATGATTTATGGTCGGTGCGTGAATTCGGCGAAATTAATCTGCGTAATTTTAGAGATCAATTCCCGCAATTTTTGATTGCTTTTATCCATTCGACGTTCTTGAACACCGGACGGTCGAAGCAAGGTCACAACTTTAAATATCAAGAGCTCTCAATTCAACCCTCTGACCCTTAGTGGTCGCTGGCCAGCTGTTGCACCCTAATGAAAATATAATTTCGGCTACCCTACCTGAATTGCGCTTACCGTAATAAAGACATTATACAAATTGATACATCAACACGTTTTTGAGAATTTTAATTGGACGTTTTAGATACGAGGCAGGACTAAAATATTTTAAGGCAAACCTACGTTAATTAAGTAACATAAAAACGTTACTTTAATACACGCTACCGTTGATATAATTAATTTAATAAATTTTAAAAGATAAAATTTCTTTCGAAAATGAAGTGATATTTTACCAGCATTCAAAAGTAATAAAACCTTCAATTAATGAAGGTTTGTTACAAAAGCTACCAACAATGCCACATAAAAATGGAAGATTGGAGCCAATTTAGAGACGTCAGCTCTTCATCCCTGTTCCAGGTACAAGGCATTCGAATCGGTCAACACGAATCTTGACATTTTGATAATATCTTGCTTCGCTATACAGCTGACAGGTTCGATAATTGGCGTGAATTGAACAAAAAGAAATTGGTAGGAAACAAAAATCTATTTTACACAACAGATGTCTTGACAACTGGATGATATCGCCAGTAAGCCCTTTGTTGCTCCAAAATCCTAGCTCTAATAAGACTATGATTACACTATTATAGAATTTTCTGGTATATTAGGTACACAAAAGAGATAAATAACCATTTTATGTTAAAACGTTAGTTTCATTAGTTTTCTTTGAATAGAATCGGTACAGTTTATTTACTTGCATATGTTATTGGTTTTTATTATTTTTTTTATTACAAAGTTTGTTTCTTTATTACACACATACATATATATAAGAAAAGCGTCATATCAAAATAGGCCTAAAGCCCAATCGCAATTAAATCCGCCACTGAGCGCTTGAAAAGTAATGACCCCACGAAAAAATCTTAGGACCATCTGGTTTGCTTGGCATTAAAAATCGCAACTTACTTTCCACCTCAAGACAGGAAAAATTTCAATCAAAAAAGCAACTAAATCAAGAGAAAGTGTTTCTATTTCGTCATTAAACGAATCCTCTCTCGACAGGACGTCACATGAGTAAGATGACCAAGTATAGATGGGTAAAATATATTGATATATCAAATATCAATAAGAAGAACAGTACAACAACACATCGAAGCAAGATGACTAGATCAAATGTATCAAGCGTAAATAGCGGTTCCAAAAAGGTGGTTCAAAGTGCATAGGTATATGAGTTTGTGCCACAGATGTGATACAATTTTATGCATAAAATAAAAATTTTTCGTTGAGTCAACTGACCCTAAATGCATGGGCCATCTCACCCAGATACTATGGGATAGATGGCTCATCTTAACGATTCTGTTAAACTTTATTTTTTAAATTATTACATTTTTTTTGTTGTTTTTTGTTCGGTATATATGTACTCTTAGGTTTGATATTGTTTTCAATAAAACGTTTCAACTTTGTAGTGTTAATATATAAACTACTTTTTACCAAATCAAACTAAAAAGTTAGCCATCTGTCCCGGACTTACTTTAAAATCAATATTTTTCGTAAAGGTAATTATAAAAATACACATTCTTCTTAAATTATCGAAAGAGATAAAAAAAATATTGTAAGACCTTCTTGTATCGAATACGAAATTGATTTATTTTATAATTTAAAATGTTTAATTTTAAGATGAGGTAGCAATAAAAATGATTAATGAGATTTCATCTTCTCTATAAAAACTGTGTTTATTAAATTACTGTTAAAATTTTAACTGAATCATGCTTTACGGAATTACAACCTTCGATAATAATTAGATAATCTTAAAAAATAGGAAAAATTTGATTTAAACAAATTATCAACTTTTTTTCAAAGATTTAGAACGACAATTTAATTAGTTAAAAATTTCATGAACTATAACCAAAACACAATAAAATTTATATTTCTAGTTTTCCCAAATTGCCTTTTTAAAAGGGGTTACAATTTAATACAGTTGATTCGTTTTTTAACGTTAAGATTTTATTTAAACCAAAAAAAAAAAAAAATTAAAATTAATGTGTAAAATTTAAAATATTCCTCATTGAAATTAGTTTTCAGCTCATTCAAAAGATGGTTCTTGAAAAGTCACATTTTTTTTTAAATAGACAGATAGTAAATAAAACTTGATTTTTTTGTGCTTTTGATTTTAAAATTACTTGTCCAATATTGTTCAGGAAACAATAAAATATAATACTACATTTAATTAGAGCTTCCCCGTGATTTTTGTAATGCAACTAAAACAATAAAATATAAGTTTATTAGTTCTCAGAAAGCGATCCAAGCATAGAAATATTCTACAGAGTTCTTATTTCACGTTTTTGATTTCGGGAACCTAATGAATAAAATATGTATAAAATAAATTATAACTCTTAAATTATATTTTTCTAAATGTAAGTACGTTATGAAATACTCTTAGTCATTTTAGTTTACAAATATAATTTTGTATTGTTTTTTTATTATTTATACAAATAATAAAATAAATATTTAAAAAGGAATTATTGTTTTATCGGTATTGTACTATTTTTTTTGTATTCCCATTTATATTTTTTTATAATAAAATTTTTAAAGTTTTTAAATACATTATTTGACAATATTTATAAAATATTTAGAATTTTTACTTCCCAAGTAAAACTGCCTGAGTCTACAAAGCACCCACAACAGACAATCACGTTTAAATTTCGATAGCAAGCCCTCTACAGACGCGCATAACGAACGTTTGGGCACATACAGACCCGCACGCAGGCACACCAGCGTCCACGGTAAATGCACACACTAAAATTTATTTAAAAATGGACGACCCAAACGTAGGATTAAATTTTTACTATTTTATAAAATTTTAACCATTTTTACTCGACAACCTAGCTCTAAACATTCATAAGCCCACAGCGCGCCCATAGTATACATGGCACACTTCTTTCAAAAGCAATGCGTTTTAATTTTAACGAATGTTAGCGTGTGGGCTTGCTGTGGGTTTCTGAAATGCGTGCGTATCTGCTGTGGGTACTCTGTGGGCCTGTAGCATTTTTACTCGGGTGTATTTAGCATTATTAATATTTCAACACTTTAAAATCATAATTTTTAATCAAAAATTTAACAACTTCTGTGTAACAGATGGAACTATCGTATATAATAACCGTTTGGCTAAGTTTTTTTTCTTAATCCTTATAAATGAGATATTGTGTAAGTTAGATCGGGAGTGCAGTCGCTATGTATTTCTAGTGTACATAATAATTTTAAAATTTTCATTTTGATACTCTATGTTCGGATAATCGACGTTCTACTGTATACCTACCTACCTATGTTATGTGCAAATGTACGGAAATGCGTAGGGGGATAATTAAATACAGTCTTTATAATGTTTTCTAATACGATTAACACGAATAAATAATGCTTTGTGCAGAAAACCAGCCTTATGTTTATAAAATGATCATTTGTTGCTCAAGGCGAAACGCAACTAAACCAAAAAGCCGCAGTAAATTAAAGAGATGACTTTAAATTTGATTACATCTTTCTCATCTCTGTGTGTGAAGTTCGAAGGCCATATGTGAAAACAAATTAAGAGATTAAAACTTGGTTCAGACCCACACGAACGTAAATCTTGACAGATCAATTATTTCAAACACGAACCCGTCACATTATCGGCAGTTTCTAAAGAAATCCGCCCATTTCGCAAAGTAACAGGTTCTTCCTTCAATTTCCGAGCGACTTTTTCTACGGATTCGATTTGAGATACCCGCGTGCGTGCCTGTTATGGTAAAGTAACTGACGCAACTTAATTTCTACAAAATTCTTTCGGCACAATGAAAAAGTTCTTTATTCAAAAATTTTGTGAGTTCTAAGACCTGCCGGGCGTGTAACAAAATCTGAAATAATTTTACATGCCTCAAATTTTTAACACTTCTTCACGTGTATGTGGTTTGTTCGGATCTTTATGTCTAATGACAGCTAAAAGATTAATGTGTGTTCGCTCAGGTAAAAGACGAGCCCGATTTTAAAACTACCTGAGGGAAATTTCACCGTAGGTCTCGTAATATATCCTCCGAGTCAAATGGTATATCGCTTTTTAGAGATATGAATCTGGATTTCTGTTTGTGGATTATTTGGTATTATTGATTTTACTATCGGCTGTTGATATTTACTTAAGAGTTAACTCCTTAAGCATCTTGTAATAGTTTATTTAGGTTCGTGCATCAAAAGCAAGAAGTTGTTTTAGGGCACAAGAAACCTTAAACTCAAGTTAACGGTTATAAAGTTAAGTAACTGATATTTGAGCGTTTTTATCGCTCGCATTGTTTGGCAAATCGATATAATATTGTAAAATATCGAGTTACATGGTGGTTTTCGTACTGCCTTTTGGTGATGCATTACAAGGGCGCACATTTCTCATGATAGTATATTATGTCTACGCCATTTCCGTTTGACAATATGAAAAGGAAATCATTCAAAATATCGTACAATTGTTTTAGGCGTAATTAAGATTGCAACTTGAAATAAAGCATACAATAATTTAACGCGCTACGGCAAGGAATGTTTTAAGAGCCATTTTCGTCAGCTCGGCAACAATTACGAAATTTCCTTATCTGTTGTTCACAGTCAACCAATGTTCACTTTCAACTCATTCAGGCATAAGAGTTGTGCATCGCATAAGAATAAAATTTGATAAACATCAGAGAAAGGGGATTATTTTGATATAAATCGAGTTAGTCGTCCCCAAAATAATAACCTTCCTGTTCAGTGGACCACGTAATTGGGATTATGCTACCCTTGATATTTGATACTTCAGCTATCAAGGGCCCTTTTCTTTGGGCTAAAGCTGACCAGAACAGAATTTCTAAATCCAAGTCCCACGAATGATTTAATTTGAACTCATTAAACATTTACTTCGTTTGTAAGCACCTTAGGTTAATCTTTAAACTGGATCTTAAGTTATAAATATGTGGTTTACCTATGCCTATACCTAATGCTTACAATTCATATAAAAATTATTTATCATCAAAAGAATTTTTTAAATATTAAGTTGTAGAATAAAGGAATACCTATATTATTACAGTAACCACTTTACTAGAACAAGGGTGGCCAACCCGCGGTCCACCGGCCCAGTCGGCCCGCCTTTTACTTTTTTCCGGCCCGTGAGATTTATCACACTTTTACAAAGTACCTATATTTATTTTGTAATAGCTAAAAATAAAATAAATATTTTTTAATGATTATATTTTTTTTTATTTCATTGATATTTATATATTTTTTATATTTCATTTTGAGTGTTATATATTTTTTTACAATATGCGTTTAGTATCATTATTACCATATTATCTATGTTTACATGTCAGAATAATAGTAAACACAATAATAGGTTATAACTCATTATGTTTCGATTTTTCACTCCAAAAAAATGTCTATAGTAGGTTCAAATCTAGTACGGGGATATATGTATAATTTTATATGCGGTCCGCAGAGTTACGATACATGTCCAAAGTGTCTTGCAAGATCATTTGGAGTGGTCACCCTTGCTGTAAAAGAAAGCAACATTCTTATAAGCAACTTCTTTATAAGCAATTATTAATATACTATTTTGCACAAAAGGACCACTTCTTCCACTTACCGTGAGTTGTAATGATTACACTAATTATGAAGTGTAATTTAAATTCGTATTGTTAACAATATTTAAATTTCCTGTCAAAATATTAGATTATGTCCGATAAAATTGAAAATTTACAATCTGGCAACGCTGTACCATTTCGGATTCCGATGTCATTCTATAGTTATAGTAAAAGTCCCATCAATAATAACTTGATTTTGGATTTCATTTTGAAACAGTTGACTTTCTTTGCTGACCTGATGATTACTTTACGAAAGATGATAATATTACGAAAATTATGAATTGGACAATGAGATGATCCCTGATAAAAGAAACTAATGTTGATAATTTAAGTTCTTTCAACATGGTGATAAAATGAGCAGTAGAAAATGGTTTTCCTGGTAATGAAATTTTAGCTTTAGAATAATTAAGAGAAAACACTGCAATTAACAAATAAAATATAACTTTCAAATTCTAATACAATATTTTATTGTCAAAATTGGGCGATCAATTTAATGTAAGAGTGGTCCTCTAACTTTTAGAGCTTTACTTTCACAGGTCCATTCTCTTTTGAAGAGCGCTGTACCTACTTATATGCTCCCGTTAGAAGTTATACTTCCTTGGTGTGACTAAATTAATTCTAATCCTTCTCTCTCACTCGCATTGAGAATCTTGTAGAATCTTTTTGCTCCCTTCCACTCATTGCTATGGTAAATACGTTTTCCTAACATAAAATTGATATTTACTAAACTTTTAAATTTATGATTTGGAAGAGCAAAAGATAAAATAGACAAATCCAATCAATTCCGGGTATGTGCACATTCGAGCGAAAAGTGGCACATTTCGGAGCGAGGGAAGCAAATGAAGCGCGACGCGGAGCGGCGCGCTTTATTTTCCCGAGATCGGAATGTGCCACTTTTCGCTCGAATGTGTACACTCAACTTTAACCTTGATTCACCATTATTAATTAACTTTCTTAGACGTCTAACTTTAACTGTAGAATTTTTGTTAGTTATGCGCGCGCAACTTCGTTGCCTGCTAATAGTTTACTCTCAACACGCCAAAAGAAGTATAACTTCAAAAATTTATTAAATTTAAAGTATAAGAAATAAAATCATATTTTTATTTACCATATTGATCTTTTTATAAATGTTCCCAATAAAATATTAAAAAAAAAATTATATTCCTTTTTTGTATAAGAGCAATCTATTTTCTATAAGAATTTTTTTTTTTCTTCAAATGAGTTCAAATACGTTGCTTTTACAGAGCGGTTACTGTACTAATTTTATTAAGTTAAGAAAATTTGTTTTCAAAACTTAAAACATTGACCGCGTCATATCGTGTATACCATAATTTTAAAGCTTTTTCCATTTTCCTTTTAAGCCTTTAAAAGTACACGTTTTATAGTGAGAATTGCAATCGGCAAAAAATTACCTTTTAATTGGTTTTTATCATTTTTAAGCCAAAGTTAACTTTTAAGAAATTAAAATTATAAAGAAAATGATCTTGAAACTTTAAGGATTCCGTTCGTGTACATCACGGGGTGCCATTAAATCGTTTAGGATGTAAAAAACCTCAAAATTAATTCGTTTTAGCTAAACAATATTCTCATTCGACATTTATCGGCAAAAGACGTAGGTACCGTTAACAAAAGGGAAATTTGCATTTAATACGTAATAAGTAGCAAGTTTGACTCTAAATAGGGGTAGTATAAGACGAAGATATATTAAACAAACAATCAAAGTCTAAAAACAAATTTTAATATCCCTGTTAAAATTTTCCATGCTCGCTGATATGTTAACTTTTCTATAAGTAAGTATACTTCGAAAGCATTCCATGTGATTAGCAAGAGTGATGCAACCTGAGAAATTTGACAATATAATCAATTTTTAATTTTTGCAATTCTTTCGAAGTTATTAATCAAGTCCATTCACGCTCGATTCAAAAATGTCAAATTAACCTTTAGCTAATTATATGATTTTTTGGTTCTTTCGATGTGTTTGATTACATGTATACCCTGTGACTAAATCATGGATCACTCGATTTAATTTACAGTAAAATCTCTCGTGGCGATCATCTCTATAAGGAGACCCCTCAAAAGCGGTCATTATGCTTCAGAACAGATATATCGTAATTTAATTCTTTTTAAAAAATTTTCTTTTAGGTCACCACTCTTTAACCCGACCGCGACCATTAATTGCGCGACCGATACTTTTCAAAATTTTTTAAACTTAGAAAATTTTGTACCTATAGATAATAGCTACAAAAGCGAGCGTACGTTAAACAAAATGCATTTACCTGCATTATTTATGATTCTAAGCCCGATTGACATTTTAATTCTTTCATTCTCCGTAAAGTAAAAAAAACTTCATTTACCATATATTGTATCCGTGTATATATAAGAATACTACTCTGTTCATAATAACTTTGATTTAATAACAATATAATTCTATACGGAGAAAAAAATATCGTCAAAATAACTATCTGACGTATCCTCAATTGACGTATTGTCAGAACAACTATTCGCTTGGCTAATGTAATGACATTTATAAGTTAATTTGACAGTTCATAGTATGATCAAAACAGCACTACATATTATACTTATAATAAGGATTCATTTATTTGATTCAAGCGTTCAACGAAGAACTCTCGTGAACGTGTGCAGTTTCCGTCGCGTAGGTAACTGTACAGTCAATTTGAGAATTTGTATAAATAAAATAGCGATACGTATGGACATTTTGACGATATTTTGTTCTCTGTGCATAACCGTTGAATCACCATGACCAAAATCGTTTGGATGTCTAAAACAATAATACGTATCGTTACTTTGATGATCCGCAATAAGGAAACTCCGGATAGCTAAATTAGCTATACGGTGTATCCTTGAAAGATGACTATACAACGTATAGCTAAAATTCGTGTTGACCTGTGTTATTATTAAGATTATAAGCTGTTCCTCTGCGGAGTATAGCCTTTATACCTATACCTCTATAATGTGTCCAAATTTCATTAAAATCGGTTAAAACGTATTTAAAAAATGATTTTTTTTTTATTTATTACATAAGTAAAATAAAAATCTGAAACTTGCACGATCAACATATGTTATTACAACCAACCTACTCTCGAAAGATGATTCCGATATTCCTCTGCGAGTAATCTACTTATGTCCTTTATAGTAAAATATAGTTTTTATTTTTTTGGGGCGCACCACGTAGAATCAATTGAAAAAATATATATTATATAAAAGAGTGTAAGGGTTCTAAAAAAATTATTTCATAATTTGGCCCAAATAATACCACACATAAAAAAATATTTTTTGAATTTTTTTTTTACTGGATCATGAAATCTTATACGACTGTTATTTTGTCCTGCGATACTATAACACACTCAAATTTTATCAAGATCGATTAAGCCGTTCCTGAGTAAAAAAAATTAAATTTTTTAGTATTTTTTTAATTTCTTGAAAACAGGCTGAGTTAAAAATCTGAGATTTTCACGATCTTAATACAGTGGTACCTCGATATACGAGTGCCCTAACATACGAGTGTTTTGAGATACGAGCCGCCGAGCGAGCGATATTTTGCTTTGAGATGAGAGCAAGATTTGAGATACGAGGACAGTTTTTTTAAACTATCTGCAGGTAAAAATGAGCAAAGCGTGACGAAAAAAGCGAAGACCAGTAATGAAAATTAAGCGCTTCCGTAAGCACTTCACTTTTTTATTATGTTTTATAGAATATGTATTTGTTATTTATAAACATTATAAATGTTTCTTTTGTAAATACATTTTCTTATTCAAAAACACTTAAGGTAAAAACAACTGAGGTGATGTTTTGGGAGCTGGAACGGATTAATGGCATTTCAATTAATTTCAATGGGGAAAATTGCTTTGAGATACGAGAAATTTGACATACGAGCAAGGTTACGGAACGAATTAAACTCGTATATCGAGGTACCACTGTACTTCATAAGTACCTTACGTACTCCCAAAGTGGCGTATATTTCCCCCGGCAATTTTGACACGCTTATAACCATATGCCCTTTAAAGTTCTTTTAAAAAGATTACACAAAAACCTATTTTTTTATAATAAGCTTTACCTTGCTTTTTTAATATCCTCACGTCCTGCCATTTCGTCCTGCTTTGGTGGACAATCACACATGCACAGACACACGCACCTACACGCACACGCACACACATACACACAAACACACACAACACGCATATATATATACATAGCGCACCGATCTTCTGGACATAAGTTTTCTAACTGAACAGACAGCAAAATAGATGTTCAGGAACCCCTCAAATTTTGCCTCTCTAAAACGTCATAAAATTTAAACTGCATTTATTATGGTTTTAAACTCAAATCTAGTATCTACTGTCCTTTTCTTAAAACATAAATCGCCATTGATAGAAACTAAACAAAGCGTTACTTCCTGCCCATTGAAATCTAAATTTTGACAGCTACCAATAAAATATAATGTTTATGATTTTCTTAAATTGCACTGTTTGGGTTTAAAAAATTTTTTAGGATACTGCAATAATAAATTTTGAAATGTTTTTATAACAGGCTAAGAAACAATCGCTCGCGTATTTACAGAGAATTTTAAATTAATGTATATAAAGCGTTAATATGGTAAAACATCCAGCGAATGACCGATTTGTTGTATCGAGAGCTATTTCGATTTAAGAAAATTGTAAACGTGTTATGTCTATCTTAATGTGAAAATATGGGATTTACGTTCCACGATGGTTGATATACGTTGTATATATGTTACCGTGTAAACCCGATGTCTGGTAAATGTCTAAATCTTCCAGTAAATGGCAACATTCACGAAGTCGCTTTATGTATGTCCTAAATATTTGCTAAATATGCACTGATAGCGAATGTCGAAATAATCATAATTTTAGATTCTTCTAATTCAAACAAAATGAAAATTTTATATTATAAAAAAACAATAGGAGAAGCCTTAAGTAATACCATAAAATTAATCATATTATTGAACTGAAAACAAACAATACACTAAAAAAATCTAAAATAGTATTAATAATAAATGTACACCTAAGTAATTGTAATAAAACCTAAAATATAAAATAACACAGCCTGTCAAAAAACACCATAAAATATCGGAAATTTTTTTGACCCTTTAATTTTTTGTCTTAGTGTATGAGAAGTATAAATTAAAGCTACATCATAAAATATACAAATTGGCAAGAAAAAATAGCAGGTACCTACTAAATACATATAAAAATTCAAAACTGATATTTTTAAATATGTTAGTAAAATGCTTATTTTACCAAAAGAACTGTACATTTAACGAATTTTGTAGAAAATAATTATTTTAATTGATGTGTTTAAAATTTAAAGAAACAAAATTGTTATATATATTAACGATTGACAATGGTACGCCAAAATGCTGCTTTATATAAATAAGTGAGTTTAATCCACCTCATTCTATTTGGTTTTATATTTTTTCTATAAAATAATGTAGATGGCGACCCCTATTTAAAATTTTTAACGTTAAAACATATTCTAATGTTTAGGTAAAGATCCCCATATAAAAGACCAAGGACGAAACACTTTCCGAAACCCAAACAACTACCTGCTTATGGACCCTTCGTTAACAAAGAGAAGGATTCCCGTTATATTGCAGACAACAGATATTTGAGAAATCAAATTTCTAAATTTTTATTAACACATGTATAATGTTTCCAAAGCGGGAAAAAATCTTAATATCATTCGTAACTATGGAAAAACAAAAAATTGCGAATTTTTACGTGCAAAACCGACTTTTAGGTCAAAATTTGCAAAAAGGGTTAAATTTGCATAAAACTTGTTAAAACCTCTTAGAGAAACTATATCGAGTCGTCTATATCTTTTTGTTTTAAAACGCTTAAATTACGGCAGAAATAAGGTTTTCTTAAAAACCGTCCCGACGCCACCCTTCGTCCCCGCGGAAAAAAATGTGTCCCAGAAAGTATAAACCGACCCCCATCGTATCCCGAAAGCGGATGTTGCTAAGAGTCCCCGTTCGAAAACTGCATGGAAAAACCGTTTTTGAAAATAGTCAAGGTCGCGTTTGCGAACTCGTGTACAGCCAAAAGTAAACCGCCAATCAATCCCAAATTTTCAGGTGTGATAGCTCAGAGATCGGAGGGGTGCCCATGCTAGGTGAATATTACTTCTCGCCACGTTATCCACCTGGTGTTCGTGAAAAGAGGTAAAATTTGTGTCGTCAGAAAACGTAGATTTTGTGTTCGAACGGCCCTACGTCGCTTAGGAAAAGGAATTCGGAAATTTCGATTTCGGTCCCTCGTAGCGGCATTATTTCGCTACAACTTTGATCTAGAAATCGATGCGCCGAGAACGACGGTGGCGGCGGTGCACGATCTGGAGGCAAAAGAACCGGAAAAGCACCAAACGGGCCCTTTTCTTGCCTAGCCTCGGAGAAGATGCCGCTTGAATGGCTAGCGGTATCTAGGTACGGGTCTCGGGACGGACCACCTTAATGATGTAGCCTCGGGGTACGTCGACCCTCTAGATTTCGAGATATTTGCAAAAACGCATTTTTTGGCGTCTCGGAGCTTCTTATTTCCTCCGTAGCTCCACGGAGGTTGGACCTACGGAGACGAGCCCCGGTCTCATCTTAATTTTTTCGAAATCTTCGTCGACCGGGTGCTTAAGCTCGAAAATCGGACGATAAATACGGCAGTTAGACCCCGAAAAGTAGGTTTTTTCGAAGTTTTTTTATAAGTATATAACCACTTTACTAGAACAAGGGTGGCCAACCCGCGGTCCACCGGCCCAGTCGGCCCGCCTTTTACTTTTTTCCGGCCCGTGAGATTTATCACACTTTTACAAAGTACCTATATTTATTTTGTAATAGCTAAAAATAAAATAAATATTTTTTAATGATTATATTTTTTTTTATTTCATTGATATTTATATATTTTTTATATTTCATTTTGAGTATTATATATTTTTTTACAATATGCGTTTAGTATCATTATTACCATATTATCTATGTTTACATGTCAGAATAATAGTAAACACAATAATAGGTTATAACTCATTATGTTTCAATTTTTCACTCCAAAAAAATGTCTATAGTAGGTTCAAATCTAGTATGGGGATATATGTATAATTTTATATGCGGTCCGCAGAGTTACGATACATGTCCAAAGTGTCTTGCAAGATCATTTGGAGTGGTCACCCTTGCTGTAAAAGAAAGCAACATTCTTATAAGCAACTTCTTTATAAGCAATTATTAATATACTATTTTGCACAAAAGGACCACTTCATCCACTTACCGTGAGTTGTAATGATTACACTAATTATGAAGTGTAATTTAAATTCGTATTGTTAACAATATTTAAATTTCCTGTCAAAATGTTAGATTATGTCCGATAAAATTGCAAATTTACAATCTGGCAACGCTGTACCATTTCGGATTCCGATGTCATTCTATATTTATAGTAAAAGTCCCATCAATCATAACTTGATTTTGGGTTTCATTTTGAAACAGTTGACTTTCTTTGCTGACCTGATGATTACTTTACGAAAGATGATAATATTATGAAAATTATGAATTGGACAATGAGATGATCCCTGATAAAAGAAACTGATGTTGATAATTTAAGTTCTTTCAACATGGTGATAAAATGAGCAGTAGAAAATGGTTTTCCTGGTAATGAAATTTTAGCTTTAGAATAATTAAGAGAAAACACTGCAATTAACAAATAAAATATAACTTTCAAATTCTAATACAATATTTTATTGTCAAAATTGGGCGATCAATTTAATGTAAGAGTGGTCCTCTAACTTTTAGAGCTTTACTTTCACAGGTCCATTCTCTTTTGAAGAGGGCTGTACCTACTTATATGCTCCCGTTAGAAGTTATACTTCCTTGGTGTGACTAAATTAATTCTAATCCTTCTCTCTCACTCGCATTGAGAATCTTGTAGAATCTTTTTGCTTCCTTCCACTCATTGCTATGGTAAATACGTTTTCCTAACATAAAATTGATATTTACTAAACTTTTAAATTTATGATTTGGAAGAGCAAAAGATAAAATAGACAAATCCAATCAATGCCGGGTATGCGCACATTCAGGCGAAAAGTGGCACATTTCGGAGCGAGGGAAGCCAATGACGCGCGACGTGGAGCGGCGCGCTTCATTTTCCCGAGATCGGAATGTGCCAATTTGAGCTCGAATGTGTACACTCAACTTTAACCTTGATTCACCATTATTAATAAACTTTCTTAGACGTCTAACTTTAACTGTAGAATTTTTGTTAGTTGTACGCGCGCAACTTCGTTGCCTGCTAATAGTTTTCTCTCAACCCGCCAAAAGAAGTATAACTTCAAAAATTTATTAAATTTAAAGTATAAGAAATAAAATCATATTTTTATTTACCATATCGATCTTTTTATAAATGTTCCCAATAAAATATTAAAAAAAAAATTATATTCCTTTTTTGTATAAGAGCAATCTATTTTCTATAAGAATTTTTTTCTTCAAATGGGTTCAAATACGTTGCTTTTACAGAGCGGTTACTGTACTAATTTTATTAAGTTAAGAAAATTTGTTTTCAAAACTTAAAACATTGAAACGTAGACCATAAAAACTTATCGAAGATATAAATTAATTACGATTTTAATGGTTTTAAATTTAAGATTCTAATGAAGTCATTATATTATTGGTCGGACAATGACTTAATTATGTTACGGTCTGTTGCATAAATTGATCAATTTCTGTATAATCGGACTGTAACAATACAATCGCGGTAATGTAAATTAAGCATTGTTATTATGTTTCAACATTAATAGACCTCTACAAATCTAATATATTTGCAAGTGTAAATTGAAATGCAAATTATATTGATGTAAATCAATTATAAATCAATTAGAACCAAGAATTATTCATACGTATTCCTTTAAACGAGATAAGAGGCTAACAACTGTTTCTCAAACATTAGTTTTTCAATAATTTGATAGACATCGTAATGCTTAAAAATGATTACATGTTCTAGTATGAACAAAAAGAACAATGACTCATCTATTATTAAGTGCACTTTTTAAAGCATACAATTATCCACATTTATTTAATCGTTGCAATTTTATATGCTTCATTAAAGTTAATAACACCGTTGCTAATTTCTTTACATTTCTTATAAACCATATGTTAAATCACCAATTTTAATTATTTAATATGATTCATTACGTTTCAAAATATCAACCATTATCAGGCCATAAATTACAGTTAACAGTTATATTTTTCGGAGATGTTTAGAAACAATTTTTTAATCCTAAGCAAGGTAATATTTACCACAGATAATAAATTGTGCGCTATTCCCTCAGATGATAGTTAAATCTAAATCTACGTTAAATATAATAGATACATACCTAAGCTTTTACGCTAGCAAATTAAAATAAACAACCGTTGCTAGAACAAAATTTAAACTAACGGTTTTTTAAAAAATAGCTCCAATTTAAAAATTAAATTTCATTAGAGGTAAATAATTTATATTTATTACCCTATACAGGGTCCGTCTGTGAAGGCCTAAAATTAAAAACTCCTGTATTTAAATAAGTTGTATATGACAATAAATTATTTCTTCAATTTTCTGTTAAGCAAAAATTGTTATTTTATTTCTCAAAAGCAAATCTTGAAAGGTAGACAGCATTACAATTACGCACTTAAAATAAAAAGTTAATTTTAAAAAAATTAATAAGACGATATTACTATGTCTGAACATTAGAGTGGAGCGAAAAAAATTTTTTTTTCTTAGCCTGGGGCTAGAATTTGTAGATAATAAAAAATGTAATTTTTTTTACTCAACATCTTGAGGTGGCTCACTGATTTTTTAAATTAAATTCAAGTTAAAATTCTTTTGAAACCAAAAAAAAAATTTTTTGGCTTGTAATCTTCAAATTTATCTGTTCCAGAAGCTGCGAAGTGTCCTCATTCTTTCACATTAACAATTATTAACAATTTTTCTATCCCCATTATTGCAGTTTTCAAAAAAATTCCAAAACAATAACATACTTTTCTTAGGCATTAAAGTGAATTTTGATTTAGAAACGATCAAATTTGTTCATTTTTAGATAAATTTGAAGATTACAAGCCAAAAAAAATTTTTTTTTGTTTCAAAAGAATTTTAACTTGAATTCAATTTAAAAAATCAGTGGCCCACCTCAAGATGTTGAGTAAAAAAAATTTTTTTTTTCAAATTTTTTTTTTATATAAGCTACAAATTCTAGCCCCAGGCTAAGAAAAAATTTTTCCCTCCACCCTAATGTACCTACATTAGGGTGGCGCAAAAAAAACGACTACTTTTTCTTTTTGAGTCTTGAATGAAAAAATGTTAGTTTTTGATGTTTTAAGAGCTACCAGCAAAGGACAGCTTAAAAAAAAATTTTTAAGAAGTCGCTCAGAATTTTTTTAAATTTCAAAATCCGTCAAAAATCGAATTTTTTTTTTTTCATTTTTTTTCTCGCAACAGTATAATTTTATAGACAAACAAAAAATAAGTTTCTAAAAGTTTCAATTTAAAATTTGAGTTTTAAAAGGTCGCTCAGAATTTTTTCGAGCGACATTTTAATATTTAAAGTAAAATTTCATACATTTTTTTTTTATTATTTAGTAAAATAATCAACAAAAATATTGTTAAAATGTTGTTGATTAAATAAAATTATTGATTTTTAATAAAATTATGTTTTTTTGTCATTTGTTTCATTTTTAGTTCATCTCGTGGTGAATTTTTGTTGATTATTTTACTAAATAATAGAAAAGAAATGTATAAAATTTAATTTGAATATTAAAATCTCACTTGAAAAAATCCAAAGTGATGTACTAATAAATAAAAAAAATTCGAGCGACCTTTTAAAACTCAAATTTTAAATTGTAATTTTCAGAAACTTACTTTTTGTTTGTTTATAAAATTATACTGTAACGAGAAAAAAAATTAAAAAAAAATAATTTGATTTTTGACGGTTTTTGAAATTTTAAAAAATTTTGAGCGACCTCTTAAAATTTTTTTTTTGAGCTGTCCTTTGGAGGTAGCTCTTAAAACATCAAAAACTAACATTTTTTCACTGGAGACTCAAAAAAAAATATTCGGTTTTTTTGCGCCACCCTAACCTACATATATCCTTAATCTGAAATTTTTTAAAGCGTTTGGAAGCGGTCGAAAGGTCAAAGAGGAAACAATTCGAAAATATTATAAACTAGTTATTTTATTCCTCTTCGATATCCAATTTACAGAATGTGAATAAATATCACCGTTTTTTCATAATTAATGTTTCCGAATTCGCAGTTCATCAAAATCCACCCTGTATACAAAATTTTCCAAATATTAGGAATTTTAAAAGTAGCGGTCGCGCAATTAACGGTCGCGGTCGGGTTAGAGAATGGTCGCCTTAGAGAAAAATTTATAAGAAAAAATATCTGTTCTGAAGCATACTGCCCGTTTTTAGAGGTGGTCTCTTTATGGAGATGGTCGTCACAAGAGGTTTTACTGTATATATTCTTTTCAAAACTTTACCCTTAATTCTAAAAATATTCTCAAATGGGATCGTCATTATTTTTTAATTGACCATATCGCTTTTTCGTTCCTTTGTAAATTTAATTTACCAGATAAATACTTAGTAAATTAGATTAAAAGATAAATAAATAACAGCTCAAACTGTGTTTATAAAATTAAACGTATTCAAAATTAATGGTATACGCCTAAAAATAAAATAAGATGTTTTCTAAATGAAATAAGTTCGAGACGGTTAAAAGAAATAAAACGTCCCTGACGTCATGAGCTTGCAAAATTTGAGCAACTCCACTAATTAATTCCCTATAATCGGAAACACTGACTTCATCTCAGTTTCCTATTAAAGGGCAGCTAAAGCCACGGCTGTAAAGACTTATTTTGAGACCTAATTAGCTGACGCCCGTCTCGCTCCGCCTGTTGGAAGCTGTGACATCTTCATTGCGATTTAGTGTCTGCCTCCATTAATCCGATGTGCCCGATCTTTGATGTCTTGCAACAGATGTTACGATACTCTATAGAAATAAAGCCCACGCGAAATTGTTAGACGACTTGATGTTCTCCAAGCTTCCTTTTGCATTATATCTTTGCTTTTACTACTCTTTCATTACTGTAATAATGCTTTACTACTAATTTAGTGAGTCGTTAATATTTTTGTGCAAGGGCGCGTTGCTATTGATATCTTTCGTGAAAATTAAAGATATTTCTTTAACGCACGAACCTTTCGAAACACGCCACGTTTTCGAATTTATAATTAAGTATATTCGTTATTAAATTACAAGTTATATTTAGGCACGTTTTGTTTGACAAATTTAAACGTAAAGGTGTTCAATTTAGCTATTATATCGACCAAAATTTTCATCTTACCAAATTATTCATTATTAAATTGTAAACTATTAAAATATCTACTTATATCAATAAATACGTAAATAATTATTGATCAGTCGTACAGTTTGAGGTTGCTATCAATCTCAATAACTTAAATATTGCATACAGTAAAACCTTTTTTTTCCGCCTCCACATAAAAACAGTCACTTCTAAAAACGACCACTTTTTGTATTTCCTAACCAATTATATAGGAATGCCTGTAACAATAGCCCTCCACATAACGGTTACGGTCACTTCTACAAAAATTATTTTGAAAATATATATCCAATTTTATCTGTGATTAGCGGCCGCGTATTTCAGAAAAAGATGTAGCAAAAGATCTTTTCCGTTATATTTAACATTTTTCCTATGCAGGAAAAAATTAATTTAATACATTTTGAGTTTTTGTGACTGATTTCACAACGCCACAAACAAATAGAATACCAATCTGATAACTTTAACAAACAGCAAGGGCACACTTGTAATTGCAGAAAAGTATAGCTTAAAGAAGAAATTCCATTTGGCTGATATTTTTCTGTACTACACGGTATATGTCTAGAAAATTCTGCATTAATTAGTAGAAATATTTTAAGCAAAAAATCTAATTTTGGAATAGAAAAAATAATAAGTCAAGTAATAGTAAAGAATGTGATTCAAACTCCAAAAGCGATATAAAATAATATAGGAAACATTAAAGATATGGGTGCTCCAAATATATCCTCCAATTGAACAAGCACTAAACAACAAAAACCTTCTTCCCTTTCCCACAATTTGCAATATTATAAAACTAATTTAACATTTGTATATATATATCTTTCTTTATCTTTGTTTTAAAATACTGCTAAATGACCTTAGCAGTTAAAACACCTAATTTCTAAACAAGAAAAAAAGATATGACTGAAGTATGTAAAAAACTAAGAGACAACCTGTTTCCCTAGAACTTGATATTTCATTGTTAATATTATTATATCGATAACTCGAATTTTTGATAAATCGAATTATTTTTAGTTTCCCTTCAACTTCGACTTATCGAAGTTCGACTGTATATATAGATCTATTTCAATAAAGAAAACATAATTATAACTAGCTTATTTTATTTAATCAAGACCAAAGAATGGCCACCTCCTTATAGCGGTCACCTCTCTATAACGGTCAATTTCACTGTCGATGTTTGTGGCTACTATTTAGAAGTTATACTGTATTTAGGTTGGCCAGCTTGCTTACAGATTCGGTTATCATTGCTCATTTGTTTTAATATTGTAAGTTATATTTTTTTTATCAAAAGGATTGTCATAATAGACTCGAAAAACCCAACATAGAAACATTTAAAAATATAAAGATTTTTATAAATCCCTATATTTTATTTAATAAGTTTAACAAAGCAAATAAACCAAGTAAATATTTTGGAAAAGAATGTTTTCTGCGCCATTTAAATGGGTATCAGAAAAGGTTCTTAATTAAAACAGATCCTAATCATTCAAAAACTACCTAAATATGGAGATGGTGATGTTTTAAGGTTAAGGACGTTTTGAATTACGCGCCAAAGTTTTCAGTGTTTAATGTGATTAAATTGTAAGAATTTGGTCATTTTCGTCATTAAAAATCCTTGTCAACTCGTGAATATTTCTAAACGGCTTTGTATTTTGTTCTTTTGATTTCCGTAGTTGCTCTTGTGTATTTTTTGCGTTTATTTAAGTTTATTTCTTGTTACATTTTGTGCTAAAACAGTAAATGATTTAAAACATTTTTTTTAGAATGATTAATATGATATTTACCATCCCTATTTGAGATGCCACTGGTAACTCTTGTACAACATTTGCGATCCAACATTACCAATATAAAATAAATTAGTATGGCCAAATTCAAAATGTCACAAATCTTGAAAATCGCCCTGTATATATTAACAAGTTTTCTTCAATGCGTTGTCTGAATCATATTTATTTCACATAAAAATTTTTATGTTAAATATATATTTATCTGTATAAAATAAGTTACAAAAAAAATTATGTGCGGCGATGGCAAATTGTTTGAACATTACGGCAGTCACGTGCTAAAACATAGAAATCCTACACTTTGTCATTTTATATTTCGTATAAAACATAAAACGGGGACCAAATATTTATGGTATGGTATTGTCGCCTATCAATCATATCAATATCGATATTGCCAGCTTAGACAGTCTGTTTGTAGGCTTCGTCTCCTGTTATTTGTAAATAAATATGTAATTTTCACATACTATTTGGAATTCTATAGGTAGGTCAACGTACGCAGTCAAGGTTCTACTTGTACATTTATTTAAAAATTTCTTACATTAATGGAACAGAAGTAGAATGAAATTAAGGAGACACATGCTTGTAGCCAGCAAAGAAAAAAGGAATTAAGGAATAGTTAAAATGTTTAGAGTGGTAGTAACGGAACGTAAACATTGCCAGGCGTGACGCCTTTAATTTAGATAAATGAAACGACTGTCAAAGGTTGAGTTTAAAACTGTTTTCTGCTTCATTCGTTATGCTTTCTAATTATCACCAGACTACTATTTTTGTCGCATATTCTTTCCGTACATCTTATGTGAAGTTGCTGCAAACTTTTTGTCTGTTAGCTGTTTAGCTTAAACAACAGTCAACTTGTGCGAGCTCGTAATTAATTCTCGTAGCTTCTTTAACAATTCTTCTGATTTAATTATAGCAGGAGTTTAAGATGAATTACTAAACTTCTAACTGCACTTAAAGAATGCTTTAAGTAAGGCATTTTCGTAACAATTAATTACTGTAAGAGTCGTCAAAGGATTCGTGTCACAAGTAAGTCACATTAATTTTCTCACAAAGGATTCTTAAAGATAAAAATACTAAAAACTTAAATTGCCTTAGTGTTAATATTAAATTAACTATTAATTGTTAAAACTATATGAATTAACGGAAGTTGTTAAAATAGGTATAATACATTGTAAAAAAAAGAAGGTATTACTAAGCCAACTTTTCGTAATTGCCAAGTTAATTTATAAAATTTAATTAAAACGTTGAGTGAAATGTTAGTAGGCATTGTAATTAGCTATCAAGCCGGACTGAAAACTTGGTTACATTTTAATTAATTAGCACCTGCAAATATCAAACAAGATTTCTTAATTAAACAAACTTTACTAATGCATGCATCAAACTAGGGTGCTGGAAAGTTAGAATTATTAAGAGAAAACTCCCACTGATGTTTCTACGGCATTTAGAATGAAATTTACGCTGCAGGGAACACCTTCACGGTAGCGAAAATGAACATGTTATTTACAGATTCTTATGATTTTAAAAAGATAAATAAAGGCCCTAGGATGATAAGCATAGTGAGTTAGCCCCAGAGCGATATCTGAATCATCTTTCGAGAGTATATTGGTACTAATGAGATACGTTTATCATACAAGTTTCAGACCTATACATATATATCTATTTTGGTTTTTGAATAAATCGAAAAAAACAAAAATCAAAAACTATTTTTTTCTCAAAAACGGCTTAACCGATGTGACTAAAATTTGGACACATTATAGAGGTATATAAAGACAACATTAGGAAAAAATAACAGCCCATAATATTTATAATAATCATTGGAACAGACGATTCTTTTCCAAATTATATTTTCATTTAAAATAACGTCCTAGAACAATTTTTAAAAAAACTTTTTTCTGTGTCTTTTTTTATGTAGATTAACCTCTCAAATTCTTAAATTGTTAAAAGGTACTTACGTCATATCGAAAAACAATAAAAACCGATTTTTTAGTATAAAAATCGATATATTATATTGTTTATAACTTTGAAAAAACAAAAATATAGCTTATCTGATTAATTTATAAGTAAAAAACTAATAAAAACAATAATTCAAAAATAATTTTTTTAATCATAATCATAAATACTGTAATCCCCTCTATAATGCGGCACTCTTATAACGCGTTTTCATCTTACGCGATTTAAGGTGTACATCACATTTCAGGAAGCATTTTACTGTCGAATTTTTGGTCAAGTAGATATTTAGCACACGGAAGATATTTGTCTAAAATCCCCAGCTTAGCTGCAATACTCAATAAATTAAGGATTTAATATGCGAAAAATTTAATAATCTTTGTCAATAATATTATATGTCTTTATTAAATACTTTATTGACTTTTACACGTGATTTAGGGATTTTAGCCAAATATCTCTCGTATACTAAATATCTATTTGACCAGACATTAGACAGTAAAATGATTTCAGGAGTCGCTAATTTGTACATAATTGCAACATTTCTCAACAATAAGTATCCAGATATATTGTTTTATATTGTTACGTTATCTAGGGTCTTGTCTTTTTCCAAATTTCAAAATAAGCGTTGAATTGCAATATGCAAGGCCGAAATGCGGACCAGCAATATCAAGACTTATAATGGTATAAAAGAATTTGATACTGTTCAACAAAAAAGTAGCTTTTAAAAAGTAGAAGTAGTAATAGAAGCAGTAATAAGTAGTACACGGAGAAAAATATCGTCAAAATAACCATACGTATCGCTATTTTAGCTATCCGTTGGATAGTCATCTTTCACAGGGATACGCCGTATAGCTAATTTAGCTATCCAGAGTTTCCTTATTGCGGATCGTCAAAGTAACGATACGTATTATTGTTTTAGACATTCAAACGATTCTTGTCATGGTGATTTAAATATCGTCAAAATGACCATACGTATCGCTATTTTAGCTATAAAAATCCTCAAGTTGACTGTACAGTTGCCTACACGACGGAAACTGCACACGTCCACGAGAGTTTTTCGTTTGAACGCTTGAACAAAAAAATGAATCCTTATTATAAGTATAATATGTAGCGCTGTTTTCATCATACTATGAACTGTCAAATTAACTTATACATGTCATTAAATTAACAAATAGAATCGTGGTTCTGACAATACGTCAATTGAGTATACGTTAGATAGTTATTTTGACGATATTTTTTTCTTCGTGTAGTTTTAAGAATAATCGTAACAAAAAACATTAATAAGTTTTAAGTTTAAATAACAAGGGTGTAGTGTTTGACATTTCCCGATGATTTTTATTTCTCGAGAAATAAATAATTTTTTGTTCCTTTCTCGAGAATTGAAAATATTACATATTTGTGCAAAATTGTTGAATCATAAGTACAAAATGTATATATGGTAAATGAACTTGGAAAACATTTAACGCAAGAAAATAATAACAACAAACGCATTGAAAGTACATATTTTATTCAAAAATAGTTAATAAATACGTTACATAATCGAAAAAAAAATGAAAATTGAAAAATAATAACTATTAACTAACAAACAATGAAATTAGAACTTACAAACTAGAATTTATTTAGAAGTACGAAAAACTAATACATAATACAAAAATTGAAAATATGTGGCACTGCGCCGCTCGAGACCGCAACACCTGGGTACTGTTCATCTAATTGCGGATTGACATAACATTAAAATACCCCTATTCAACATTGCAATAAGTGATATTTGAAATAAAATATAATATAATTTTAATTTTTAAATTTCTCGAGAAATATCAAATAATTTTTCGAGAAATGAGAAAAATAAAAACATGAAATTTCTCGAGAAGTTCTCGAGAATAAACACTAGGTATGAGAAACATAAATACCTATATTCTCATAATTTTCATATTATTGGTTTTAATATTTAATATTATTTTTACTTATAAATTAATCAAATAGGCTTCATTTCTGTTATTTCACAGGTATAAACGTTATAATAATTTAGAAAGAAATAGCCTATTTCTAATGATTATTATGAAGAATATTGGCTGTTATTTTTCCTCATATTGCCTTTATATATCTCTATAATGTGTCCAAATTTTATTGAAATCGGTTAAGCCGTTTTTGGAAAAAAATATTTTTTGATTTTTTTTTTTCGATTTTCTCAAAAACCAAAATAGATATAGGTCTGAAACTTGCACGATCAAGGTACCTCATTAGTACTAATATATTTTCAAAACATGATTCACTATGCTTGTAGTCCTATAGCGTTTGAAAAAAAAATCGGTGCGTGTACTTTTGTACGCGCGTTATCAGTTATACTTCTTAGGCGTAACTAAATGAAATGTAACAGCGCGAATAAATTAATATAAATAAATTCAATAAATACGAGGATGTGCGCATTCGAGCGAAAAGTGGCACATTTCCGAGCGAGGGAGGCAAATGAAGCGCGACGCGGAGCGGCGCGCTTCATTTTCCCGAGATCGGAATGTGCCACTTTGAGCTCGAATGTGCACACTCGGTTTTAAGCTTGCTTTACAATTAATTTACTTTCTTGGACGGGGCTTCCTATTGTCGACTTTTTGCTAGTTGTGCGCGCGCCACTTCCGTTGTCTACTAAAATATTACCCTTGAACGCCAAAAGAAGTATAACTTCAATAAGTTTTAACAAATGTTGTGTAGGTAACATTTGCTTATAAGTTTCATATGATACTGGAGAAGAAATATTGCCCACAAGTAGAGCTTCTCGGAAGGAAGCGTACACTTTTTGGTCAATTTTTAAGAAGTTTCAAGTGAAACGTCTTGCATAGCTCATATACCTTCTTGTGAATTATGTTAAAACAAAGACTTCCTGAAGTTTAAAATTCAACACAATAATGCCCGGAAATTGCCAGGATACGTACATACATACAACATCTGTAGTGTATTAGAGACAAAAATAATAAAGTAAGACGTTGGACGTCTGTGAAGCGCCTGTTCTTAGTAAATGTGTCAGATAACATATGAAATGAAGGTTCCTACATGAATACAAGACAACTTTATTAATTATTTTTATTCTTTTCTTGTCGTTTAACATACAAATAGCACACTTTTCTGTTTTTCTTGTAGTAGATCATTTTTGGAAAATGTCTATTTGATTAACTAGTCGTCAGAAATTAGAACACTTACATAATTTTAAATTGGTAAGTAATTCGCAATTTCACAATTATATTATTATCTACGTAAGTTTCTTGCTAAAATAATTTTACCCGCATAAAGAGTGGGTGTTTTATGTACGTCTTTACACACAGAGGCGCTGTTTTAAAAGGGCAACAAGTAAATATGAAATATTAAACCTTCCACATCGGATTCATTTTCTCTGCAACTATCGCTAAGCTGGCGTAATTTTGATAGAATGTATAAGTATGGCGGCGGTCACTATGTATGCTATTAAATATTTAAAGAACGTGCAGTCTATCAGAGGTACATTAAACCGTGTTTAAGACGAAGAAGTTTTAAAAATTATTAAATGATATTTTAAGTATGATAGTAACAATTACCATAATATATTTTATATTTTAAACGAGCTAATCTGGTATATACACTAAAGAAAAAAATCAAAGGGTTAAAAAAATTGCATATTTTTTTGGTCATTTTTGACAGGCTGTATTTCAATGAAAAATGGTATCTAAAATTAAAAAAAAACATTTTAAAACTTCAAGATAGTAGTTTTCAGATTTTTTAATCAAAAATTTTTAGAAGCCACCGTTTTACGTAATCCTAACAAATAGCCCACAAGAAAAAAATTGCAAATTTTTTTCTTTTTGTTTTTGTGTCTACGGACTTGGAAATTTTTTTTAGCTAAACCATTATATGGTACGGATAGCCTGTTTATTCAGCTTCAAGTTTCTTTTTTTAAAACTTCGATATGATTATTCTTCACCGAGATACCGGAGGTTAAATAAAAAAAGATCCTTTTGTCTTCAATTATTGATATCTCAGTAACCAACAATCGTACGGAAAGTTGCAAAGCCGTTTTGGAAACTGGAATAAATGCCCTACAAGAAACTGAGTCAATTTCTAGAGATAAAATGTTTTTCCGTCCTTAATATATATTTGATAAAAGACGAAAAAATGAGTATTTTATCGTTTTTTAGAAAATTGACGGCTAAGTTACAAATATATAAGAAATGGTTCATGTTAAGCGTGACTTTTATAGCTGAATATACCCACAAAGGCTCTGTGAAGTTACAATTCGATCTACCGAACCGTTATTTTGTTCTAACAATCAAACTTTTGAAAAAAATTAAAGGGTTGCGTTTATTCTCGCTCTTCTTCTTAAAATGCCGTGCCCGAATCCGGGCGTAGGCTATTTCCCTCTCTCGCTTCCCTTCTCGGTATACACTTCATAATCATGATTAAAATGGAAAACATTTTTTGTAGTTTTTTTGACATATTTACGCCTTGAACTTTGTGATACCGAAACTTCAGTAAACTTATTTTTAATTTTTTTCTCTCCGTTTCTTTCCAGAATCCCCCCTATTCTTATAATCGATATTAGCCACAGAAGATAGATGAATAGGTACTGAGATTTAACCGGACGATACCTGACACCAATCTAAACAATAAAAGTTTGTTTGCAATATGTTCTAAATCTAACGATTTTCGAGAAAAATGCGTTTTAAATTTCCAGTAAATGGCAACACAGCACCGTTTTTATAAGATCTTAAAAGAGAGTGAGGTCATTTAGTACAAGCTTTAATGCTAATTTAGTTTATTCTTTGGATATTATTTTTCACAATAAACGGCTATAAAATGTTTTATTCTACATTTATTTAATTGTTTAGACATCATGTTCCAGAATAAATGTGCGGAACTTTGTTATTAGAAACAGTATGTTACTAGTACAGTGACTAAGATAAGCAACTTTATTTCACGTCTTAATTTGGAGGCATTGTTGCTAACCCTATCTCCCTATTTCAATCTATATTTGATATGCGGTTTCTATGGTAGTTTAATTTAAAAAATATCTACAAATGGCTTTAATGGTATCGTTTATAACAGACTTGAACATAAATTTTCGAAATATTCTAAATAATGAGGTATTTATTACACATTTTTCAAATTGTAGTTTACAATATCATAACTGAAAAATATTACACAAAAGGTCACTTGATTTGGGGTATGTTTTGTTCAGTTTAGGGTCATTTAAAAGAGGGTTAAGTTCCAGTACTCATTCGTCTGACAGGCTGTATAATGAAATTGCATTAGAAATTACTTGTTTTGATAATATCTTTATTGGTCAAACGCTCTTTAGGAATGGTTTTGCTTAGAAGCATGTCGTTTTCATGATGACGCTTTTCCTAATTATCAACTACCCTGCTACGTGATGTTTGGAATACGTAATAGCTAGAGCTGAAAACTAACGGATTCCTTTGATGTAAATGCTAACAAATGGAGACGGACAGATACAGAACCTATATGTATCGAAAGAACAAAAATCAAAAACTATATCTAATATATGAGTAAAGCAAATTTAATGTAAGAATAATTTTAGTTAATTATCTATTAAAATTCTTTTTGATATAATATTTAATATTTGTACAGATGCAAAGCTTCTTATGCTTGTCTTAATCACCAATTATAATAAAGTTCTATGGGTGATTTTTATAAAAAAATTTTAACCGGTCCACTTTTTTTCCTAACATGTTTTTCGTTCATTGTATCTTATTCTAATAGTTTTTGTGGGCTAAAATTTTTAAAAGTGTCTGAAACTAGTAAATTAACAAACTATTATGTTAATTCTAGTTAAATTATTATTAGCGTCTGTTGTTTTGTTTCAATTTGTAAATGTAGAGATCTATTTCTCAAATAAAAATAATACGAGGTCTGTAAAAAAATAACTGAACTTTTTGAATTTCACAGCAACATCTGACAATGAATGATAATCTGATAACAGCTCTGTGCTTTTCATATCTTCCTAAGTAATCTCCTGTTTTGGATTGTTACTGTTATTTAAGTGCAATGTTTTTTAGAAAGCTCTATGATTTTATGCAAAGTACGATTTATGAGTGATGAAACAATGCATAATTTTTTGTAAAATTAAGGACGAACTTTTATGCAAAATTTTCAACTTTTAAATCAAACCTACGAAAATAATGCTTTACCTTCTACGAAGAGGTACATACAGTAAGTTAATCAATTAAAAATTGCCTTTTTGACTTTAATTTATGACACTCGTGTTCAAAAAAACAAAAATTGATGTATATCAAATTGTCGTGTGAGTGAATTCTGTAAAAGAAATTGTAAAAATGAACTATAGTTTTTCAACCATGACAATGCGTCTGCTAACTCAGCTTTGTTAACTTGACAATTTTCTGTCAAAAACCGCATGATTGTCTTTTTCCAACCTCTGTAATTCTTCGACCTATTTACTGTTATTTTTTCTTATTTTTAGCATAAAGACCATTATATAAAACACTCCGAAAATCGTACATTGCGAAAATTGCAGAAAGATATAAAACACTTTGCAATATAAAAATAATAAATCAAGAACCAAACGAGATATCAACAATTAGAAAACAGGAAACTTGGAAAGATTGTAATTATCAGATTATCATTAAATTGTTTGGCAAATCAAAAAATTTGGTTATTTTTTGAGCACACCTCGTATCTATAACAATAAGCTAACGTCAAATTATAATAGATGCATAAATCAAAATGGTTATTTCGTCTCATAATTTTACAAAATTTGTAATTTTGGTGTAACTGCAGTAGTTTATTGCACATGTAACTGAAAATCAATTAAAATATGTTACCTAAATACATTTTTTCTAACGCCTTATAAAAAAATTTTTATAATAATTGGGAATGTATACCTAATATAGATCGTGATGGAATATTCAACATTCAAAAGTCGTGCGGGAAAAATCTTTAGATTATAAATCAAATTATTTTAATCGACAATATAAAATAATAATATTTTATACACTTATTCTATTCCATGACTTATTTTGTTCCACTCTCAGCCTCTTTTCACATGAAAAATTTTTACGTGACTCAAAATCACTTATACCCATAATTATTTAGACAAAAAACACTAAAATATTAATTGATAATGGAATAAGAAAAAACAGTTCCGAACAGTTCCTGCCACTTCTCAATTCTATTACGCGGCCTCAAATGAGGTCGTTAGTTGTGGAAACCTAGACTGCTTCATTTAAGAATGAATTTACAGAAAATTAATTAATCGATTTATAATAACTTGAATTATACTTACATATATATAGGTACATAAAATACTTATTTTTTAAAATAATAACAAATACTATAACACTTTCAAGTATTGAATCAAAAGTATACAGTAAACTCTTATACGCGGACATCAATGGTGCAACAATTTTTATTCGTTGCTTAATAGAAAATTACATATTTTGCTTGTTTTTTATGCTTATCAAAAATCTAAAATAAAAAATTCTAAAAAAAGATTAAAAACATACTTTTTTTTTAATAAGTTATTTATTAAAATGTTTAAAGTGGTTTTAATTATACAATAATTTTGGCAAACTAATGGAATAATGTTATCTGTTTTTGCATATGCATTCAAATACTTTGTTAATATAGTGTGTTTTTATTATTATATTACAAGCGAGTTCTAATCCCTTAAAGTTGTGCTAACTGTTTTCTAATTTATGCAATTCATAATACATTCGTTTTTAAAAACTACGCTTTGTATGATTATATTCGTATTCAGACCAATTTTTTATTAGTTTATTTCTATTTTATATAATATTGGCTGACCGTGTGCAACCTATTAAAACTCAGTTATTAAATTTTGCATACTAGGGTAATATTGATAACTTCATTATTTTTCAAAATTGAGTTTTTTAATTTTACGGGTCATTTCAACCGAATTTACAATTAACATTAAATTCTAAAACTTGTTTTGAACGCAATACTTGCTGTAAATAATTAATTTAGTGTAATTGAATTTGCTATTTTGTAGGCGAACATAATGTATGGTTATGCACATTTTATAGATTACAATTATTAAATTATGTTAAATTCGGAGAATTTGCTCGCTTCGTTAACGTGTAAAACGGTTTGAAAACGTTATATGAGGTCTGTTCAGAAAATAACAAAACATTTTGAATTACGCGCCAACGTACATATTTAGTGATATGCGGTTGTCAGTACTGCCTTGCACATAACACATGTTTTTGGATCGTTAATACCTCGTTTAGTTTTCGTGATATTGTTGTTCGATTGCAAGACGTTTTAATTATTTGTGGGGATTTGTGAAATGTGTGATTTTCTGGAGCAAAGATGCAACGTAAAATTTTGAGTGAAACGGGAAATATTTCATCTTTTATAAAAAAAAATGCAAAGAAGTTGAGGCGAGACAACTCATGGTTCTTGCACCACGACAACACGCCCATACACTCAGATTTTTCACTTCGTTAGTTTCGTGTCAAAAATCAAATGAGTGTACTCCCGCAGCCTCCTTATTTGGCCGGACCTTGACTCCTTGCAACTTTTTTATTTATAAAATTAAAATCAGGGCTAAAAGGATGTCGTGTTTAGACTATTTATTGATGCTATTAAAGCAAATTGGTCTCAACCCTTAAAAGCCATTTCATTTAAAATATATGAATATTTGACGGTTTAAATAGAAATGTCCGCTCAATGGAGGAATCCGCTTTTTAGAAGTATCCATCACGGGGGAGTTCACTGTACTTATTCATACGGTGGAATGTACCCCACGACTTTTAAACTTCAAATTCAAAGTTCATCAAATTTGGATAACAGGTTACTATTGGTGAAGTATTTATTTTGGCAAAATTTAAAAAAATTCATAGCTTAGGTATTCAAAATATTTGGAAGAAATCGATATTTTTAAATGTAAAGTCACAAAACGGCAAGTTCCAAATAAGTGAAATTTTGAGAGCTTGTTTATATTGTAATAAAACGCCAAATTTGAAGATTTAAAAAAAATCGTAGCCGTGGTTTAAGAAATATTCAAAAATATAATTTTTGAACGTTTCTCCTGGTTAAAAAAAAATTTCATTCCCATAATAATTATAGCAGAATAATTTGTGTAGTTTTGTGAATTGTTTAAATAAATTATAATTAAATGTAAATCATTCAACACTTAGAAATGCGTGTATAAAGTATTTATACTGCGTTAATAATATTTGTATCAAATATGCTGCCTCTGGTGAGGATAAACAGCATTAGATTTTTTGTTATAAACCCTTCTAATGTTTATTTACATGTTGCTAACGTATACATGACGTTATCAATACTTGCAGGTGTGATATCTATAAATATGTTTAACGAATATTGTCTACGAAAAATTGAAGTTAGAAAAGTGATAGATAATACAAATAGCAACCATTGCTTTGAGTCTGTAATTTAAAAATTAGTAGCGCCAGCTACTGTCCGCTAAACGTAATAACTAGTGATACACTTGTATGTTAAGTGTCAATTAAAACCTAGGTACATAGAACAATTATAATAATATATTTTTATTTTGTTTCTATTTTTGCAAAATCTATAGGTTTAATTATTACAATGCTAAATTCACAAAGATATGAATATTATACAAAAAAAACAACTTTTTTTAATACCAAAATTTTTTACAGTTTTTTTAATCATATTTTTACAGAAAGAGAAGGTCGCGAAAGAGATAATCTACGCTCTACGGCAGTTCAAAAAAAAATTATGAAAAATAATGGGATAAAAATGCCCATTCCTAATAAAAATAGCATATCAGGACCAGTTTCTTAAAAGTTAATAGCTATAAAAATCAAATTAAAAAACATATAAATATATCTATAATTAGCTTAAGGTCGAACGGGCAGTCTAAAACGTTGTTAAAATCGAATGAGTTTTAACAAAGCGCGGTTCCCGTGGGCCATTTTAAGCCAAACCACACATTGTTAGCGTCGACAATATGATACGACCATGCAATACCTGAGCAAGATAATTACCCTTTGGTTGTATTAACGATTTTACATTTTAGTTTTGCCCTAATACAGATATTGTCGTGGTTTTCGTGGAAAATCTCAACAAAATTTTCTCAATCCATTAAATAAAGTAGGGGGAAAGTGGCATGAAACAGCCAAGTTTTGAAACAGCCATTATCAATTACGCGGTAGTTTTCATACGAATCGTTTATGTATTATTATTTTAAGATAGCAACACTAGCCAGATATCCCCCACAAAAATTTGACCGTTCACCGTCAATAAACGGCGCCGATACGACGTATTGAAGATTTTGTCGTCAAAAAGTAAGGTTTTGAGTTCAGTTTATTTGTTTTCTAACGCCTATACGTACAAAACTAATAATAATATGATTACACTATAATTTTATAGATATATTAGGCCTTCTAATAACGTATATATTTTGTAGACTAATCTTTGATTTCATAGTAATTTTCGAGATTTTTTTTCTTGAGAGAATATGTTTTGAAATAGCCGGACTGCAGTGTAATGATACAGCCACCTTTTAATTCCATAAAATGCAATAATAATTGTAGTAACAGCAATCAAGAGTGGTACCGATGCAAAATTGTAATGGTTGGGCATATAAATCCTGTGGCATAAAAGGAAATTGCATTATTTTTGCTAAACACGTTTTAAGTTTTTGCAATGATTGATCTCAAACGTCAAATTTTTGACAGTTTCTTAGATTTATGTAAGTAAA